>OX359273.1:14355000-14955000 GCA_947179155.2 Hedera helix | reverse complement strand
ATTTCGAAAACTAAGTTTCAAAAACCGTGGGTTGCTTTGTATTTCAAATAAAGTAATATATCATATATATAACTAAGAAACAAGCTGCCATAACAGTGGCTGGGCAATTTTTTCTTTAACTCAAAACAGTTGCTTTGCAAAACCCAAACTATAGCATGCCTTTTACTGAAAAATGGCTTTGGGTGACTCAAAATTTGGGACAACACAATTCAAAACAATCCGTGACCTAGCTTTTCGGTGGTAACCAAATCCAAGACAGGGATGCGCTTATTGCTTTATCAAAATCCGAATCCAATTCGATAATATAATAATCCATATTAGATTAACAAAGCTGCTTTCCTGATTTCTGAAATTAGGATCACAATTATAATATACATATATATATTATCACCAAAACAGCCTGCTGCTTTTCATATTTACCAAAACCGTAACTCCATTTTCTAGTACAAAAAATAATAAATTTATACAATAAATTATGTCCAATAAATTATTTTAAATACATACCCATACACATATGAAATCAAAAAATAATTAATAATTCGCATAAAGTTTGGCTCTTGATGCTACTGTAGGTTTGTAAAATTCATAGACGCAATCAAATTACACAAAATAGCAGAAGTATGGTAAAATCAAATTTAAAAATTTACAAACCATAATCTATGATCGACTTTTATACGCAACTATTAATTAATAAAAAAAAAGTTAGAGATATGCCCTTGTAAAACTCAAAACTTCAACGGGTACAAGTTCACCTACAAATCTTTCACGATCTCCTTGAATTTCACCGATTGGATTCCAATGATCAATGTTAGCCACCCAAGTGCTTGGCCTCTAGAGGTGATCCACCAAGAAATAATAATAATTCAAGAAGTGGGTGATGGCAAACTCTAGTTTTCCCTCTCTAGAGAATATGTGAGTACTCTCCGAAAAACTTATGGAAGTGTATGTGTGTAACCTTAATCCATAATAAGACTTCTCTTATTTATAAATTTAGTAAACCCTCCTAACACCTTTATGAATAGGATTTTTAATTAAACTCCTAATCTAATTAGGAACTTAATTGATTTAATATAATACTTATAATTCCTAAACTATTTAGGAACTTAATTATTAATTATGAGAGTACTCTTATTAATTAATTCCTAAACCATTTAGGAACTAAATAATAATGATAATAGTAATAATAATAATAATAATAATAATAATAATAATAATAATAATAATAATAAGACTCCTCTTATTAATTTATAACTAGTATTTCCAAAATACTAAATAATAAATATTAAGTTATTTAATTTATTCTATCCACATAGTATAAATAAAATATACTTAATTCATTATTACAATTATGTCATTTACTTCTTACATAATTATTTTCCTTTTGCGGTGTGACCCTTTAGGTTCTCCATATTAAACCGGTTACAGAATAAATTAATTAGAACTATTTTAATCTTATTTATATAAATAAATTAAACTATTTAATTTATTTAAATAAATAATATTTATTCCATAATAAGGGTAAGCCCCCTTAGCGATCAACGACTTTCCAGATAATATAGATTTCAACATTTAATCACAAAAGAACCTATTCAGCGAATAGTTACCATACAATTTAATCATTTTACCTCACAAAGTCCCAATTAAATATAAGACATGATATTACTGTCAAGTCTTATTTTATTTGATTATATGCATTTCGATCCCCAAATGAATAACTCTAATTAATGTAAATTAGAAACTACTTTCTAATTTTTATTCTGCCTTGGCCAAGGACTACTAAGTTGTCATTTATCGAATCGCATTGGACATTTCCTTCTTTTACTAGAAGTGGTAGATTATTTGTTGATCACTTACCTATCTCCATGTATGACTTATTATATCCAACCATACCCTTTGATGCACCCTAAAGGTTTTAAGGAATATGTCAAAACATAATTTATCATACACAAGATACTATGATGATCTCAAGTTTAAGGATCACTTGTACTACTATCACAAAAGGAACTCCTATTGACAGGCAAGTAAGACTCCATTCGGTGTTCCTTGAGCGAGTCACGTTCAGTGAACTTATTCTCTAATAAGCACCTACATACTTGCTTTAGTGTCTCTACACAAATGATTATGAGATTAATCATCCTCTTCATAAGAGCAAGCATAGTATGTACTAATCTATCCAGATTCACTAATACTCATTTTAGTGATCCAACGATTAGGAACAATTTTAGTTTTGAGCTATCTTGAATTTAGATCTCATTAGCATGATCCTCATCATGGTTCTAAAAGCATTGCTCGAAAACTATGAGTTTATCCATTTGATTAATTCAAGTGATTAATCATGAATAAAGAAATGACTTGATTCTTTTATTAATAAATAAACAAGATTACAAAGTATATGCTTATCACTTCAAATGTGATTGGCTTGAGGGCATACTACTTTCATGATCAACAAAGGACCTACTAGTTCTAGTAAAGGGAGAGAATATCATATGTGATTTAATAAGTGACAACTGAGAAATGCCTGGCCAGGGTTGAATGAAATTAGAAAGGAGTTTCTAATTTATATTAACTAGAGTTGTGTATTTTTGAATTGAAATGCATATGATTAAATAAATAAGACTTGACATAAATTCTGTGTCTTATATTTAATTGGGATATTGTATGATAGAATGATTAAATTGTATGGTAACTATTTTCTGAAAGGTTCTTTTACGATCAAACGTTAAAATCTATATTATCTGGAATGTCGATTAATTGCTAAGGGGGCTTACCCTTATTGTCGAATAATTATTTATTCTAAATTAAAGAGTTAATTCGTAATAAATGAATTAAAAATATTCTAATTTATTTATTATACAACTGGTTTAATATGGAGAACCTAAAGGGTCAAACCGCAAAAGAGTAATATTTATTTTAGAAGTGAATGGCATAATCGTAATAACAAATTAAGTATATTTAAATTTTAGTATTTTAGAAATACTAATTATAAATTAATAAGAGGAGTCTTATTATTATTATTATTATTATTATTATTATTATTATTATTATTATTATTGTTGTTGTTGTTGTTGTTGTTGTTGTTGTTATTATTATTATTACTACTAGTATTACTATTTAGTTCGTAAATGGTTTAAGAATTAATTAATAAGTAGTACTATTATTGTAAATAATTAAGTTTCTAAATGATTTAAGAATTATAATTATAATAATTAATTAAGTTACTAAATGGTTTTGTAATTAATTAATAAGAAGTACACTCATTATTAAATAATTAACTTCCTAAATAGTTTAAGAATTGTAATTAATTAATTTAGTTTCTAAGTGAATTTGGAATTAAATAAAAATATAATCCTAAATAGTTTAGGAGGGTTGACTATATCTATAAATAAGAGAAGTCTTATAATAGATTAAGGTTACACACTCTTTCACAAGAATAGAGAGAGTACTTCATAATTCTTTACATCTAAGGAGTTAGAGAGAGAGAGAATTAAGACTACCCACCCATGGTTTGAATAAACTAAAAATCCACTTCATTAATTCATAGATCTCTTAGTAGATCACCTCTAGAGGCTTCATACTTGGGGAGCTAACATTGATCTGTGAAATTTAATCGGTGAATTTGAAGAAGAACGCGAAGGAATAAAGGGAGTTGAACTTGTAGTTGTGGAAACATTGTTCTACAAAGGTATAATTCTTTTATCCTTAATTAATAATAGTCGTATAAGATAGATCCTGGTTATTGGTTTGTAGAAAGATTTTAAAATATAATTTGATTATATATATGCCATATTTTTTGCAAACAACCAGTGACATCAAGAGCCAAACTTATGCGAATTATTAATTGTTTTAATTTCATATATGTATGGGTATGTGTTTAGAACAATTTATTGGGCATAATTTGCTGTATAGAATCATGGGTATTGAAAATCAATTATAAAAATTATGTTATAAAAAGGATTTTATATATATATATATATATATATATATATATATATATATTTTTTTTTTTTTTTTGAGATGCTATAGTAACAGGAACACATGGTGCGAGATCTGGCATAGGCGCGAATTGTGTAGAACCGGGCCTGGCACGCATGGCGCGGGTTTGGGACAAGCCGCGCATTGCGCGAACGCGGGCACTGCGCATATTGCGCGGACGCTGGAAGGTGTGCATTGCGCGGGGTTAACACCTCGTGCATTGCGCGGGACTTGTTGCCGCCCATGGTGCGGGGCGCTGGGCGGTGGCATTTTCGTAAATAATTGCAACTTTCGGATTTTAAATTTTATTTTTGTTTAAGCATATTTTTAAAATTAAAAATAAATAGTTTATTTTTACATTATCTTATAATTAAAATAAATGGTTTATTTTAAATATGAAATTAGATTTCATGTAACTTTAAATTGCCCATTAAATGATACCGATATATATATGGAATGATTCATTTAATTCATGAGATGAATATTATTTATTAATATATATGTTGATATATATCATAATAAATGAGATTGATTATGGACTATTGACCAATATGATTGAATTTATTTTATGTGGATGCAATGAGTGAATGAGTTTTAATAAATAAAGTTTACGTACCTCATCTTTCTCTAATTTTTCTAATGTAAATTTTTATCTCACTCTTATGTACTTCCCCTTGATTGTTGATCAATGTTTCTATTTATTGTAAATAGTTTTTAATAGGATTAGTTATAATTATTTCTTAGTCCTGAATTCCCAAAATTCATTTTTTACTGACACATCTCTTCTAGAGTCTCTTACTTTACTATTCCTTCTTTCACACACAAAGATCATAACCTAAGGTACTATTACCTAAGGTCTATAATCCAACTGCTCTGATACCATATGTGACGCCCCGAGATCCCACCTTCCTTAATTATATCCGATTATCTCTGGATTTCATAATTATTAACTTAAAACCTTATTATCTAGAACCTCGTGCGTTAAACTTAACATTTAATTCCTTTAAGTCCAAACTGTTGACCACAAATTCGACCCATTTTTTTAATTTTTTTTATAAAACAAAACTTTGTTTAACTTATATTCCTTAAACCTGTCTCAGGATCGTAACGTTTACTTACCCTTCATTAAACTTAGGTCAAACAATTATCATTTGGGACCGAGTTTATTTCACTTCGTAATCATATATATTATTATAATTTAACATGTCCCGTAACTGAAATTTCGCCATGAACCATTTATACATATAGCCTTGTTTACTTGTACATGTTCTGTACCTGCTCCTGATAACACACAATCATACATCATATCTATACAATATATTATCATGTCTGCTTATAACTAATTCATACATATGAGTTTATTACATTTAAAACTCAACTAATCACAATATATCATGAATATTCCACCATTACAACTTTTCCCCCATATTAAATACATACAATTCAATCATTACGGATTTATAATCATATCAATTTCTATTACTAGCATGCTTTAACATTTATAACCTGACCCTTATATAACTTTTATAAATAACAAATCTTTTCACGTTTGTCAATGCATTCACCACGCTTTACCTTAGCTACACCGGAATCTCCAGTCTTCATGTACCTTACCTGAAACGTTAGTACATAGCAAGAATGAGCATAAAGCTCAGCAAGTTAATCATCTACCACCTTTCATGCTATCAATTTAATATATACGTCATACATCCTTTATCTTATCATACAATGCTTAATGCCACATAGTCATGTAGCAAATAAATCACATAGTTGTACATGGGCACATTTCAACTCATTTCTATCACGTAGTTCACGTAGAATTTCTATTATACTTAGATCTGAAGAACTTGCCTGAAATGCTCTTATATACTTAACCTTGGTTGCCTCGCTTGGCTTTGTTATCCGTCATTTTGTTGGTTTGCTACTTCAAGCGCTATCTGTAAACATACCATCTAAATACATCATTATAGGATCATAAATTCATATGACTTATCAAACTTAGATCATAATTGCTTGACCATTAATCTCTAATCACATTACATTTGATGTATTACACCTTATGTAGGTTAGTAATACATCCCACATTGTCCCCCGACCTTTTCATAACTTAAATCATGCTTTGGCTTAACTTTAGGCATGTTTCACTATGCCAATTATCATTTCATTATACCTTGACATCCTTTAAATAACTCATTCTAATCAATTTAGGGTTTACATAACTTATCCTTATCATTCCATATCAAAATATAGCTTTTTGGAAGCTTAATTTTTTTTTCGGTGCAGAGCAATTTTGCCCTGGCGCCGCCAGAGCTCATTGGCCGCGAAATCTCCTCAGGTATGAACAGTACATTGCGCCCCGGTGCAATGTTTAGTACAAAACATTGCGCCTAGGCGCAATGTTCAGAATCAGAAATTCTGATTTTTGCCCTACCTTTGCCGATTTTTAATTCCTTCATCTTACATCCAATTGAGCTGAAATTTGGACCACATCTAGACCTCACTACCTAGTATTTAAAAAAAATACTAATTGACTCATTTGGATTCTTAAAAATAGAGATACACCCTTGGGAGGGCTGTTCAATACATTTCTATACTTTGAAAAATTTTCAGAATTTTAAAACTCAACTTTTGCAACTTTATGATTTTTGGCCAATTGCTTCAAAACTCAATTCCAACACTTGAAATAGCTCACATAATCTATATGTGACATGTTCAAACTTTCGAAACCATAAAACTTCGCACGAGGCGACTTTTGTCCGTTAAAATCCGTTTCGAATCGAAACGATCGATTTCGATCGTTCAAATCGCCAATTTATTCAAATTTAACTTCGTTGATTACCGAATCAACTTAAACACGTGTAATAACATAAAAATTAAGTATTTGGCTTCATTTTACCATTAATTCTTCAAAATTGCCAAAAATCACACTTTGACCTCACTTTCATAAATTTTTCAAACTTTTCAAATTCCAAACTTGAATTCACTTAACACTTTAATCTCAACACACCACATAGGCAATCAACAACACATTTAATAACTTTATATGTCTCTATAACTTCCATATGCACATCCAAGTGCACTTTACAGGTTATTACGTAGTCTACACAAAAAGTATAGCCTAATATTCAATCTTTTACTTAACAAATCATACTTTTGGACCTTTAATGCATCTTGAATGTTATATAACATGAAATTTCACCAACTATAAACATGTTCATCGTCCTTATCTAGGTTTCCATCACACCAACAACATTTAACACACAATCTTCCTTAAATCATGATTTTTAACTTGTTTACATGCATAATAGTGCACCACCTTTACATAATCAGAATTGAGCTTAGAGTTTCACATGATAACCTACACTTATAACACATACACCACATAATCAACACGTCTAACCAAAGATTCATGGATGGCTTCTACTATTCTTGAACGTAAACACATGAATATTAACTTTTAAGACTTAAACATGCTTATACCTTCATTGAACTCTCTTTCTTCTTAGCTCCAAAGCTTGCTATTTCAAGATTCTTCACTTTAATGGCTTATGAGCCTTCTCTTGATCACCTTATTGAGATTTCTTGAGCTTTTCTTGCACAACCCTAGCTTTTCCTTCTCTTTTCTCTCTTAGTTCTCCTTTCCTTCTAGCCTCTTCAAATGAGAGATGAAATAATGCTGAAAACTCTTGCTTACTACATATATATATTATAACTAAAGCTCCAACAACTAACTCAACATTAGTTAGCTAACTCATGCATGGTTAGGGGTAGTTATGTCATTTCACATAGCTCACTAAGGGTATATTGGTCCTTAGACTAAGTTGGGGCACAATGGTCATTACATAACTTGACAAGGGCATTTTGGTCATTGCCCCCAAAAGCTAGCAATTTTAATTCCTTAAAATTCATAATTTACTTATTTTTTTTATCCAAATCAATTCCTTTTTGATCCAAACTTGCTTCATTATACTTGAATTTAATTCCATCATTAAATACACCATAATTAACTTGTCCTAAATCTCTTGTCACACCTCAAAATACCAATTTCACTAATTAATAATAATTATCCATAATTTACCATAATTACAAATCTTTACATATCATACCATTCTTAATTTTTTACGAACTATTCCGGTTCCATATTCAATAAACCTCACTTTTCAATATCTCCAATAAGCAAAATGTTCACTTTTTTTTATAAACCGCTTCCTCGATAAGCGAACCTTAACCGAATTATCAAAATCCTTCATCATTTATCATTTAGAGTTCATAATACCTTTATACGACTTTTCGTCTCTTTTACTTATTTACTTCACATGAATATACCAAATTTGTATCATTCTTGCATCCAACACAATCTCTATTCCTTCTCAGGTATTACATTTTGTATCTGTACCTCATATATACGATTATCTTATTCCCATCCCTGAAAACTATCAATTTCTTAACAACCTCAAATAATCACAATCATTATCCTTATTATTCCAAAATTCCTCAATATGCCAATTAGGTCAAACTGTTCCTTTCTACACATACAGACTTACGTCACCTTATCATTTCTGTCACTTAATCTCTTAAGGCATATTCACTAAACTCATTATCAATATTCATAACTTAACATAAATTCACATATTATTTCCTTACTTCCTTTTATTCTCTAATTTCAATATTCAATCTATTACTTGGTGACATATATTAACATGTGTTTCAATAATTTCTTACAGTTTACCTTATTGTAGGCATTACCATAAATCATTCATCTTAAATCATTTATATTACCATTTAATCATAAAAATTCCTTTTCATTATAATTTCTTCATATCTCAATTCTCTCAACTAACTTCTCCATAAATATGTTATAGACCCTTATTATACCAAGAGTCCCTCTTAAACATCAACTTACTCACATAGATCATTTATATCACATTGGTTATATAATAATTCACGTTTAATCACTTCTTAATACATTTTACCATTCAACTAGGTTTTATCTCATAACCTTTAATTAATTATTCAAAATCCCTATTTAGAAATTCTGTAAAATCCTGGGGTGTCACAGTAATGGAGCCCGGGTTAAATGTAATAGTTACATTTATGTGTTTATTCTTCCACCATAGGTTTGACCAATTGGTTTATTTGGTGGCTCGAATAAACCAAACTAGAGTAAAAGTCCATAATCAATCCAAGTAGAATATAGTATTCTATATATGCATACTTAATAAATATTTATTATATATTATTCAAACATGCTTCGCATGTTAAATAATATGACATGTATTTTATATATATATGTGCATGCATGTTAAACAAGATGAGACAATTAATATTAACAAATTTCTCATGATGTAGAATAAATATTATTTATAAAATGAATTAAAAGGTTTAATTCATTTTATAACAAATTAAAAGCGAGACCCCCGACTTCTGTAAGCGTAGTGGTCATTCGTCGTCTTTGGTGATCAAATCAGGTCTCTTCTAGGTCAACTGTTTGCCTTGCCTTAAGTAACCTGATGCTCGTCGTTCGTTGTGACAGTTTTGACCGCAAGCCATTGTGGTGGCTTTGTGTTGGGGTCCACCTTCCTTTTCGTATGTCGGGTCAAGTGACGATTTTGCCCTCCTGTCAAGGTTAATACAACAGTGCAAAATTTGATTGTCTACAATGTGATAAGCATATACTTTGTAATCCTATTCATTTATTAATAAAAGTATCAATGCATTTCTTTATTCATGATTAATTACTTGAATTAATTAAATGGATAAATCCATAGTTTTTGAGCAATACTTTTAGAACCATTGTGACGACCCAAAATTCGGGTTCCATATCCTCGTGTTTGGTTCTCACTATCTCAAATCATAATAACAATTAAATACATAGTCTTCATTAATCTAATGGAAAAAAAATACATACTGTTCCTTACAAGAATGTAATACAATCTCAAGTTCTTTAACCTTAACATTTATCCAATCTATCTTAAGGGATTCACAAAAGATTTACAACAACCATTACATATTTAAACAAATAAAAAAATCTATCATGCATAATCTAAGTTTTAGCTTTTCCTTTACCTTTGTCCTTTTTAGAGTATTCGGGTTTAGCTAAAAAATAAGTCATGATATAGCAAGGGTGAGCAACTAGCTTGCTCAACAAAGTTTAAGAACAGATAATACAAGATATATCATGATTGATTGGGACATCAAAAGTTTCAACAATAGATAATAATTGTAAAAGAACAAGAATTCAATTTTCAATGTAAAAGAAATGATTAAATCTTTACTATTGAGTGACCTCTAAAGACCATGAACTACAGCTTAAGGTAAATCAAACATATATCTGACCTATTGATAATTTGGTACTCAAGGAGATCAACCTCTTGTACCCTATGTATATGTATAACATTCAAACATCTTACGCAAAGGTCGGTTTCCCAAATATAATCCCCTTATCTAGGGTTGTTTGTTCTCAATCTTACTGTAAGAATCTGCACCAACCAATGGTTTGGATAAACTCTTAAAATATTCAAATTGATGAATCTATACATGCAGTGTCAAGCTGAAACAATTAGCTTAGATATTCTTAAACAATTCTTGATTTAATGAATCATAAATCTTGTAAATGCACTATGTGCGAATACAATATCAATGTAGATGTGGAATAATTTTAAATAATTAAATCACTCAAAGCTCTGACGAAATTAAATACAGGTCTAGGAACTTGATCAATAATAATTTGAATAGGTTTAAAGAACTTGCAAAAATAAATACAAGTTAAGGGTCAAAGAACTTGTCTCGTTTATTATCTACTGCTAACCAATTCAATTTACTATCATTTGAACAGATCTAACAATTTATCAAGTTAATCTTTCAATTAGTATCATATATATATATATATATATATATATATATAGGTTAATATAATAACCTTTGTACATCTTAACTTAACTACACTTAATCGCATAATTAAATAATTAAGGTATATTAATCATTTAGAAAATATTATCATTATTTGATAATATTTTAATCACATAAAATCTATATTAATCATTTAATATAGTTTAAACTTGTTTTTAATATTATTAACCATTTAATAATATTTTATTCACTTTATAACATTATTACCTATTTAATAATAATTCATTTAATTTCTAATATTATTAATCATTTAATAATATTTATTCATTTTATAATATTATTAATTATTTAATAATACTTTATTTATCTTCTAATAATATTAACCATTTAATAATATATTATTCATTTCTAATATTATTAATTATGTAATAATATTTTACTCCTTTTTATATATTATTAATCATTTAATAATATTTTATTGACTTTAAAATATTATTAATCATTTAATAATATTTTATTTATTTTTTAATACTATTAATCATTTAATAATGTTTTATTCCTTTTCTACTATTATTAATCATTTAATAATATTTTATTAGCTTTATAATATTATTAATTATTTAATAATATTTTATTCCTTTTCTTATATTATTAATCATTTAATAATGTTTTATTCCTTTCCTAATATTATTAATCATTTAATAATATTTTATTAACTTTATAATATTATTAATTATTTAATAATATTTTATTTATTTATTTGTAATAATGTTTAACAATATTCATTCCTTTTTAACTTGTTAAATTAAGTATCTATAATGTTTAAATCACATTAATTGGATCCAATAATAATAAAATCATTTTTAAAATAGTTTCAACTTTCAGACCCAACCCGGTTCGAAAAACATTTGTTTTCTTGGAAAAGACACTACACCTCGACGCAGTGTTTTGAACTAAACACTACGCCTCGACGTTGTACTATAGAAACATTTTCCAACATTTTCCAGATTTTTTAATTTTGACACTTTTGATTCAAACTTTCATAAAATGAAGTCTACGCATCCAAAGGACATAAAATCAGTTGTGTTATCTTCTTAACTTCTTGTTTTACAACATTTCATGGCTTGATTACATTTTTGAAAACGTTTTGACATGAAATTTACAATCGATCTAGCTAGGGTTTCCAAAATGACATGTTTTGCGGCAAAAACTATAACTTCTTCATTTTTTCATATTTTTGAGAGATTCAAGTTGAGTTATCTTCATAACTTATACATATAACTTTCTAGCCATTGAAATTAAATATCCAACTTGTATATCTTAAACTACCACAATAAATAGCACATAGCTAACTACGGTTTTACTAGTAAAATATTATATGAACTTTTCTGTATACCACACATATAAATACATATAATAAATGTACCAAACTATGAATCTACCTATATATCATAGCTTTAGACTTCTAAAGCATCAAAATAAGTTTTGATCAGTTAAAAATATATCTTGACCATTTAAAACATATTTAAACCATAGAAATGAAATATTCAGGGGATAAAACACTTTTAAACCTCTTGGACTTGAATGCTCTTCTTCTCTTGGCTATGAAATTTACTAATGACACCACCTTGACTATCCTCTAGCAATTTTCTTGATGGATTCTCAACTTATAAGAATTCTCTCTATTTTTCTCTAGAAAGCTCTCTCTTTTCTCTCTTGGCGTTCTAGCAAATGACTAACCAACACAAAGTATTGGTGAAACACTCTATTTATAGCACTTCCTTAATTATCATTAATATCCACTAATCAACTAACGTTGGTCAAATTAGAAGCCAATCTAGATTACTATTGGATTGGTTGACTAGGTGATTGACATGGTGAACGACTAGAGTGGTTCAACAACTAAAGAGTTGTGTGAAATTTAAGCAACATGGAGCAACTGTAATGACCACGAATTTCATTAGTCATTGTAAATATACTTAATAAATATTTAGCAATGAATTTAAATTTTTCTCATTAATTAATTGTACATTAGATAATTAAATAAATGTACTTATGTGCTTGTATATTTATTTAAAGGATTAAAGCAAAGTGTATAATTAATTTAAGCAAATCTAATTGGATTATATTTTAAATCAAAATAAGTTGATAAACTAGGTTAAAGATATTAACCTAGTAGCCCAATGCTTGATTTAATTAAATGTAACCTAGACTATTTAAAATAAGCCCAATGTGTTATTTAAATTGAGCCCAAACAATTTAATTGAATGAGCCCAATAGAAGTTATTCCTAAGCCCAATGTGAAGTCCAATAAGGATTAAACTTTGGTCAATATATATATATATATATATATATGTATATATATATAGATGTATATATGCACATTTTTGCATTAAAAATAAAGGAAAAATGGCTTGGAAAAGCCATTTTGCTGAATTTTTGAGGGCCCCACTTGGATAACTTGATTTCCTAGATTGCTTGAAAATCCACCCAAGTCATAAGTTGTTCAACCACCCTAGTCATTCCATATGTCTATCACTTGGTCATTCAATGGAATAGTAAGCTTGATTAGGCTTTAATTTCACCAACATGGGTGAATTAGCAAGTTAATGAAGGGTTAGTTGTTGGCTATAAATAAGACATCCTACAACCTTGGTGATGTTGGTTAGTTCATTTGCAAGAATTCTAGAGAGAAAAATAGAGAGCATTTGGGAGAAAAATAGAAGAAACACTTAAGTGTTGAGTGATATAGCTAGAGGTTGAGCTTGGTGGATGACACAAAGCTTCACCACATACTTTGGTAGGAGAAGAAGAAGAGCCTTCAAATCACAAAAGTTTAAAAGTGCTCTCAACTTCATCTTATTTCATTTTTGTAGTCTAAAAAGCTTTTGATCGGTTAAAATCTATTTTTAACCGATCAAAACTCGTTTTGATGATCTAGAAGTATCTAACTATGTAATATATGTATATTCATAGATCTATGTGTTTATAACATGTTTTGGTATGTTAGAAATACATAAAAATGGTAGAAAAGTTCATAACACAATTTTACCGGTAAACCCTAACTATGCATGCTAGGTTTATGGTTGTATTTTGAAATGTATAAATCGGAAATTTGATTTATATGGCTAGAAAGCTAGATCTATGAGTTTTAAAGAAAAACCCTTTTTGAACCTTTCACAAATACTGAATAACAAAGAAGTTATAGCTTTAACCACAAAAGATGTCGTTTTTAAACCCTAAGTGGTTCGATCCGTAAATTTCGTGTAAAACGTTTTAAAAATGTGATTGAAAAAACAAGAAGTTACAAGGTTAACAAAACTGAGTTTGTGTCATTTGGACATATAGATCACATTTTATTCAAGTTTGAACCAATAAAACCAAGGATTTGTGAAGTTAGTTTTCACCTTATCCTTGTGAGCCGTTTTTAGTCGACGTCCTTTTGGAATTTGGATTTGTATTCTAAAGAGAAATTGTAGAGGGGGAAATTCGGATGAGAATGGACTCAGGAATCACCTCAAAATGTTTTAAAATGAAGAAGTTATGGCTGTCGGAGCGTCGAAGGGTCGGGCAGTCCTCAAATTCGGGTTTCAGAAAATTTGTACCACCGCCGCAGCGGTCAAACATTCTGTTAAAAACCTGTTTTAGCCGTCCGGGTCGGGTCGGGTCGGTCCGAGTCGGGTCGGGTCGGTCCGGGTTGAGTTTTTAATGAAAATTTAAGTTGAAATACATGTAAAATGAGTGTATTTCAATACTAAACCATATATGTAAAGTTTATTAGTGACTTAATGGTATCTAAATGTATAAAATAAAGACTTAAGTTAACACAATTAAAAGGTTAACTAGTGGTATTATTTGAACAATATTAAAATATTATTAAATGATGAATAATATTAAGTATATGATTAAAAAGATATTAAATGATGAATAACATTGTAATTGTGTAAAATATTATCAAATGAGTAATAATATTAGATGATGATTAAAATATTATTAAAATAATTAATAATATTAATAAGGGAATAAAATATTATTAAATGATTAATAATATTAAATAATGAATAAAATATTATTAAATGATTAATAATATTAGATACTTAATAAAATATTATTAAATGATTAATAATATTAGATACTTAATAAAATATTATTAAATGATTAATAATATTAGATATTTATTTGAACTATATTAAATAATTAATATAAGTTCCTTGTGTTTGAAATATTATCAAGTAGTGATAATATTTCCTAAGTGTTTAGTTACCCATAATTAATCAATTATGTGGTTCGTATGGTTTATAAAGGTCATTATACTTACAAGTATATGATACTAATTTAAGATCAAACTGATTTAATTGTTAGGTCCGTTCAAGGATTGCTAAATTAAGTTGGTTAGCAGTAAACGACGCACGAGGTAAGTCTTCTACCTTTAACTTGTACTTATTGTTGCAATTATTATTCAACTTTAATTACTTTGAGCAATGCAATTATTGTTGAGCAAGTATCTACACTCGTAGATATTTGACAGACCTTTGAGTGAATTAATTATCGAAAATTACTTCACATCGTTATTGATTATTGTATTCGCACATAGTGCTTTTGCAAACTGTTTAAGAATGTCTAAGCTAATTGTTTCGGCTAGACAAATGCATGTTAAATTCATTTAGTTGAATATTATAAAAGCTTATCCAAACCATTGGCTGGTGCGGATTCTTACAGTAAGACTGAGATAGAACAACCCTAGTTAAAGGGGATTTTTATTTGTCGGAGACCCGACAACGCGCAAGAAAACTAAATGTGAAGCATATACATAGGACATGAGAGGACTGATCCCCTCAAGTGTCCCGTTATTTTAACAAGGAGTCAGACATTGTATGTCTGTTCTACCTTAGTAGCAGTTCACGGTCATTAAAGACCACTCAGCAGTAAAGAGTCAATTCCTTCTTTTATTGAACATTGATTCTTGTTATCTTTCACAATTGTTATTGTTGAAACCTTGAAGTTATTTCCCTTCATCATGATATATCGTATGATTGTTGTTTATAAACTTGCTGAGCCATTTAGTTGCTCATTCTTGCTATATCATGACTTTATTTCAGCCAATCCCGAAAGCTCTAAATCGGATAAAGGCAAGGGGAAAGCGAATGTTTAATTTTAGTAGTTGCATGCTAGTTTAGTTTACTGTTATGTAATTACTGTTGTAAGTCTTTTGTATTTCCCTTAAGATATGTAATGTTTAAGATTAAGGTAATAGACCTTAGGAAGTGTAGCATTTTGATTAAGGAACCTTTTGTATTATTCCGCGAAGTTTGAATACAATTTATGTATTTCATTATTGTTTAGTATTGTACAGTGAGAACCAAACCCGAGGTTAAAGAACCCGGATTTGGGGTCGTCACAGGTTAACCTTTAAGGATTTCAAATTAATAGGACCACCCGAGTTCAAAGGAACCACGGATCCTATAGAAGCACAGACCTGGATAGAGGAGATGGAAAAAGTCTTCGAGGTTGCACGAGTTAGGGAGGAGCAAATGACCTCATTTGCTACCTTCATGATGAAAGGAGAGGCCAACCACTGGTGGAAGGCCAATAAGAGTAGAGCAGGGGAAGGAACGATCGCGTGGGAGCGATTCAAAGAGGTATTCTTGGAAAACTACTTTCCAGAGAGTACAAAGGCTAGGATGGAAATCAAATTCCTAGAACTTAAGCAGGGTAACTTGTCTGTATCCGAATATGCCGCTAAGTTCAATGAATTGGCAAGATTTGCTACACATCAGGTGGACACGGAGGCAAGACGCGCCAGACGATTCGAACAGGGGCTGAAACCATGGGTTTATAGTCGGGTAGCTGTTCTCCAGATCACAAATTTTGCAACACTGCTGGAGAAAGCTATCATAGCTGAGGGTGGAAATGAAGCTTTGAATAAGCACAATCAAGAACGGAACAAGAAGAGAAGCGATGGGGGAAACAGAGAGGGTAGCAGCGGGGGCAGCAACTCGAACAAACGCAAGTGGAATAACAACAGCAGTTCGGGGACACCCCAGGGCAGTGAGTCAAAGAAAGCAAGCAAATGCAGTCAATGCGGGAAGAATCACTCAGGGGAGTGCATGAAGGGAAGGAATGTCTGTTACAACTGTGGGCAAGAGGGGCACATCGCTCCTAATTGTCCCACACCAAAAAGGAAGGGAGGTTGTTTCACCTACGGGGCCATGGACCATCAGTTTAAAGATTGTCCGAAGAAGAAGAACACCGGAGGGAGTTCGGGCTTTAGGGGAAGCAACAACAACAACAACGCCAAACTGACCATTGGAGGGCCGGTGCCACAGAACAAACCAACGGCACGGACTTTCAACATGACGGTGCAGGACGCCGTCGAATCAAAAGACGTGGTGTCAGGTATTATTCCGATCAATGAGATAAATGCTTACGTATTATTTGATTCGGGTGCTACCTGTTCATTTGTGTCTGATGAATTCGCTAGACGGTTAGAATTGCCTAGACAAAAACTGGAGAACCCACTGAACATAGAAGTTGCAAATAAAGAAGTGATTCCTGTAGAGTATGTACATAGAAACTGTTGTGCTGAAATCAGGGGTCAGAAGTTGAGGGTAGATTTAACTCCGATACGTTTGGGGGAGTTTGACGTTATACTTGGAATGGATTGGTTGTTTAACCATGGAGCTATAATTGATTGTCAAAGGAAGTGTATACACCTTAAGACACCAAACAGGTCTAAGGTCGTATTTTATGGCAGCAAGTCGTCTAGACAATCAACATGTCTGACGATGATGCAGGCCAAGAAACTGTTGAAGAAAGGTTGTGTAGGGTATTTAGCTCACATAATGGACACACAAATGGTGAATCCCGAGATGGAGCAAATACCAGTAGTGAGGGAGTTTATGGACGTGTTTCCAAACGAACTGCCAGGTTTACCGCCAGATAGGGAGATAGAATTTGTAATTGATTTGGTACCGGGGACAACACCAATATCAAAGGCACAATATAGGATGGCTCCGGTAGAAATGAAGGAGTTAATGATCCAACTACAGGAGTTGTTGGATAATAAGTACATTCAGCCAAGTGTTTCTCCATGGGGAGCACCTGTGTTGTTTGTAAAGAAGAAGGATGGATCGATGAGGTTATGTATGGATTACAGAGAGCTGAATAAGGTGACAATTAAGAACAAGTACCCGTTGCCTCGAATTGACGATCTTTTCGATCAATTGAAAGGGGCGAAGTACTTTTCAAAGATTGACTTGAGGACTGGTTATCATCAGTTGAAAGTCAGAAAGGAGGATGTACCCAAGACGGCATTCAGAACTCGATATGGGCATTATGAGTTTCTGGTGATGTCATTTGGACTGACGAATGCGCCAGCCGCATTTATGGACATGATGAACAGAATATTCAAGCAGTACTTGGATAAATTTGTTGTTGTGTTCATTGACGATATTCTGGTGTATTCTAAAAGGGAGGAGGAGCATGCTGAACACCTAAGATTGGTGTTGGAGATTTTACGGAAGGAGCAGTTGTATGCTAAATTTTCGAAGTGTGAATTCTGGTTGGAGAGAGTTCAATTTTTAGGTCATGTCATTGACAATGAGGGAGTTTCAGTAGATCCAGCGAAGGTTGAAGTGGTGATGAATTGGGAACAACCAAGGACGCCGACGGAGGTAAGAAGTTTCTTGGGGTTAGCGGGTTACTATCGGAGATTCATTCAAGATTTTTCAAAGATAGCAACACCGTTGACAAATTTAACGAGGAAGACGGTGAAATATGTATGGACGGAGAAGTGTGAGGAGAGTTTTCAGGAGCTAAAGAAGAGACTTAGTGAAGCACCTGTATTGACTTTACCGGACAATACAGGAGGTTTTATGGTCTACAGTGATGCATCGCACAAGGGACTTGGCTGTGTGCTTATGCAAAACGGCAAGGTCGTTGCGTATGCGTCCAGACAGTTGAAGGATTACGATAAGGGATACCCTACCCACGACTTGGAGCTGGCTGCGGTAGTGTTTGCCCTTAAAATCTGGAGACATTATTTATATGGAGAGAAATGTGAGATATTCACGGACCACAAGAGTCTGAAGTATATCTTCACACAGAAGGAGTTAAATATGAGGCAACGGAGATGGTTAGAATTTATCAAGGACTATGATTGTGAAATTCTATATCATCCCGGCAAGGCCAACGTAGTAGCAGATGCTCTAAGCAGAAAGAGCAGGGAGAAATTGTTCATCTTGATAGATCAGGAACAATTGGTTCAAGAGATGGCTCGAATGGAGTTGGAGGTAAGAAATCCAAATGAGTCAATGGAAGTGGAAGCGAGCCCAACCCTGTTAGATCGGGTAAAAGAGGCTCAAGACAAAGATGAAGAATGTGTCAGAATAAGGATGAGAATGACCGAAGGGGAAGAGGTCAAGTTCAAGGAAGATAGCATGGGATTGCTAAGATTTGAAAATCGTGTTTGGGTGCTGCTAGTGCCCGAATTACGAGAAGAGATCTTGCAAGAAGCCCACAACACGAGATACTCGATACATCCGGGAAGTACGAAGATGTATCAAGATCTGCGTCAGCATTTTTGGTGGCCGAATTTAAAAAGGGAGGTCGCAAAATGTGTCAGTCGATGTCTAACTTGTCAAAGGGTAAAGGCTGAACATCAGAGACCAAGTGGATTACTACAGCCGTTAGAGATTCCTGAGTGGAAATGGGAGCATATCACAATGGATTTTGTGGTAGGACTTCCAGCAACACAGAAGGGATTTGTCGCAATATGGGTGATTGTAGATCGACTAACAAAGTCACCGCACTTTTTGCCGATCAAGATTAAGTTCAGTTTGGACCAGTTGGCTAAACTGTACATCAAGGAGATAGTTTCGAGACATGGGGTGCCGATATCGATTGTGTCAGACAGAGATCCGCGCTTCACGTCAAAATTTTGGAGAAGTCTTCAGGAGAGATTGGGGACACAGTTGAGAATGAGTACAGCATATCATCCACAGACCGATGGGCAAAGTGAAAGAACAATACAGACATTGGAAGATATGCTCAGGGCCTGTGTGATGGATTTCAAGGGCAGTTGGGAGAACCATCTACCATTAGTTGAGTTTGCATACAACAATAGTTATCATGAGAGCATAGGCATGCCGCCTTACGAAGCATTGTACGGAAGGAAGTGCAGAACACCTCTATGTTGGGATGAGGTAGGAGAACGCCGATTGCTGGGGCCGGAATTGGTTCAACAAACGGTAGAGATTATCAAGGTAATAAGAGCTCGGCTAGTAGCAGCTCAGGACCGTCAGAAGAAATACGCCGATTTACATCGACGGAAGCGAGACTTCGAAGTTGGAAGTTTTGTGTTCATGAAGGTATCTCCCTGGAAGGGGAAGATCCGATTTGGAAAGAAAGGGAAACTGAGTCTGAGGTTCATAGGACCGTTCGAGATATTAAAGAGAGTGGGCGAAGTGGCGTACGAGGTAGCTTTACCTCCTGAACTTAAGCATATTCACAATGTGTTTCATGTGTCAGTGCTGCGACCATACAAGCCATACCACAAACATGTCATATCCTATGAGCCAATACAAGTCGAGAAAGACTTATCGTACGAGGAAATTCCTGTCCAGATACTAGATAGGAAAGAGCAGAGTTTACGGAATAAGGTTATACATTCTGTCAAAGTCCTTTGGAGGAACCACAACACTGAGGAAGCTACGTGGGAGCTTGAAGAAAAGATGAGAGCTAAATATCCGCATCTGTTTGAGTAGTTTAAATTTGTAATTCCGGGGACGGAATTCTTATAAGGGGGGGGGGGGGGAGAATGTAATGACCACGAATTTCATTAGTCATTGTAAATATACTTAATAAATATTTAGCAATGAATTTAAATTTTTCTCATTAATTAATTGTGCATTAGATAATTAAATAAATGTACTTATGTGCTTGTATGTTTATTTAAAGGATTAAAGCAAAGTGTATAATTAATTTAAGCAAATCTAATTGGATTATATTTTAAATCCAAATAAGTTGATAAACTAGGTTAAAGATATTAACCTAGTAGCCCATGTAATTAATTTAATTACTAGCCCATGTAATTAATTAAACAAGCCCAATGCTTGATTTAATTAAATGTAACCTAGACTATTTAAAATAAGCCCAATGTGTTATTTAAATTGAGCCCAAATAATTTAATTGAACGAGCCCAATAGAAGTTATTCCCAAGCCCAATGTGAAGTCCAATAAGGGTCAAACTTTGGTCAATATATATTGTTAGTTCCCAGTGGCACGCAAGTGATCTAGAAGGGGGGGGGGGTTGAATAGATCTCTTAAAAACTTTTTCTTTTAACAGTAAGTTCAAAGATTTAATATCAATTAATAAATTTAATTAAGATTTGTTTGCACAGCGGAATATTAGTTTGAAAACACCCCTTAAAGATTTATAACACTTTTCCGTTGAGTTAAGACTATTGGAGAATTTCACTTGCCAGGTAAATTAATTGACAGTCATATGTAAATATATATATATAAGACAGAATGTAAATGACTGAATGTAAATGACTGAATGTAAATGACACCAGAGAGTTTTAAGTGGTTCGGAGACTGAATAACTCCTACTCCACTCTTCTACTACAACGAGTAGGAAATCCACTAAGGATGGTTCATACGGAACCCTTCAAGCTCATTAGCCTGGAAACTCTGGTTCACTAAGAACCCTTCAAACCCAGCAGGTTTGGTTAGTTTAGTCACAAAGACAAGGACATTACTGCCCTCTTCAAGTCCAGTAGACTTGGCTCCTTTAGTCACTATGACTAGGACAACTGCCCTCTTCAAGTCCAGCAGACTTGGCTCCCTGATCGTTTGAAAGAGGTTGGAGTTGTACTGCTAAGTAGAACATTTGCTCTTCTTCATCTTTAGATACTTAGCAGCTGCTTGTGATCAAACGTTGAATACTGCTGATATTTGTCGTTGATGTTCTTCTTCTTTCTGTATTCAGCAACTACTCATGATCACCCATTGTGCTGCTAGGCTTTTGCACTTCAGCTTCTTTGGTACTTGATAACTTCTCGATATGAACTCCTGAGATGACTGTGATGCCTCTTCATTTTGGTACTCAGTTGCTACAATGTATGTATCAAGTTGGCGTTTAAGCTTCTCTCTTCCATGTGCCTAGCAGCTCTGAACACTTCTCTTGTAATAGAGTTATACATCTCTATGTTTCTTTCAATTCAGTGTTAGTGTTCTGATGGATCGTAGAGTCCTTCAGCATATTCATTTTTTGTTTTACTCTACGATCGGTTGTTGTCTACTATCATCTCTCTCGTATATATTTTTCAACCACTGCAACCACCACTCCTCTGTTTGTTATGTATGCCTTTATATCTCTGAACATATTTTACCGTTGAGATAAATCCCGTTGGTTTCCTTTGGCTTTGTGCAGATCTTGAATATCTTCGATGTTTGACTTTCTTGCCACTTGTGTCAGTGCTTTTCCCTTTTCTGACATGTTTTGATATATTGACCTGTAGCTCAGCTTTCTCTGACTATATAGTCGTTGCACTCCCACAGTTGTTCAGTAAGGATTATTATTTCCTTTGTTAATTAATCTTCTGATTCATCAATAAATATCTTCCTTGACTTCTAGAACCAACTGTTCTGATGCATTCAGAGATGTCCCATTGGTCTGACTTTATTCACCATTTTCCTGAGCAGTGGGTCCTGACTTAGTCGGTTGGGCACAATATCTACTGTGACTCTGACAAGCATCTGTATCTCAACAACACTTAATCTTTCTTTAATCTGGGCGAGGAGTATTCCCTTTTCTCTTGCACCATATAGCCGTTCTGTTAGTCTACTTGCCTTGACCTGCTTAATGAATTCGTTGAGTGATAGACTGTCTACTTTGCTTCTGCGAATTCAGCTTCATGAATGTTACTTGAGGTATGTCAAGTGAAACGTTGAGATAGAACGATCTTTTCTCTAACTCTGCGACCTTGTTGCTCTGGTCAGATCGTAGAGTTTGTGCTTGCGATGCTTTGCTTTGATTTCGTTCTACGATCTTGTAGGTTTGATCAAATTGTAGAGTTAGTTAACTGTAGTGCTTCTTAGTGAAATCGTTGACTTGCAGTCTGTGTTGCTTCATCTTTAATTTTACTCAACGATTGTTCCATGTGTATAGCAATCTTCTGTATTGGCTTGTCATTCTGTTCCACTCTACGAACTCTTCTATCTGCATAAATTCCAGTCCTTGTAAGCTTGCTCATCAAGTTTACTCTACGATTTTGCTAGAGAGTGTGTATCGTAGAGTGCATTTCTTCTCTAGATCAGCGTTATCTGTAGGCTAGCTTCGCTGACTGTTCGACGGTCGTAGAGTTCAGCTCTATGATTTGTACTTGAACAGTTCTTTAATTTTGCTTGTATATCCTGTAGACTTCTTGCACGTCTGACTCTCTTTGATGATCGTGAAGTTATCCTGGTGAGGAGTCATAGAGTTAACTTTACGATCTATACAGAAACGTTGAGTCTTCTTTGCTTGGAATCGTTGAGTCTTCTTTGCTTGGAATCGTTGAGTCCACTCTATGATTTAATAGACTGATCAACCTAACATATTTGATCTTTTCTAACTAAGTCCTTTCTTACATTATTACATCATTACAATTGAAAGGACTTTTACAGACTCTGACATACACAAATACAACAATGATTCATTCTTATGCTACTCTGCTTATATCATACATCTTTTATGCAGAGTGACTTTTATTGAAAGATCAGCCTAACATTTCTGATCTTTAAAATCTAAGTCCTTTGTACATATATATCTAAAAAAGAACTTTACAACATTTTAATCAGACAACTTTTATTCTCTTTAATAAGCAGCAGATAGTTTATAACAAGATCATATATGTGCTATACAAGTGTGTGCACATCACAGTATTTAAGATAGGTAATATATATCATACACCCACAACAATGTAAGCACATAATTAGATTAACATATAATCACTTCGTCAAATGTCCTCATAAACACTTTTAGACAAGCTGTGCACATAAACAAGTAAGAACATAAGCACATTAACACATATAATCAATCATGTAAGCACATAAACACTTTCAGAGTATCTAAGCACATAATCAATTAAGCACATAAGCACATTAACACATATAATCAATCATGTAAACACATAAACACTTTCAGAGTATCTAAGCACATAATCAATTAAGCACATAATCACATTAACACATATAATCAATCATGTAAGCACATGAACCACAGTCCTTTTTGCACAACAGACATCATCATCAAATTAAACAACCTTCAACAATCTCCCCCTATTTGATGATGACAAAACTAATAGACTTATTGATATGTCATATATATAATGCATCTACTTGACAGGTAAATAAAGTCTTACGATACAGTGAAGTACTGTATGGCTAGTGGAAAAGGATGATTTCATTAAATGAGCATTCTTACAAAAGGTTATATACATACTTACAGTTGCTCTTCATATTTTAACTTTTCTCCCACTTAGTACAGTTGCTCTTCATGTTTTAACTTTTCTCCCACTTAGTTGTTTGATCCTCCTTCTTCATAGCTCCCCCTTAGTTCAGCTCTTCATAGCTCCCCCTTAGTTCAGTGATCCTCCTTCTTCATAGCTCCCCTTTCTGCTGTATTCTCTCCCCCTTTTTGACATCATCAATTATGATATGTATGGAACTTGCATAGTTACTGCGGATTTAGAAGGATATTTTGAAGTCTATCACAGAGTTTTGAGACTCTACGAGACTAAGAGTAATTACATTTTCATGGTCCATAGAATGTTGGGACTCTATGACTGGAGAATTGGTGTTTTGAGAAATGTTTGCAGAGTTTTGGGACTCTACGAACAGGGAGGTTGTGCAAGGTGATTAGGAGTTTAGTAAGTCACAACCGAGGACTTTCAGATTTCTGCATTTTGATTTCCCACATACTGGCTAGGAGACTGAAAGCTGGACAGATTTCAGATGGATATTTCCTGGCAACTTTGGTAGTGAGAATAGAAGGGTTCACTGCTTATCAGTGTGGTTGCAAGGGTCATTGCCCTTGTGAAATGTTGAGCTACTAATGAAAGATTTGGAAAGGTTGAGTAGCTCCAGCTGATAGAACTTTGATCATTCATGACTATAGCCCTTAGAAATGGTAAAATGGGAATGAAACTCAACAGATGATTATGATCCCAAGCAATAGAGCATCTTTCCATCTGGCTGGCATGCTTCCTTCTTTCTCTACGTCTCCTTTTGATCTGCTTCAATCGATATGCTTCAAATTTCTGCTTTTCCAGTTTTCTTAGCAGTCTTACTTTCTTCAGCTTCTTTTCAGCTTTCATCCTTATTTGTCTCTCCTTATGACTTGTTTTTGAACTCCTGCCTATTTTCTTCATAAAGCCACTTAGTCCTCTTCTTGACCTTCTTGACTCGTCTTTTGATTTATCCAAATCATGAGTGCTGGTTTCTTCTTGAAGGTGTTTATCTTCTTTCACCCTAGTTTCTTGACAGTCTCTTTTTCCATCTGATTCAATCTTCCCATCTTCAGAATTTGCAGAGCATTGTTCCCTTGATACATCATCTTCTTCAGCTACATCATTATCCTTGTTGAACTCAGGTGTTGAGTCTTTTTCAACTGGTTCAATTTCCTGATCAGAATCTAAAGAGACTTCCTTTTCAGACAGGCTATTTTTATGACATTCTGATCTTTCCTTTGAAGAGCCTGTAGATGTTTCTTTTGAACTGTCAGAAGTTCTTTCTTCAGAATCCGAACTTGCTTCATCATCAATTTCTATCACCTGAGGTGGTCCTGCAGTGATTGAGCTTCTCTACTGTTCTCTGATTCTCCGACTTCTTCTTGGAGCAATGTGAGGAACTTTCTTTTCTGTTTTCTTCTTCTTTTTCCTTACTTCAGACATTTTGGGATTCATCTTTTCTTCCTTAGCTTTCCCTGAACAGACATCTTTCTCTTCTTCAGCCTTCTCTATTTCAATGAATTTTCTTTTCTTCTCTGATTCCTGACTATCATAGATCATAAGAGTTTTGTTCCTTGATTGTTCATTTTCCTCCTGTAATATCTCCTCAGATATTTCTTCCATTTCCCTTTTTCCTTTTCCTTTCGATATCACCTCCATCTTACTGCTGAAGCTCATAGAACCTCGTGACTTCTTACCTTTATTAGCATGAGGGTTCTTTTTCCAATCTTCAAACAGCCTTGGAGTAATTCTTTTGTTGCAATTTAGAACTTCTCCTTCATCTTCCCCAATTTCATTTGCCAGCAATTTCTTCAAAATGATGCTTATGAATCTCCCATAAGGCATCTTGGGAGTTGGCTTTCCAGCTTCAGCTCTTGTTTTTGTATCATCTATCCATCTCTTTATCCACCCTAAGAGAACTGCTCCGAAGTTGATTTTCTTTCTTTGAGCAATAGCAGTCATCATCCTCAGTTGATCTTCACTGATAGTATCATATGCAGTGTCTTTGCATAGAATACTCTTTCCAACAATATCAGCCAGAAACTCATACTGCTGAGGGAAATCTTTCTTCTTGATTCCTTTGAGAGGAGACTTCTTTTCATAGCCCATCAATTCTAGTCCAAGTTCAATGTTAATCTTGTCAAGAGAAGTAATTCCTCCACTTGGAATACCTAGACTGAGATTGATTTCAGAAACTCCTATTTGCACTACGATTTCTTTAACCTTTGAGAAGATGGTGTTACCTCGATAATCAGCGTTTGAATAGAATTCTTTCACAAGCGAAGAGAAAATCCTGGTGCTAGTTTCCAAACACATGGTGAAGCCAGCATTCTTGACCAGATGTAAAATATCCTTGTATTTCTGCTCTGCATCTCCGAATTTTTCAAAACAAACTAGATTTCCAGGAATGACTTGAAGAGATGCCATGATTAAACTGATTTGAAAATAGCACAGGGAGAGACACCAATATCGATTTAAGAAGAGTTTTCGATTTCTAGGGTTTTGATGAGTTTTGGGAGAATGGGTATTGACAACTGACGGGAAATTACCATTGTCAGTTTAAAAACAAGACTTATGCTAGTTCCCTCTTATTTTTGCAGAGTACACGTGCCAGATACTTATTTGAAGAACGTGGGTTTAACCTTTTTATTTTCCATAAATGGAGCACATCAATTATTCTAACCCACTTGAGTTTAAAGAGCGTGAGGTTCACTTTCTCTGTATAGTAAGCTTGACCATTTCGTAGAGTTGGCTGCAAGACACTCAACCATCATCCTTTCAATAGATGGCCTTGATAAACTGGTGCGAATAGTCTGCTGATAAAAAGGCTATGAAGGAGTTTACGGGAAAAAATATTTGATCTGATATGCAAACATAGACTCAATATGTTCTATGATCAGGAAGATGATCATGGTGACTCTACGATTTAGGATGATATGGCTTGCTTGGTTATTAGTCATAGAATTTAGAGATTATGACTGAAGAGATAAGTGCATTTGGTTCATCAATCACATTGTTTTGGGACTTTGTGACTGGAATGAGAAAGGTAGTCCAACGAAGAACCGATTTACCTTCTGCTTTCCTTCTGAAGTGCAATCGTAGAGTTATGATTTGAACTGCTCTACGATCTCTGTTAAGACTGGAGACTTTAGATGAATTCAGAGATCTTTGTTAAGCCTGGTTGACAGCTCAATGACAGCCTTCTGAAAAGACTTTGTAAGGATCATTGTCATGACTCTGGTTATCATGTAGAGGTTGCTCTTTGATTTTGCTGGTTTTGGTAGATTGGTTGTAGAGAGTCGTAGAGTAACTGACTGTGTTGACTTTACGATCTTGAGCTTTATGACGAGGAGACAACTCTACGTTCTTTGGAGAGGACACTTTATTTTTCCAAGCCTTATTCTGAGATCGCCTGACATACTCTACGATCCTTCTTGTGAGATGAACTTTCTTCTGACTTGAGTGATCTTTTATCTAACCATGATATTAGTGATAATCATTCAAACAAGATTCACTAAATCAATAGGTGAGATAAAGACTAATAGATGCCTCCTTTTATGACCAGCTTCTTTCTCTTCTGGAGAATCTCAAGATTCAAATCTTCTTCATACATCAGTATTCAGACTTCACTCAATCTATCAAAGATTGGCTTCCTTGAGATATCCTTCTTTATATCATTGAGCTTTCTTCTTGAGGCTGTGGCATTGTTTCCTTCCTGTTGATCTGCTTGAATTATCTTTATCCAGAATGATTTGTGAGTATGCATGCTTATTAAGAGACTTTATGTTTAGCATTTTATAGCGCTGACTTCTTCATAGAATTAAGCAAATAAATCTTCAACCATTTCAAGCTTAGAGCTTCTTCAGTTGCATTTGAAGTTGGAGAGCCTACTGCCAAAGGTTATGAGTGAACTTTTCTTTGAGATGAACTTTTCCTCTTTTCACAGATTTAAGGGTGATTTCTGAATCTTAGAGTAAATCATTCATGATTACTCCTTTCTGCCTTGATCTCCTCACCCTTCTCATTCATAGATGGTTTTGAAGAATTTTGACACTAGGAGTATTTGCCTTTAAAGTCTGAGCATGTACGCATGGTGTGTCTGGTAAGGACTTCTTCATTTTACGAGCTGCTTTGTACATGAATGAGGTTCTTCAACTCTTCTCGATCTTTAATGATCAGCAGAATGATTCTTAGATCCGGTGATCATTGATAAACATATATGTCCATTCATTCGTGCTGAGTTGATTTCCAGGTCTCGGGCCTGATAACTATGATTTGGAGGAATGACTTTGAAAATTCATCACCAAGGAAACTGCAGTGAAGTATACAACTGTGATTGATCTTTCTCCTAATTTCAGAGAAGCAGTTCCAGAAGACCGTTGAAGACTTTTGAATTAGATTCCTTTAAAAACAAGTCAAGCTAGAGATCATCCACCAGAAGAAATGAGAAATGTTGCATGTGGATATTATCATTGATTGCCACAAAAAAAAAATGGCTTGACATAACTCTTGATGCTGCACTAAAATAAATGAAGCACTTCCTTAGACACACATCTTCAGATAAGATCCTTAGAATAAAAGACCTTAAGCTTATCGGAAAGCTTAATGCTGAGCCCATCGAGTGAATATAGATTAGAGACTGATTCCAGTTGCTGACATTTGGTAGATAGAAAAATTATTTGACAATTCAAGCATAGATTTCTGTTGGGCTTGCTTCTGCTTCAAACTTTAGAACTGGTGAGAAGTAGATTTGTTAGTGCTTGGTACAGTGATACTTCCTTAGAGAAGAATAGGATCCGGTGTCCTTTGGCATCAAGATTTGAACTTTCCAGTTTTGTTTGAAGGCAAAAATACACGTTTGTATTCTTGAAGTGAATTAGTTAATAATTCTTGTCAACAGAACGTCCTTTTGATTTCTTCAACTTGCAGCACCGGATTAACTTTGAAAGTTCACTCGATAGCATCTTTGCTGAGATCATCTGAATTTGTATTAGGAAGTATTAATATCAATTAATATTCAGCATCAGACAGGGAATCACTCAACATTCAATTAATACCTGAAAGAAAAACATTATTTTGTAAGCTTGTTCAAACGAAGTGTTTTACTTCATTTCTTAAACTCAAAAACAGAAATTTGCCAGTGCCATAGGATCTGCTCAAAGAGAAGCTTTAAAAGTTCGTGAGAACCTGCTCTGATACCAATTGTTAGTTCCCAGTGGCACGCAAGTGATCTAGAAGGGGGGGGGGGGGGGGGGGGTTGAATAGATCTCTTAAAAACTTTTTCTTTTAAGAGTAAGTTCAAAGATTTAATAGCAATTAATAAATTTAATTAAGATTTGTTTGCACAGCGGAATATTAGTTTGAAAACACCCCTTAAAGATTTGTAACACTTCTCCGTTGAGTTAAGACTATTGGAGAAATTCACTTGCCAGGTAAATTAATTGACAGTCATATGTAAATATATATATATAAGACAGAATGTAAATGACTGAATGTAAATGACACCAGAGAATTTTAAGTGGTTCGGAGACTGAATAACTCCTACTCAACTCTTCTACTACAACGAGTAGGAAATCCACTAAGGATGGTTCATACGGAACCCTTCAAGCTCATTAGCCTGGAAACTCTGGTTCACTAAGAACCCTTCAAACCCAGCAGGTTTGGTTAGTTTAGTCACAAAGACAAGGACATTACTGCCCTCTTCAAGTCCAGCAGACTTGGCTCCTTTAGTCACTATGACTAGGACAACTGCCCTCTTCAAGTCCAGCAGACTTGGCTCCCTGATCGTTTGAAAGAGGTTGGAGTTGTACTGCTAAGTAGAACATTTGCTCTTCTTCATCTTTAGATACTTAGCAGCTGCTTGTGATCAAACGTTGAATGCTGCTGATATTTGTCGTTTATGTTCTTCTTCTTTCTGTATTCAGCAACTACTCATGATCACCCATTGTGCTGCTAGGCTTTTGCATTTCAGCTTCTTTGGTACTTGATAACTTCTCGATATGAACTCCTGAGATGACTGTGATGCCTCTTCATTTTGGTACTCAGTTGCTACAATGTATGTATCAAGTTGGCGTTTAAGCTTCTCTCTTCCATGTGCCTAGCAGCTTTGAACACTTCTCTTGTAATAGAGTTATACATCTCTATGTTTCTTTCAATTCAGTGTTAGTGTTCTGATGGATCGTAGAGTCCTTCAGCATATTCATTTTTTGTTTTACTCTACGATCGGTTGTTGTCTACCATCATCTCTCTCGTATATATTTTTCAACCACTGCAACCACCACTCCTCTGTTTGTTATGTATGCCTTTATATCTCTGAACATATTTTACCGTTGAGATAAATCCCGTTGGTTTCCTTTGGCTTTGTGCAGATCTTGAATATCTTCGATGTTTGACTTTCTTGCCACTTGTGTCAGTGCTTTTCCCTTTTCTGACATGTTTTGATATATTGACCTGTAGCTCAGCTTTCTCTGACTATATAGTCGTTGCACTCCCACAGTTGTTCAGTAAGGATTATTATTTCCTTTGTTAATTAATCTTCTGATTCATCAATAAATATCTTCCTTGACTTCTAGAACCAACTGTTCTGATGCATTCAGAGATGTCCCATTGGTCTGACTTTATTCACCATTTTCCTGAGCAGTGGGTCCTGACTTAGTCGGTTGGGCACAATATCTACTGTGACTCTGACAAGCATCTGTATCTCAACAACACTTAATCTTTCTTTAATCTGGGCGAGGAGTATTCCCTTTTCTCTTGCACCATATAGCCGTTCTGTTAGTCTACTTGCCTTGACCTGCTTAATGAATTCGTTGAGTGATAGACTGTCTACTTTGCTTCTGCGAATTCAGCTTCATGAATGTTACTTGAGGTATGTCAAGTGAAACGTTGAGATAGAACGATCTTTTCTCTAACTCTGCGACCTTGTTGCTCTGGTCAGATCGTAGAGTTTGTGCTTGCGATGCCTTGCTTTGATTTCGTTCTACGATCTTGTAGGTTTGATCAAATTGTAGAGTTAGTTAACTGTAGTGCTTCTTAGTGAAATCGTTGACTTGCAGTCTGTGTTGCTTCATCTTTAATTTTACTCAACGATTGTTCCATGTGTATAGCAATCTTCTGTATTGGCTTGTCATTCTGTTCCACTCTACGAACTCTTCTATCTGCATAAATTCCAGTCCTTGTAAGCTTGCTCATCAAGTTTACTCTACGATTTTGCTAGAGAGTGTGTATCGTAGAGTGCATTTCTTCTCTGGATCAGCGTTATCTGCAGGCTAGCTTCGCTGACTGTTCGACGGTCGTAGAGTTCAGCTCTATGATTTGTACTTGAACAGTTCTTTAATTTTGCTTGTATATCCTGTAGACTTCTTGCACGTCTGACTCTCTTTGATGATCGTGAAGTTATCCTGGTGAGGAGTCGTAGAGTTAACTTTACGATCTATACAGAAACGTTGAGTCTTCTTTGCTTGGAATCGTTGAGTCTTCTTTGCTTGGAATCGTTGAGTCCACTCTACGATTTAATAGACTGATCAACCTAACATATTTGATCTTTTCTAACTAAGTCCTTTCTTACATTATTACATCACTACAATTGAAAGGACTTTTACAGACTCTGACATACACAAATACAACAATGATTCATTCTTATGCTGCTCTGCTTATATCATACATCTTTTATGCAGAGTGACTTTTATTGAAAGATCAGCCTAACATTTCTGATCTTTAAAATCTAAGTCCTTTGTACATATATATCTAAAAAAGAACTTTACAACATTTTAATCAGATAACTTTTATTCTCTTTAATAAGCAGCAGATAGTTTATAACAAGATCATATATGTGCTATACAAGTGTGTGCACATCACAGTATTTAAGATAGGTAATATATATCATACACCCACAACAATGTAAGCACATAATTAGATTAACATATAATCACTTCGTCAAATGTCCTCATAAACACTTTTAGACAAGCTGTGCACATAAACAAGTAAGAACATAAGCACATTAACACATATAATCAATCATGTAAGCACATAAACACTTTCAGAGTATCTAAGCACATAATCAATTAAGCACATTAACACATATAATCAATCATGTAAGCACATAAACACATTCAGAGTATCTAAGCACATAATCAATTAAGCACATAATCACATTAACACATATAATCAATCATGTAAGCACATGAACCACAGTCCTTTTTGCACAACAGACATCATCATCAAATTAAACAACCTTCAACATATATATATATATATATATATGTATATATATATAGATGTATATATGCACATTTTTGCATTAAAAATAAAGGAAAAATGGCTTGGAAAAGCCATTTTGCTGAATTTTTGAGGGCCCCACTTGGATAACTTGATTTCCTAGATTGCTTGAAAATCCATCCATGTCATAAGTTGTTCAACCACCCTAGTCATTCCATATGTCTATCACTTGGTCATTCAATGGAATAGTAAGCTTGATTAGGCTTTAATTTCACCAACATGGGTGAATTAGCAAGTTAATGAAGGGTTAGTTGTTGGCTATAAATAGGACATCCTACAACCTTGGTGATGTTGGTTAGTTCATTTGCAAGAATTCTAGAGAGAAAAATAGAGAGCATTTGGGAGAAAAATAGAAGAAACACTTAAGTGTTGAGTGATATAGCTAGAGGTTGAGCTTGGTGGATGACACAAAGCTTCACCACATACTTTGGTAGGAGAAGAAGAAAAGCCTTCAAATCACAAAGGTTTAAAAGTGCTCTCAACTTCATCTTATTTCATTTTTGTAGTCTAGAAAGCTTTTGATCGGTTAAAATCTATTTTTAACCGATCAAAACTCGTTTTGATGATCTAGAAGTATCTAACTATGTAATATATGTATATTCATAGATCTATGTGTTTATAACATGTTTTGGTATGTTAGAAATACATAAAAATGGTAGAAAAGTTCATAACACAATTTTACCGGTAAACCCTAACTATGCATGCTAGGTTTATGGTTGTATTTTAAAATGTACAAATCGGAAATTTGATTTATATGTCTAGAAAGCTAGATCTATGAGTTTTAAAGAAAAACCCTTTTTGAACCTTTCACAAATATTGAATAACAAAGAAGTTATAGCTTTAACCACAAAAGATGTCGTTTTTAAACCCTAAGTGGTTCGATCCGTAAATTTCGTGTAAAACGTTTTAAAAATGTGATTGAACCATGGAATATTGTAAAACAAGAAGTTACAAGGTTAACAAAACTGAGTTTGTGTCATTTGGACATATAGATCACATTTTATTCAAGTTTGAACCAATAAAACCAAGGATTTGTGAAGTTAGTTTTCACCTTATCCTTGTGAGCCGTTTTTAGTCCACTTCCGTTTGGAATTTGGATTTGTATTCTAAATAGAAATTGTAGAGGGGGAAATTCTGATGAGAATGGACTCAAGAATCACCTCAAAATGTTTTAAAATGAAGAAGTTATGGCTGTCGGAGCGTCGGAGGGTCGGGCAGTCCTCAAATTCGGGTTTCAGAAAATTTGTACCACCGCCGCAGCGGTCAAACATTCTGTTAAAAACCTGTTTTAGCCGTCCGGGTCGGGTCGGGTCGGGTCGATCCGGGTTGAGTTTTTAATGAAAATTTAAGTTGAAATACATGTAAAATGAGTGTATTTCAATACTAAACCATATATGTAAAGTTTATTAGTGACTTAATGGTATCTAAATGTATAAAATAAAGACTTAAGTTAACACAATTAAAAGGTTAACTAGTGGTATTATTTGAACAATATTAAAATATTATTAAATGATGAATAATATTAAGTATATGATTAAAAAGATATTAAATGATGAATAACATTGTAATTGTGTAAAATATTATCAAATGAGTAATAATATTAGATGATGATTAAAATATTATTAAAATAATTAATAATATTAATAAGGGAATAAAATATTATTAAATGATTAATAATATTAAATAATGAATAAAATATTATTAAATGATTAATAATATTAGATACTTAATAAAATATTATTAAATGATTAATAATATTAGATACTTAATAAAATATTATTAAATGATTAATAATATTAGATATTTATTTGAACTATATTAAATAATTAATATAAGTTCCTTGTGTTTGAAATATTATCAAGTAGTGATAATATTTCCTAAGTGTTTAGTTACCCATAATTAATCAATTATGTGGTTCGTATGGTTTATAAAGGTCATTATACTTACAAGTATATGATACTAATTTAAGATCAAACTGATTTAATTGTTAGGTCCGTTCAAGGATTGTTAAATTAAGTTGGTTAGCAGTAAACGACGCACGAGGCAAGTCTTCTACCTTTAACTTGTACTTATTGTTGCAATTATTATTCAACTTTAATTACTTTGAGCAATTCAATTATTGTTGAGCAAGTATCTACACTCGTAGATATTTGACAGGCCTTTGAGTGAATTAATTATCGAAAATTACTTCACATCGTTATTGATTATTGTATTCGCACATAGTGCTTTTGCAAACTGTTTAAGAACGTCTAAGCTAATTGTTTCGGCTAGACAAATGCATGTTAAATTCATTTAGTTGAATATTATAAAAGCTTATCCAAACCATTGGCTGGTGCGGATTCTTACAGTAAGACTGAGATAGAACAACCCTAGTTAAAGGGGATTTTTATTTGTCGGAGACCCGACAGCGCGCAAGAAAACTAAATGTGAAGCATATACATAGGACATGAGAGGACTGATCCCCTCAAGTGTCCCGTTATTTTAACAAGGAGTCAGACATTATATGTCCGTTCTACCTTAGTAGCAGTTCATGGTCATTAAAGACCACTCAGCAGTAAAGAGTTAATTCCTTCTTTTATTGAACATTGATTCTTGTTATCTTTCACAATTGTTATTGTTGAAACCTTGAAGTTATTTCCCTTCATCATGATATATCGTATGATTGTTGTTTATAAACTTGCTGAGCCATTTAGTTGCTCATTCTTGCTATATCATGACTTTATTTTAGCCAATCCCGAAAGCTCTAAATCGGATAAAGGCAAGGGGAAAGCGAATGTTTAATTTTAGTAATTGCATGCTAGTTTAGTTTACTGTTATGTAATTACTGTTGTAAGTCTTTTGTATTTCCCTTAAGATATGTAATGTTTAAGATTAAGGTAATAGACCTTGGGAAGTGTAGCATTTTGATTAAGGAACCTTTTGTATTATTCCGCGAAGTTTGAATACAATTTATGTATTTCATTATTGTTTAGTATTGTACAGTGAGAACCAAACCTGAGGTTAAAGAACCCGGATTTGGGGTCGTCACAGCAACAAGACATCCCCTTGTAGGGCCCCAAAGTGCAGGCCAAATGGCCCCTTTTTGGGCCATTTTTGCTTTATTTTTAATGTCCATTTATATATATATATATATATATATATATATATACTCATTGACCAAAACTTTGACTTAGTTTGGGCTCCACTTTGAAATTAGTGACTAAATATATTGGGCTCATTTATTTAATTTGTTTGGGCTCAAATTATTTATTCCATTGGGCTAACATTTACTAACACATGTTATATTTAATAAAGGTAAGCATTGGACTAATTAAATTATATCATGAACCAACCTTTAATTAAATACATGGACTACTAGGTTAATTTATTGGACCTAGTTTAATACATCATTTGGACTTTAAAATATAATCCAATTAGACTTGCTTTTAATTAATTCTACCATCTTGCTTCCTTATTAGTTAAACACATACATGTGTCAGTATATTTATTTAATTATGTCAATGCACAATTAATTAGTACAATTTTTTTAACTCATTGTTAATTATTTAATAATTATAATTACAATGACATATATAATTTATGGTTATTACATTCTCTCCCCCCTTATAAGAATTCCATCCCCGAAATTAGAAATTTAAAACTCCTCAAAAGATTCGGATAGTTATTCCTCATCTTTTCTTCAAGTTCTCACATAGCTTCCTCAGCGTTGTGGTTCCTCCAAAGTACTTTGATCGAATGGATAACCTTATTTCCTAGTTTTTGCTATTTCCTATCTAATATTTGGATAGGAATTTCTTCATTTGATAAGTCTTTCTCAACTTGTATCGGCTCATAGGATATGACGTGCTTGTAATCAAACTTGTATGGCCGTAATACTGACACGTGAAACAAATTATGAATATGCTCCAATTCAGGAGGTAAAGCTACCTCGTAGGTCATTTCACACACTCTCTTTAATATTTCAAATGGTCCTATAAACCTCGGACTCAGTTTTCCCTTCTTCCCAAATTTGATCTTCCCTTTCTAGGGAGATACTTTCATAAACACAAAACTTCATACTTCAAAATCTCTCTTCTGTCGATGTAGGTTTGCATATTTCTTCTGACCATCCTTAGCTGCTACTAGCCAAACTCTTATTAGTCTAATGATTTCTAAAGTTTGCTGAACTAATTTCGGCCCCAACAATCGACGTTCTTCTAACTCATCTCAACATAGAGGTGTTCTACATTTTCTCCCATATAAAACTTCATAAGGTGGCATGCCCATGCTCTCATGATAACTGTTATTATATACAAACTGAACTAAAGGTAGATGATCCTCCCAACTGCCCTTGAAATTCATCATGCAGGTTCTGAACATATCTTCTAATGTCTGAATTGTTATCTCACTTTGCCCATCAGTCTCCGGATGATACGTTGTACTCATTCTTAACTGCGTCCCCATTCTTTCCTGAAGACTCCTCCAGAATTTTGATGTGAACCGTGGATCTCTGTCTGACACAATTGATACCGACACTTCATGTCTTGAAACTATCTCTTTAATATATGGCTTGGCTAACTGATCCAAACTGAACTTAATCTTGATTGGCAAAAAATGTACTGACTTTGTTAGTCGATTTACAATCACCCATATTACGTCGTATCCTTTCTGTGTTGATGGAAGTCCTACCATAAAATCCATCGTGATATGCTCCCATTTGCATTTAGGAATCTCTAATGGCTGTAATAAACCACTTGGTTTCTAATGTTTTGCCTTTACCCTCTGACAAGTTAGGCATCGGCTAACGTATTCTATAACCTCCTTTTTCATATTTGGCCACCAAAAATATTGACGCAGATCTTGATCTTTGTACTACCTGGATGTATCTAGTATCTCGTATTGTGGGCCTTTTACAAAATCTCCTCTCGTAATTCAGGCACTAACGGTACCCACACACGACTTTCAAACCTTAACAATCCTTTCCTATCGACATCGAGTTTAACCTCTTCCTCATCGGTTATCCCCTTCCTTATTATGTGGCATTCTTCATCTTTGTCTTGAGCCTGTGACGACCCCAAATCCGGGTTCCATAACCTCGAGTTTGGTTCTCACTATTCAACACATTACTAACAATTAAATACATACATTGCATTTAAATATCGCGGAATAATACATATTGGTTCCCTTCAAAAGGTTACAATACCAGGGTCTATCAACCTTAACATAAAAACAGTTCCTATCATAAGGAATTACAAAAGGTTTAACAACCGTAAATACATAAATAAAGATCTAACTAGCATGCATAAGCTACTTAAGCTTTGGCCTTTCCTTTTCCCTTATCCTTCCTGGAGCAATCAGGATTATCTGAAAAATGGTTCATGATATAGCAAGAATGAGCAACTAGTTTGCTCAGCAAGTTTAAAACAATCATATAGATTTAATATATCATGAATGAATGGGAAATATCAACAATGATTCAACAATAGATATAACAATTGTGAATGAAACATGATTCAAATTTTAATAAACAGAATATTTGAATCTTAAAATGCTGAGTGGTCACTAAGGACCCTGAACTAACTAGGGTATAATAGAGTTTCCTCTGACCCTTTGAGTTGTTTGGTTTTCAAGGGGATCAGCCTATTCAACCCGCTGTATATGCATTACATTTAGTCACTGGCGCCCAAAGTCGGTTTCCCGACACAAAATCCCCTAATTTAGGGTTGTTCAATTCTCAGACTTAATATAAGAAATCCGCACCCAACAATGGTTTGGATAAGCTTTTAAAAGTATTCAAGTTATTGAATTTAGAAACGCAATGTCTAGCTGAACTATTAGCTTCAGACATTTTTAATACAGTTCATGAATCAAGAACTAACAAGCTTCAAATGCACTAAGTGCGATTGTATAAACAATATGGATGTGGAATAATTTTAAATAATTAAACCACTTCAAGCTTTAACAATAAATACAAGTATGGAAACTTGTTCAACGATAATAATTGAGTAGGGTTAGAGAACTTGCCTTTTTGCTCAGCTACAATAATTGTCTAGCTTTAACTAACTTGCTTTGAAAGACCTAACATTAATAAAGTCGGTCTAATAATTAGTACGACGTATTTGCATAATTATACGCTTAATAACGAACTTATTTACCACATAAGTACTAACACATAAATTACATTAGTCAAAACAATATTATTAACCTTATAGACACTCAATCATTTTAGGTTAATAATTTGATAAGTTAGAAAATATTTTTCTTAAGTGTTGGACACTTATTAAACCTTTAAACAACTTATTATAATTGTTTAATTAAATTCAATTTATTTTATTAACTCAATCTCTTTTTAATTACTATTTAATATTGATTAAATAGAAATTAATTAATTAACTCTAGTTATTATAAATAATAACTAATTGTACTTACATATTATTAAATAATAAATAATTATTAACTTAATTTTAACCTTCTTTAATTTAATGTTAATCAACCAATAATTAACCAAGTAATTAACCTCACTTATTATTTAATTAAGGAAATTAAATAATAGTTTACTAATCTTAATCCTCTTTAATTATTATTTAATGTCAATTAAATAATAATTAATTATTTAATTAATTTTAATTATTATTTAAGGTTAAATAATAATCAAATCATTCTTATTTATTATTTAAATTAAATAATAAATTATTATTCTAATAACTTAATTTCCATTAATCATTATTTAATGTTAATTAAATAATAATTAATTACTTAATTATCTTTATTTATTATTTAATAATATTTAAATAATAAATAATTAATTTATAAATTTTATCTCTCTTTAAATATTATTTAATAGGCATTAAATAATAATTGCTATTATCATCTTTATTTATTATTAACATTTAAAATAATAAATAAATAATAAATTTATTTAACCTAACCATGGTTTAGCTAACTAGATTAATATTTAAAATATTTAAATATTAAACTTATTGAAAAACATCCTCCCCAATATTATTTTTGTATTATTATTATTTTTGTTATAATTTTAAATTAATTTTCAAATATTTAAATTAATTAAAATTAACCCGAATGGCATTTTCGTAAATAAGTTGAAAAACCGGACCGAGGGCAGAATGGTAATTCTGCCAAGAAAAACACGGAGGGGCAGAATCGTAATTTCGCCGAAAATTTATTACCGCGCATGGCGCGCGTTTCAGTTTTACGGGTCAAAACGACGCCGTTTTGGAAAAGCCGGAAACGGCTTCCGCGCGTACGCGCGGAGTGAATTTTTCTACGGACGCCAAACGACGTCGTTTGGCACCGCGTCCTCGGTGAACAGTACCTCGCGCATTGCGCGGCCAGTGTTAAAAATTTTTCTTCCAAGCAGAATGTGAACAGTTCCGGCTATACACACTTTAATTAAAATTATACCTTCAATAAATCTTTATCTCTTCAATAAAAATCCAAAAAAATTACCAATCACCTTATATTAATTTATAACATGAAAAATTAATTTTTCATGATTTAATATCAATATTTTTTTATAAAAATTTTTACATCACACAAACTACCATAAATCATAACTTTTTGTATATAACTCCATTTTGAGTGATTCAAACTTTGTTTTTCTCATGATTTAATGTTCTATAATATTAGAACATCAAACCTAAGTTTTATAAAAATATTTTTGGACATAAATTCCAAAACTTGTTTACACACTATTAAATACACATTTTAGCATATAAAATATACCAAAATACAAACCAAGCATATTAAACTCAAACATGGCATATATATTACCACTACACATTAATAACCATATTAACATGTTTATACTAACATGATGATTTATTTTATTTAAAAACAAAATTTCATTTAAAATAACCATTACCTTGATTTAATGGCTATTCTTCTTTTTCTCCCAAAGTATGTTGTGAAAGAAGATGACATGCACTAGCTTAGCACTCCTTCTCCTTCTCTTGCTCTCTCTCAAAATATTTTGCTCTCAAACTCTCTCTAGCTTGGAAAATGGAAAAAGAAGAATGACTAACACAATGCTCCTAATTTGCAAGTATACTTGCAATATTGATAGATACATAATATATCTAATAATTTTAGCCCATCATGCACCTATTGGATACTTACACAAGTTAGCCACATTAGGTGAAAAGAAGCATGGTGTCTATGTACTTTAAAAATCAATCCAAGCAATCCTTTAATTAAATAAATAAGAAAATCAAATAATAATAATAATAATAATAATAACAATACACTCTCTCTCCTCCTCACCACATGCTTCGGCTGATGGACTTCAAAAGTCCCAAAAATAAATTCACTTTTCTTATTTTAATTAATTAATAAGTTATTTAATTGTTTTTCCAAGTGGGCCAATCATTGGGCTTTAATTTAAAATACCAATTGGGCTTCTATTAAATTGTTTGGGCTACTAAATTGTCAAATTTTATTATTCCCCACTTGGGCTACTAATTGACCCATGTTGGGCTAATTTAATAATTTACACATTAATTATTCAATCCATGTTAAATAAATAATTAGATTGAATAAATAATTAAATATTTTAACCCATAAGTATTAAATTACCAAATGGACTAATAAATATTATTATTAATATTTTACATTATTTACATTAATTAATAGTCATATTAATTAATTTATTATATTTAATTCACTCATTATATTCAATTTAATTGAATATTTAATTAATAGGGAACTTATCAATTGATTTGATATTAAAACTTTAGGGTTTGTTCACTAATTTAATAACATATTAGTGACCCCCTTTAATTAATTTTAGTAATTAATTACATAATTATTTAATCACATAATTAATTAATCACATAAAAAAATTTAAATAATCTCATAAAACTAACTCGTTGAAAATTAAATTAATAATTTAATTAATAAAGATGTGGAAATTCTAGGACATTACATTCTCCCCTCCTTATAAAAATTCCGTCCTCGGAATTGTAAAATAAGGTTACTCAAATAAAAACGGGTAATTTGTCCTCATTTCCTCCTCTAATTCCCACGTAGATTCTTCAATGGCGTGATTCCTCCAGAGTACTTTGACAGAATGAATTATCTTATTTCTCAGTTTCTGTTCCTTCCTATCGAGTATCTGAACAGGAACTTCTTCATATGATAAGTCCTTCCCGACTTGAATTGGTTCATAGGAGATAACGTGCTTGTAGTCTGGTTTGTATGGTCGCAATACCGACACGTGAAACACATTGTGAATATGTTCCAATTCAGGAGGTAAAGCTACCTCGTATGCTACTTCACCCACTCTTCTCAATATTTCGAACGGTCCTATGAACCTTGGACTCAATTTCCCCTTCTTTCCAAACCTGATCTTCCCTTTCCAGGGAGATACCTTAATGAACACAAAACTCCCCACCTCGAAGTCTCGTTTCTGTCGATGTAAATCGGCGTATTTCTTTTGACGGTCTTGAGCTGCTACTAGCCGAGCTCTTATTACCTTGATAATTTCTACCGTCTGTTGAACCAACTCTGGCCCCAACAGTCGGCGTTCTCCTACCTCATCCCAACACAGAGGTGTTCTGCATTTTCTGCCATATAAAGCTTCGTAAGGCGGCATACCTATGCTCGCATGATAACTGTTGTTGTATGCAAACTCAACTAGTGGTAGATGGATTTCCCAACTGCCCTTGAAATCCATTATGCAGGCCCTGAGCATATCTTCCAATGTCTGAATTGTTCTCTCACTTTGCCCATCGGTCTGCGGATGATACGCTGTACTCATTCTCAACTGTGTCCCCAATCTCTCCTGAAGACTTCTCCAAAATTTTGACGTGAAGCGCGGATCTCTGTCTGACACAATCGATACCGGCACCCCATGTCTTGAAACTATCTCTTTGATGTACAGTTTGGACAACTGATCCAAACTGAACCTAATCTTGATCGGCAAAAAGTGCGCTGACTTTGTTAGCCGATCCACAATCACCCAAATTGCGTCATATCCCTTCTGTGTTGCTGGAAGTCCTACCACAAAATCCATTGTGATATGCTCCCATTTCCACTCAGGAATTTCTAACGGCTGTAACAATCCACTTGGTCTCTGATGTTCGGCCTTTACCCTTTGACAAGTTAGGCATCGGCTGACACATTCTGCAACCTCCCTCTTTAAATTCGGCCACCAAAAATGCTGACGTAGATCTTGATACATCTTCGTACTCCCCGGATGTATCGAGTATCTCGTACTGTGGGCCTCTTGCAAAATTTCCTCTCGTAATTCAGGCACTAGTGGTACCCAAACACGATTTTCAAATCTCAGCAATCCCATGCTATCAATTTTAAACTTGACCTCTTCTCCATCGGTCATCCTCTTCCGGATTCTGTCACATTCCTCATCTTTGTCTTGAGCCTCTTTCACCCTATCTAACAAGGTTGGGCTCACCTCGACTTCTATTGACTCGTTTGGACTTCTCACTTCCAACTCCATTCGAGCCATCTCTTGAACCAATTGTTCTTGATCTGTCAATATGAACAATTTCTCCCTGCTCTTTCTACTCAGAGCATCCGCTACTACGTTGGCCTTGCCGGGATGATATAGAATTTCACAATCATAATCTTTGATCAATTCCAACCATCTCCGTTGCCTCATATTCAGCTCCTTCTGTGTGAAGATATACTTCAGACTCTTATGGTCTGTGAATATCTCACATTTTTCTCCGTACAGATAATGTCTCCAAATTTTAAGGGCAAACACTACCGCTGCCAGCTCCAAGTCGTGGGTAGGATATCCCTTCTCATAATCTTTTAATTGTCTGGACGCATACGCAAGGACTTTGCCGTTTTGCATAAGCACACAGCCAAGCCCCTTGTGCGATGCATCACTGTAGACCGTAAAACCTCCTGTATCGTCTGGTAAGGTCAATACAGGTGCTTCACTAAGTCTTTTCTTTAACTCCTGAAAACTTTCCTCACACTTCTCCGTCCACACGTATTTCACCGTCTTTCTTGTTAAGTTGGTCAACGGTGTTGCTATCTTTGAAAAGTCTTGAATGAATCTCCGATAGTAACCCGCTAACCCTAAGAAACTTCTTACTTCTGTCGGCGTCCTTGGTTGTTCCCAATTCATTACCGATTCAACCTTCGCCGGATCAACCGAAACTCCCTCCTTGTCAATAACATGACCTAAAAATTGAACTCTCTCCAACCAGAATTCACACTTTGAAAACTTAGCGTACAACCGCTCCTTCCGTAAAATCTCCAACACCAATCTTAGGTGTTCAGCATGCTCCTCCTTCGTTTTGGAATACACCAAAATATCGTCAATGAACACGACTACAAATTTATCCAAGTATTGCTTGAATATTCTGTTCATCATGTCCATAAATGCGGCTGGCGCATTTGTTAGTCCAAACGACATCACCAGAAACTCATAATGCCCATATCGAGTTCTGAATGCCGTCTTGGGTACATCCTCCTTCCTGACTTTCAACTGATGATAACCAGTCCTTAAGTCAATCTTTGAAAAGTACTTCGCCCCTTTCAATTGATCGAAAAGATCGTCAATTCGTGGTAACGGGTACTTGTTCTTAATTGTCACCTTATTCAGCTCTCTATAATCCATACACAGTCTCATCGATCCATCCTTCTTCTTTACAAACAGCACCGGTGCTCCCCATGGAGAAACACTTGGTTGAATGTACTTATTATCTAACAACTCCTGCAATTGCACCATCAACTCTTTCAACTCTACCGGAGCCATTCTATATGGTGCCTTTGATATCGGCGCTGTCCCCGGTACTAAATCAATCGTAAATTCTATCTCTCTGTCCGGCGGTAAACCTGGCAGTACTTCTGGAAAAACATCCATGAACTCTCTAACTACTGGTATTTGCTCCATCTCGGGACTCACCACTTGTGTATCAACCACATGAGCCAAATACCCTACACAACCTTTCTTCAATAATTTCTTGGCTTGCATCATCGTCAGACAAGAAGACTGTCTTGACGACTTGCTGCCATAAAATACAACCTTAGACTTATTTGGTGTCTTAAGGTGTATGCACTTCTTCTGACAATCAATTATCGCTCCGTGGTTAAACAACCAATCCATCCCAAGTATTACATCAAATTCCCCCAGACGTATTGGAATTAGATTCACATTTAATTTTTGACCCCTGATTTCAGCACAACAATTTCTATGTATGTACTCTACCGGAATCACCTCTTTATTAGCAACTTCTATGTTCATTGAGTTTTCTAGTTTGTCCCTAGGCAACTCTAATCGTCTAGCGAAATCATCAGACACAAATGAACAGGTAGCACCCGAATCAAACAATACATATGCATTTATATTATTGATCGGAATAATACCTGACACCACGTCTTTTGACCCCACGGCATCCTGTACCGTCATATTGAAAGTCCGGGCTGTCGGCTTGTTCTGTGGTACCGGTCCCCCGATAGCCAATTTGCTGTTATTGCCCCTGTAGCCGCTACCCCCGTCATTCTTCTTCTTAGGGCAATCCTTTATCAGGTGGTCAGATGCTCCGCAAGAAAAGCATCTCACTTTCTTTGGGAGGGGACAATTTGGAGAAATATGTCCCACCTGACCACAATTGTAGCATGTATTCTTCCCTTTCCTGCACTCTCCGAAGTGGTTCTTTCCACATATATTGCATGCTGGCTTTTTCTGAACACTTCCTTGTTGATTCCCCGAGCTCTTGTCGTTGCTGCTGTTGTCCCATTTGCGCTTGTTGTTATTATTGTTGTTATTATTGCCTCCACTGTTGCTGTTCTTGCTTCCCCCTTCATTTTTCTTTTTGTTTCTCTCCTGGTTGTACTTGGTTAATGCGTCGCTTCCTCCTTCAGCAATGATTGACTTCTCCAACAAAGTTGCGAATGAGTCAATCTGCAGTACCGCTACCTTGTTGAATATCCAAGGTCTCAATCCATTTTCGAATCTTCTGGCCTTGCGTTCCTCCGTATCCACTTGATGTGGAGCGAACCTGGCCAGCTCATTAAATCTTGCCGCGTACTCAGGTACCGACATGTTTTCCTGCTTCAGTTCTAGAAATTTCACTTCCATCCTACTTTTCATACTCTTCGGGAAATAATTCTCATCGAATATTTCCTTAAATCTTGTCCATGACACCACCCCCTCGCCAGCCCTATTCTGATTGGCTTCCCACCAGAAATTGGCCTCTCCCTTCATCATATAGGTAGCAAAGATTGTCTTTTGCTCCTCAGCTACCCTCGCGATAACGAACGCTTTCTCTATTTCCTTTATCCATGACTGGGCCTCTATCGGGTCCGACGTTCCCCTAAACTCTGGCGGTCCCACCGCTTTAAAATCTTTAAAATTCGCCAACTGATTTGGTGGTGGTGGCGGATTTGCTACTACAGGGTGGCGGTTTTGCATTGCCTCAGCTAGCATGTCGACAAAGTTTTGCATAGGGTCTACGTTGTGTCCCCCCGCGTCGTTGTTAACTGACTCTTCTACCCCCTGGTTCCTTGGTGGTTGTCTACGTGGCGGCATTTTCTGTTATAAACAAAAATTTACATTATTATACTGGTTTCATCTTTTTCATTTCATTATTTTGTATCTTAGACAATGTTTAGCTAAAATACAAGTAATTATTTCAACACGCATATAAACATAAATTCAACTGCATTTATACTCATATGCTAAAACAGGAGTGCGTAGCACTTTACATCAAAAGCATACTGCTATAAATGCTTCTATCCCAGAGAAGCTACAAAAGATGGGATCTGACATATTCTACAACTTCCTAGAGTTGGGATTTAGTGACATATTAACCCTTTAATAAAACAAAAGTTGGGTTCTACTGCATCTATTTACATACGAAATTAGAAAACAACTACTACTACTACTGACTGCGCATCCCCCTACGGATCGCGTCGTCATACTCCTCATCCCCGATGGCCATCACCACACTCCTGCTGATGGTGTGCATAGACTGGCCCTCCTCAGCTGGGTAGTAGTGCACCCTGCTCTGAAGCCTACCATATGAAGATCGGTAGACGTAGCTAAGTCTATCCGTCCTCACCCGCTTCTCGCGGACCTCCTCCTCTAGCTCAATCATCTGACCATAAGCGGCATCCCGCTGTCTCTCCATCTCTACACGGTCCTCTATCGCCTCCTGCCAGTGTGCACGGATGGCGGCCTTCTCTGCCTGAACCTGCTGAACCTTCAGCTCAGCCTCTGCCAACCTAGTCTCAACCACTGCTAATTTAGCCTGCAGCTCTACATCCTGCTCTACCAGCTGATGAGTTAGCACCGCAAAGTGCTCCACTGAATCCTCGTACTCCTGTACCTGATCCTCCAGTCCTACAATCCTCTCCTTCAGCTCTGCGTTCTCGCCAGAGAACTGATAAGCCGCATCCCTATACTGATCCTCCATGTGCTGGTGGGTCAGATTCTGCTCCTCTAGATGCTGGACCCTTGCCTCCAGCCCCTCGTTCCTATCGGTCAGTCCCTCTATGATGTCAGCGGCAGTGGTGCCCATGCCATCAGCTGACTCCTCCTCCTCAGACTCCTCTGACTCTGCCTCATCCTCACTGTAAGGCCTCATGACTCCGCCCCAGACGGGCTCCACACGATCCCCCTCCTCAGGATCTGACTCTGGCTCCTCTACGGGTGCAGCCACCAGCGGCTGTGCAGTATCCATATGGATATCAATATAGTCCTCCTCAGCAATGCGACTCGACTGTCCGATCTCTGCCATCCTATATCATAAAACAATAACACACGTTAGTACAGCAATAAAATATATTCATTGATGAAATGAAATGATATTTTATCATGTACATCTCGGCTCGATGGATTTTCTCAATCCATCTCCAAAATACACAACATGATGAATCTCCCCGATTCATCCCCTAACGCACTCGATATGAGTTTAATACTAAGGTTATAACTTAGGTTTCGCAAATCCTAACGTTTCTAACCTACAGCTCTGATACCAACCTGTGACGACCCCAAATCCGGGTTCCATAACCTCGAGTTTGGTTCTCACTATTCAACACATTACTAACAATTAAATACATACATTGCATTTAAATATCGCGGAATAATACATATTGGTTCCCTTCAAAAGGTTACAATACCAGGGTCTATCAACCTTAACATAAAAACAGTTCCTATCATAAGGAATTACAAAAGGTTTAACAACCGTAAATACATAAATAAAGATCTAACTAGCATGCATAAGCTACTTAAGCTTTGGCCTTTCCTTTTCCCTTATCCTTCCTGGAGCAATCAGGATTATCTGAAAAATGGTTCATGATATAGCAAGAATGAGCAACTAGTTTGCTCAGCAAGTTTAAAACAATCATATAGATTTAATATATCATGAATGAATGGGAAATATCAACAATGATTCAACAATAGATATAACAATTGTGAATGAAACATGATTCAAATTTTAATAAACAGAATATTTGAATCTTAAAATGCTGAGTGGTCACTAAGGACCCTGAACTAACTAGGGTATAATAGAGTTTCCTCTGACCCTTTGAGTTGTTTGGTTTTCAAGGGGATCAGCCTATTCAACCCGCTGTATATGCATTACATTTAGTCACTGGCGCCCAAAGTCGGTTTCCCGACACAAAATCCCCTAATTTAGGGTTGTTCAATTCTCAGACTTAATATAAGAAATCCGCACCCAACAATGGTTTGGATAAGCTTTTAAAAGTATTCAAGTTATTGAATTTAGAAACGCAATGTCTAGCTGAACTATTAGCTTCAGACATTTTTAATACAGTTCATGAATCAAGAACTAACAAGCTTCAAATGCACTAAGTGCGATTGTATAAACAATATGGATGTGGAATAATTTTAAATAATTAAACCACTTCAAGCTTTAACAATAAATACAAGTATGGAAACTTGTTCAACGATAATAATTGAGTAGGGTTAGAGAACTTGCCTTTTTGCTCAGCTACAATAATTGTCTAGCTTTAACTAACTTGCTTTGAAAGACCTAACATTAATAAAGTCGGTCTAATAATTAGTACGACGTATTTGCATAATTATACGCTTAATAACGAACTTATTTACCACATAAGTACTAACACATAAATTACATTAGTCAAAACAATATTATTAACCTTATAGACACTCAATCATTTTAGGTTAATAATTTGATAAGTTAGAAAATATTTTTCTTAAGTGTTGGACACTTATTAAACCTTTAAACAACTTATTATAATTGTTTAATTAAATTCAATTTATTTTATTAACTCAATCTCTTTTTAATTACTATTTAATATTGATTAAATAGAAATTAATTAATTAACTCTAGTTATTATAAATAATAACTAATTGTACTTACATATTATTAAATAATAAATAATTATTAACTTAATTTTAACCTTCTTTAATTTAATGTTAATCAACCAATAATTAACCAAGTAATTAACCTCACTTATTATTTAATTAAGGAAATTAAATAATAGTTTACTAATCTTAATCCTCTTTAATTATTATTTAATGTCAATTAAATAATAATTAATTATTTAATTAATTTTAATTATTATTTAAGGTTAAATAATAATCAAATCATTCTTATTTATTATTTAAATTAAATAATAAATTATTATTCTAATAACTTAATTTCCATTAATCATTATTTAATGTTAATTAAATAATAATTAATTACTTAATTATCTTTATTTATTATTTAATAATATTTAAATAATAAATAATTAATTTATAAATTTTATCTCTCTTTAAATATTATTTAATAGGCATTAAATAATAATTGCTATTATCATCTTTATTTATTATTAACATTTAAAATAATAAATAAATAATAAATTTATTTAACCTAACCATGGTTTAGCTAACTAGATTAATATTTAAAATATTTAAATATTAAACTTATTGAAAAACATCCTCCCCAATATTATTTTTGTATTATTATTATTTTTGTTATAATTTTAAATTAATTTTCAAATATTTAAATTAATTAAAATTAACCCGAATGGCATTTTCGTAAATAAGTTGAAAAACCGGACCGAGGGCAGAATGGTAATTCTGCCAAGAAAAACACGGAGGGGCAGAATCGTAATTTCGCCGAAAATTTATTACCGCGCATGGCGCGCGTTTCAGTTTTACGGGTCAAAACGACGCCGTTTTGGAAAAGCCGGAAACGGCTTCCGCGCGTACGCGCGGAGTGAATTTTTCTACGGACGCCAAACGACGTCGTTTGGCACCGCGTCCTCGGTGAACAGTACCTCGCGCATTGCGCGGCCAGTGTTAAAAATTTTTCTTCCAAGCAGAATGTGAACAGTTCCGGCTATACACACTTTAATTAAAATTATACCTTCAATAAATCTTTATCTCTTCAATAAAAATCCAAAAAAAATTACCAATCACCTTATATTAATTTATAACATGAAAAATTAATTTTTCATGATTTAATATCAATATTTTTTTATAAAAATTTTTACATCACACAAACTACCATAAATCATAACTTTTTGTATATAACTCCATTTTGAGTGATTCAAACTTTGTTTTTCTCATGATTTAATGTTCTATAATATTAGAACATCAAACCTAAGTTTTATAAAAATATTTTTGGACATAAATTCCAAAACTTGTTTACACACTATTAAATACACATTTTAGCATATAAAATATACCAAAATACAAACCAAGCATATTAAACTCAAACATGGCATATATATTACCACTACACATTAATAACCATATTAACATGTTTATACTAACATGATGATTTATTTTATTTAAAAACAAAATTTCATTTAAAATAACCATTACCTTGATTTAATGACTATTCTTCTTTTTCTCCCAAAGTATGTTGTGAAAGAAGATGACATGCACTAGCTTAGCACTCCTTCTCCTTCTCTTGCTCTCTCTCAAAATATTTTGCTCTCAAACTCTCTCTAGCTTGGAAAATGGAAGAAGAAGAATGACTAACACAATGCTCCTAATTTGCAAGTATACTTGCAATATTGATAGATACATAATATATCTAATAATTTTAGCCCATCATGCACCTATTGGATACTTACACAAGTTAGCCACATTAGGTGAAAAGAAGCATGGTGTCTATGTACTTTAAAAATCAATCCAAGCAATCCTTTAATTAAATAAATAAGAAAATCAAATAATAATAATAATAATAATAATAACAATACACTCTCTCTCCTCCTCACCACATGCTTCGGCTGATGGACTTCAAAAGTCCCAAAAATAAATTCACTTTTCTTATTTTAATTAATTAATAAGTTATTTAATTGTTTTTCCAAGTGGGCCAATCATTGGGCTTTAATTTAAAATACCAATTGGGCTTCTATTAAATTGTTTGGGCTACTAAATTGTCAAATTTTATTATTCCCCACTTGGGCTACTAATTGACCCATGTTGGGCTAATTTAATAATTTACACATTAATTATTCAATCCATGTTAAATAAATAATTAGATTGAATAAATAATTAAATATTTTAACCCATAAGTATTAAATTACCAAATGGACTAATAAATATTATTATTAATATTTTACATTATTTACATTAATTAATAGTCATATTAATTAATTTATTATATTTAATTCACTCATTATATTCAATTTAATTGAATATTTAATTAATAGGGAACTTATCAATTGATTTGATATTAAAACTTTAGGGTTTGTTCACTAATTTAATAACATATTAGTGACCCCCTTTAATTAATTTTAGTAATTAATTACATAATTATTTAATCACATAATTAATTAATCACATAAAAAAATTTAAATAATCTCATAAAACTAACTCGTTGAAAATTAAATTAATAATTTAATTAATAAAGATGTGGAAATTCTAGGACATTACAGAGCCTCTTTCACCTTGTCTAATAAGGTTGTGCTCGTTCCATCCCTATTGACTTCTTTGGATTTTTCACCTCCAACTCCATTCGAGCCATTTCTTTTATCAGTTCTTCATGGCCTGTCAATACAAATAACTTCATTCTGCTATTTTTTCTTAGAGCATCTGCTACTACGTTTGCTTTATCAGGATGATATAAAATCTCACAATCATAATCTTTGATCAATTCTAACCATCTCCTTTGCCACATGTTCAACTTCTTCTGTATAAAAATATACTTCAAACTTTTATGATCTATGAATATCTCATATTTGTTCCCATATAAATAATGCGTCCAAATTTTAAGGGCAAACATTACTATAGCCAACTCCAAGCTGTGGGTAGGGTATCCCTTCTCATAATCTTTTAATTGCCTTGAAGCATACACAATGACCTTGCCATTTTGTATAATCACACAACCTAGTACCTTGTGCGATGCATCATTATAGACCATAAAACCTCCCGTGTAGTCTAGTAAAGTTAACACAGGTGCTTCACTAAGTCTCTTTTTTAACTATTGAAAACTCTCATCACACTCCTCTGTCCATACATATTTCTCTGTCGTCCTTGTCAAATTTATCAACGGCATTGCTATCTTTTAAAAATCTTTAATAAACTCCAATAATAACCCACTACTCCTAAGAAACTCCTAATCTCTGTTGGTGTCCTTGGTTGTTCCCAATTAATTACTTCTTTTTCTTTTGAAAGATCTACTGAAACTCGCTCATTATCAATAACATGACCTAGAAATTGAACTCTCTCCAATCAGAATTCACACTTCAAAAATTTGGTATATAACTGCTCATTCCTTAATATCTCCAACACCAACCTTAAATGTTCAACGTGCTCCTCTTCTGTTTTAGAATAAATCAAAATATCGTCTATAAACACTGCTACAAATTTAACCAAGTACTGCTTGAATATTCTGTTCATCTTGTCCATAAATGCAACTGGCGCATTCGTCAGCCCAAACGACATCACCAAAAACTCATAATGGTCGTAATGAGTTCTGAATGCCGTCTTGCATATGTCCTCCTTCCTTACTTTAGCCTGATGATAACCAGTCCTTAAGTCAATCTTTGAAAAATACTTCACCCCTTTTAGTTGATCAAATAGATCGTCAATTCTTGGCAATGGGTACTTGTTCTTAGTCTTCACTTTGTTTAAGTCTCTGTAGTCCATAAAAAGTCTCATGGATCCATCATTCTTTTTTACAAACAGCACAGGTGCCCCCCATAGAGAAACACTCGGCTGAATATACTTTCTATCCAATAATTCTTGTAACTGAACCATCAACTCCCTCATATGTACCGAATCTATCTTATAAGGTGCCTTTGATATCAATGTTGTCCCTGGTACTAAATCAATCACGAATTCTATCTTCCTATATGGCGGAAGACCTAGCAGTTCATCTGGAAAAACATGCATGAACTCCTTAACTACTGGTATTTATTCCATCTTAGGATTTACCATTTGTGTATCCACTACATATGCTAGATATCTTACACATCCTTTCCTTAGCAATTTCTTAGCCTCATCATTGTCAGACAACAAGATTGTCTTGATGACTTGCTACCATAAAATACGACTTTAGACTTATTTGGTGTCTTAAGGTGGATACACTTATTCTACAATCAATTATTGCTCTGTGGTTAAACAACCAATCCATTCTGAGTATAACATCAAACTCCCCCAAACGTATCGGAATTAAATTCCCACTCAACTTCTGACCCCTGATTTCTATACAATAATTTCTATGTATATACTCTACAGGAATCACTTCTTTATTTGTAACTTCTATATTAATAGGATTTTCTAACTTTTCTTTAGGCAATTCTAACTGTGTAGCGAAATCATCAGACACAAATGAATAGGTAACACCCGAATTAAACAATACATAAGCATTTATATTATTGACTGGAATAATACCTGACACCACGTCTTTAGATTCCACGGCGTCTTGCACCGTCATGTTGAAAGTCTGCGCTGTCGGCTTGTTTTGTTGCATCAGCCCTCCAATGGTAAGCTTACTGTTGTTTCTTTTATAGCCACTTCCTCCGTCACTCTTCCTCTTCGGACAATCTTTAATCTGATGGTTCGCAGCTCCACATGAGAAACAACCTCCCTTCTTAGGTTTGGGACAATTAGGAGCGATAAATTATAACAGACGTTCTTGCCCTTCATGCACTCCCCTGAATGATTTTTCTCGTATTTACTGCATTTGTTCCGTTTCTTCTAGTCGTTTCCCTGGGGTGTCCCGAACTGTGGTTGTTCCACTTACGCTTATTATTGTTGTTGCCTCCATTGTTATTATTCTTATTTTTACCCTTACTTCTCTTTTTGTTCCTTTCTTGGTTATACTTAGATAACACCTCTTTTTCTCCTTCAGCTATGATTGATTGCTCTAGTAGAGTTAAGAACGAATCAATCTGTAGCACTGCCACCTTGTTAAATATCCAAGGTTTCAAACCATTTTCAATTCTTCTGGCCTTGCGTTCCTCCGTGTCCACCTGATGCGGAGTGAATCTGGCCAACTCATTAAATTTTGCCGCATACATCGGTACCAACATATTCTCTTGCTTTAGCTCTAGAAATCTAACCTCCATTCTACTATTCATACTTTTTGAAAAGTAGTTCTCATCAAATATCTCTTTAAACTTGCCAAGGACACCACACCTTCTCCAACCCTATTCTAATTGGCTTCCCTCTAGAAAGTGGCTTCTCCCTTCATCATGTAAGTAGAAAAAATAGTCTTTTGCTCCTTTGCCACTGTTGCAATAACAAATGCCTTTTTTATCTCCTTTATCCATGACTGGGCTTCGATTGGGTCTGTCGTTCCCCTAAATTCTGGCGTTCCGACTATTTTGAAGTCTTTGAAGTTTGCCAACTGATTCGGCAGTGGGGGGCAGATTCCCTACTACTAGATGTCGATTCTGTATCGCCACTGCCAGTATATCGACAAAATTTTGCATTGGGTCTACGTTGCATCCTCCCTTGTCATTATTAGCTGACTCTTCCCCTCCTTGATTTCTTGGTGGTTGTCTATGTAGCGTCATTGTCTAATTAAAGAAGAAGAAAACTTTTAAGTTATTATTATTTCTAAATCTTATTCTTTTAACTTTTAAACGCTAACTATTATATGCAAATATTTCACCAAATCAAACACATAATCATAAAACATAACTGTATTTATATTTATATGCCAAAATAATAGTGCATAACACCTTACATCATCAGCATACTACTATAAATGCCTCTATCCTTGAAAGGCTACAAAAGATGGGATCTAACATAAACATATCCCACAACTTCTTAGAGTTGAGATTTACAAACATATTAACCTTCTATCAAAATAAAAGTTGGGTTGTACTGCATCTATATGCATACAACATCATAAAATAACTAATACTAATGATTGCACATTCCCCGGCGAATCGCATCATCATACTCCTCATCTCCTATGGCCATCACCAAGCTCCTATTGATAGTGTGCATAGACTGACCCTCCTCAGCTGGGTAGTAGTGCACCCTGCTTTGAACTCTACAGAATGAAAAGTGATATACATAACTAAGCTTATCAACCCTCACCCTCTTCTCGCGGACCTCATCCTCCAGCTCCAGCATCTGCCCGTGCACTGCATCTCTCTGAGCCTCCATCTCAATCCTATCCACTATCGCCTCTTGCCAATGGGCCGAATGGCCTGTTTCTCTGTCTGCACTTACTGAACCTTCAGCTCAGCCTCTGCTAACCTAGCTTTAGTCGCTGCTAACTTAGCCTATAGCTCAACGTCCTGATCAACTAACTAATGGGTTAGCAACCCAAAATGCTCTATAAAGTCCTCATAACCCTGTACCTGCACCTCCAGTCCTGCTATCTACTCATTTAGCTTCGTGTTTTAGCCAGAGAATTGATAAGTTACTGCCTTATACTAATCCTCCAAATGCGGTGGGTCAGGTTCTCCTCCTCTAAATGCTGGACTCTTACCTCCATCTCCTCGTTCCTCGTAGTCAGCCCCTCGATAATGTCACTGGCTATAGTGCCCATGCCATCAGCTGACTCCTCCTCCTCGAATTCTGACTTGGCCTCATCTTCACTGTATGGCCTCATTACACCACCTCTGACTGGCTCCTCTCTATCTCCCATCTCCAGATCAGACTTTGGATCCTCTATCGATGCAACCACCAGCGGCTGTGCAGTATCAATGTGGATATCAATGTAATCCTCCTCAGCTGTGCAATTAGACTGTCCAATCTCAGGCATCCTACATTCACACAAATAACATGACATCAGTATTACAATAAAATATATTTATTGATGAAATGAAAGTATATTTAATTGTGTTACTCGTCATCTCGATGAATTTCCTCAATTTATCTCCTATAACTCTAAATGAGTTGACACTTCCAAGGTTATATCCTAAAGTTTCGTAACCTAAAGTCCTATATAATCTATCAGCTCTGATACCAACACGTGACAACCCCAAATCTGGGTTCTATATCCTCGGGTTAGGTTTCCACTATCTCGAATCATAATAACAACTAAATACATAGTTTTCATTAATCTAGCAAAAATAAATAAATATATTTTATTCCTTACAAAAAGGTAATACAAACCCAAGGTCTTTAACCTTAACATTTATCCAATCTATCTTAAAGGATTCACAAAAGATTTACAACAACCATTACATATTTAAACAAATAAAACATTTATCATGCATAATCTAAGCTTTAACTTTTTCCTTACCTTTGTCCTTTTTAGAGTATTCAGACTTAGCTGAAAAATAAGTCATGATATAGCAAGGGTGAGCAACTAACTTGCTAAGCAAGTTTAAGAACAGATAATACAAGATATATCATGATTAATTGGAAAATAACATCAAAAGTTTTAAAAATAGATAATAATTGTGAAAGAACAAGAATTCAATTTTCAATGTAAAAGAAATGATTAAATCTTTACTACTGAATGACCTCTAAGGACCATGAACTACTGTTTAAGATAAATTAGACATATATTTGACCCCTTGATAGTTTGGTACTCGAGTGGATCAACCTCTTATATTCTATATATATGCATAACATTCAAATATCTTGCGCAAAGGTCGATTTCCCGAATATCATCCCCTTATCTAGGGTTGTTCGTTCTCAGTCTTACTATAAGAATCTGCACCAACCAATGGTTTAGATAAGCTTTTAAAGTATTCAAATTGATGAATCTATACATGTAGTGTCTAGCCGAAATAATTAGTTTAGACATTCTTAAACAGTTCTTTATTTAATGAACTATAAATCTTGCAAATGCACTATGTGCGAATACAATAACAATAACAATGTAGATATAGAATAATTTTAAATAATTAAATCACTCAAAGCTGTGGCAAAATTAAATACAAGTCTGGGAACTTGATCAATAATAATTTGAATAGGTTTAAAGAACTTGCCTCGTTTGTTGATTACTGCTAATCAATTCAATGTATAATCCTTTGAACAAACCTAATAATTTATCAAGTTGATTCTTTAATTAGTATCATATATATGTAGGTTAATATAATAACCTTTGTACATCTTAACTTAACTACACTTAATCGCATAATTAAATAATTAAGGTATATTAATCACTTAGGAAATATTATCATTATTTGATAATATTTTAATTACATAAAACCTATATTAATCATTTAATATAGTTTAAACTTCTATCTAATATTATTAACCATTTAATAATATTTTATTCACTTTATAACATTATTACCTATTTAATAATAATTCATTTAATTTCTAATATTATTAATCATTTAATAATATTTTATTTCTTTTACAATATAATTATTCATTTAATAATATTTTATTAACTTTATAATATTATTAATCATTTAATAATATTTTATTTATTTTCTAATATTATTAACCATTTAGTAATAGTTTATTCCTTTTCTAATATTATTAATCATTTAATAATATTTTACTAACTTTATAATACTATTAATTATTTAATAATATTTTATTTATTTTCTAATATTATTAACTATTTAATAATATTTTATTCCTTTTCTAATATTATTAATCATTTAATAATATTTTATTTCTTTTCTAATATTATTAATCATTTAATAATATTTTATTCATTTTCTAATATTATTAATCATTTAATAATATTTTATTAGCTTTATAATATTATTAATTATTTAATAATTTTTTATTTATTTTCTAATATTATTACTCATTTAATAATATTTTATTAACTTTATAATATTATTAAACTTTAATAATATTTTATTTAATTCCTAAAATTATTTATCATTTAATAATTGTAATGACCCCGAAATTCGACAAACCTTATTACCTTAAATTTTATATTTATTATTCATTATTTCCTTAACGTCCAAATTTCGGTCCGTTAATAAATCTTTAATCACCTTATTTAACCCATTAATTGACTTTACAGTCATCAATTATCAAATTTTTTGGTATAAATTTTTCTCTTTTCTCAATCATTGTATTAAAGTATTTGAATATTTAAAAACTTAATATTTCGATTCTAGTCCCTGGATCACAACATTTAATTTTTGTTTCTGTTATAAGTATCATAAAGCTCAACATTCAAAATTTAATATTATTTATATTCATACAATTATTCTTTGTTTCGTAATTCATAATTAGACATATAATAGTTTCTAACGTAACAATTATCTTGCACAATTACAGTTCACAATTTAATTCTACCCGTCCTATTCAGACCAAATTTATATGTACATATATACATCACATCAACGTAAACCTTGTCAATTTACTCACATTGAATTATGATATTGAAAATATAACGATTACATTTACAACCTTCTAGGGTAATCCATCTCTAACACAATCTGATATTCTTGAAATTTATTTCTTTACTTACAAAAGTTTATATTATACAAGGAATGAGCACAACAGCTCAGCAAGTTCAATAGTTTGCACATTTCATGCTTCATGTAACACATAACATAACATGCTATGTGTGTGTCATACATCATGTGTTGTGCTTTTCTAACTCAATATATCTCACATGTCTCATGTCTAATTTAGATTAGTAATTACGTAAAGCCAACATTTATCAACTTCACACATATTCACATTCATTGCACCAAATACACATCGTTGTCATATTATTCACAGATCACATAACACATAATTTATATGCATTTGAACAAAAGTTAACGTACAGTAACATATAACCAATTAGCATCAAGTACTGAAGAACTTGTCTTGACTTTCAATTATTAAATTGGTAGCTCAAAATTCTTTCTCGAACAACTTAAGACCATAAGATAATCAATTAATAATTATTTATCCTCTCATAATATTAATTTAATGAATTAATATCATCAATAATGTAATTAACCATACTCAACGGTTTATTTTAGGGTATCGGGTCAATTATCAAATAATATGGTTAATTATATTAACACCGTCCCTTAATATATTAATTTAACTAATATAAAACACATTCAATGTGGACAACCCGACTCGTCAGAAAAAATTTAGCGTATTTGGTTGTCCGGATTTTCATTTAATAATTTTTCTAAATTTTAAACTTACTAGATTAATATTTAAAATATTTAAATGTTAATCCCCAATATTTAATATTTTTTCAAAAATATTAAATTTAATGCTCAAATATCATTTCTATATTTTTAGTAATTTTCTATAATTTTTAAACATTTTTTTAATTAAAAATTAATTTTGAGGCTATTTTCATAATTTCCGCAACCCTAGGACACACTGGTCATTTTCGAAAAAGTGCAGGGGCATGATCGTAATTTGGAGAGGCCAAGGACACGCTCGGCATTATCTTAAAAGGTCAGGGGCACGTTGGTAATTTCTCAATGTTGCCATCGGCCGTCGCGCCTTGCGCGCTGCCTTCATTGTCGACGCCAAACGGCGTCATTTGGCCTGGCGTAACCGAGGTCTCCGCGCATGATGCGACCTCCTTCCTTCTGCTCCCAAAACGCTGTCGTTTTTGCTCGGCGTTCGGAAAAAATTGCGTCGCAGCCCTGAATTTTTTTTTTCTTCTTTCGAAAACAATAGCCAACCAAGCCTATTTTAATCCATTTTTGATCCAAATTTCCCCAACATGATAATTCTAAAAATCATATAATCCCAACATATACTTCCAAAAATTATCTAGAATAATTATTCTAATTATTTACTAATTTTTTTACAAAATTATTTTACCACCAAAATACCAAAATAAATCAAATATTTTAGTTTTATACCTTTCAAAGCTTGAGATTTCATTCTTTTGAAGCTTTTTCTTCCACTTGATGGCACCAAATATTTCCTTTCTTTGATGGCTATGGTGGTTTCCGGTTGTTGGTGATGGTAGCTTCGGGTGGTAGAAGAAAGGGGAGAGAGAGTTATGTTTATGTTGTGTTTTGTTTCTTTCTTTTTCCTTTTTCTTCCTTTCCTTTTTAATAACTAAAAATTTAACAAATTTAGATAAAGAACACAACACTTCCATCGACTTATTCCACCGACTTTGGCCATTTCGGATAAACAATATGCAAAATTAAGGATTTAATACATTACGTAATTATTTCGTGTGATAAATATTTTATATAATGTATATAAAATATTTATTTTAATTCACCAAAATTCATAACATGATTTATAAATAATATTTATACCTCTTTCAGGTACCTTACTTGATAAATTTTTGAATATGCAAAATGACATGCATGTAATTATATGAGATCATTTATACCTCCAAAATTCATAAAATAATACATACAACATATAAAAATTATTTTTCATACTTTTTTACTTCATTACTTGGACAACATGTTACATCAACCTGTTTACGTTTGTGAAATATTATCTTGCATAAAAATCATAAAAATTCCATTATACATAAACATAATTTTTAATAAATTAAAACATTTCTTCTTCTCATGTATTTTTCATTTCTTTACTGTTTGACTCCATTTAAATATACACCATATAATAAAATATTGTACTATTTATACACCTATATTTCCTTTCTTAATTAATATATTCTCCTTATATAAATTATATAATCATTTTTATATAATTTATATAATTATTATTTTCTTACTATTTACATTAACTTTCTTACATAAATTATATAATTTATAGAATTACATTTTTCTTTTTAAATAATTTCTAAAATTCTTCCATAATTATCAATTAATTATATAATCAATAATTATACATTTATTAACTCTCTAATTTTTATCTATTTTCTTCCATCCTCAATTAATTAAATCCCCTTATAAAAAATTATATAATTATTCTTATATAATTTATATAATTATTATTTCATTAATATTTTACATAAATTTTCTTATATAAATTACATAGTTTATTATTATATAATTTATATAATTATTTTTTCTTCTTAAATAATTTTCAACTTCCTCCATAATTATTGATTAATCCTATAATCAATAATTTATATTATTACTAACTCTCTCATTAGCTTTTTATTAATTTCTAGATTAATTTAATTATTAATCCCTTAATTTTCATAATTAATGGAATTTATAATTATAACAATTAAACATGCACGCGCGCGCGCGCACACACACACACACACACACACACACACACACACACATACACATATACACATACCTAATTCATATATCTCATATTACCACATAACACCATTTAAATAATAATTTATGCACCTCCACAATAATTTTATTGTACCATTATATGTAATTTCTCTTATTCTTAATAAATTATTTTTAAACAATTTATTTACTTTTCAATTACTTTAATTTCACACAATTTATCATGATCTTTGTACAGATTTAATTTACCGATTAAATCTCATCACATACTTTAATTTACATAACACCTATCAACCATGAATAATTTAAAACAACTTTGTTAATTTTGTTAATTAAATTTCTATTATTAAGGAATTCCAAAAATTTGGTTCCTCGCATTCTTTCCCCCTTAACAGGATTCCGTCATCGGAATCACAGTTACCGTAATAACTTTATGTATTTCATTTATAATATTTTGCTATACTGTTATTTTGATAAATAACAATTAACTCAATAATAACCATATCTTACCTCTTTAAGGGAATCTTTAACTCACAATGAATATCACCATAATAATTGTAACAGTCAAAATATTCAACTTTTAACTAAATTTATAATTTCTTTAAAATATTACATTTCACAATGCTCTAAAATTTTTATTAATAACACTTTGGTGTGATGTCGCAAGCACCCAGAAATAAAATCTTACTTTGGAAAAATATTAATATAGTAGTGCAAGTAAGAATTGATGCCACAAAGAATGATTAATTTAATTTTATGTTTTGTAAACCAAAATTGGGTGGGTTTTAATTAAAGAAATAATTTAAATAAAATTAACTAAAATAAATATGCAAGAAATAAATAAAAAGAACAATCATTAGTTTAAGTCAAAATCCACCATCAAGAATTTACAATTGATCACTGATGCAAGAATAACTCAATTCATATTTTAAACATTCACTGTAGAAAGAACTACTCGTAGGTGGAATAATTTTTCTCCCCTCTCCTTAATTTTAGATAAGTAGAGTCACTTGGTCTAAATATCCTTACTAATAAACAACCTCCGACACTTGCTAAAGATTTAATTTAATAGCAGCTTTAAGAATTAGAGACATCGTTAAACTAAACAACACAAGCCACTTGTTTGTATTTAATTTAGATGAATACTCTTCCTAAGCTAAAATAATCTTTTGATCTGCAAAACAATTATTAAACTTAGTTGCTTCACAAATAGTAGTAGATTAATATGAATAATAAACTAGTAGTACTCCTAGCAATTATACAAACCAATCATAAAATTAAACGCAAAAAAATATTCAATACCTAAAATATAAATTGAACAATTAAAATAAATTAGATCTCACAGTATATAAATCTTGATAGCTTCAATCACTTAAACCAAGAAAAATAATTTAGCTACTCATAGTAGTAGAGAACACTAAAGAATAGAAGAGAGAATTTTTCTAATAAAAGTTGTATGTTACATTGTGTCTCAAGCCCTCTATTTATAGGTTTCATAATCCTCCTAACTTGTCAAAACCCTAATAGGATTTATAATTTAAAAAAAAAATTATTATCCTAGCCCTAATTGGAATTAAAATCCAATTTGGAATCAAAAACTAGCAAAATTCGCGAAATAATCCCGTTTCTGGTAATTAACGCGTAGCCAAACTGTAATATCCCATATATTTTCAAGATTTTAGACAATATCTTAATTGATTTAATTAAAGGTTAAGGTTTAAAACCTAGAATTAGAGACGTAAAAGGTGTAGAAAATAGGTAAACATTTTTCTTTTAACATAATTTATTTGTTAAAAATTAAATGTGGAAATATTTTAATGATGCATGTAGAGAATTTATTAAGAAAATAAATTCAATTGAGAAGTGAAGGTGATTATATATATATATATACCTAAGGTGTGCTCGTTAGCCAAATAAAAAAATGGGTAATTAATGCGCAACAAAACTAATAAAAAAATTAGTTTTAATATAAAGTAAGAAAGAATGTTGTAAAATATAATTAATAAGGTTAATTATATTAGTTATGAGTCTAAGTAATTTAATTACTACTAGTGGACTAGCCCAAAAGGATTATATGTGTTAGCCCAATATGGGAATACTTGCATGAAGGTGGGTAATTAAATAAGAGAGCCCAATGGAAGGTAAGCTATGTAGCCCAAACTTTTAAAAGTCCAATGTTGGTCAAAGTGTGGGAAAATATTATTGAGTGTAGAGAATTAACTAATGTAGGGTAAGTTGAATAACCCTAGTTGGTAGACAAGAGAGAGAGCATTAACCAAACATTGGTTAATTGCTAGGTAAATAAATATGATGATGAGAATTAACTATGTATGAGTTAATTGTGTAACCCAATGTAGAATAACTATATGGGTATGGGTAATTATATTATAAACCCAAGTTAATGATAAAAGATAGTTAATGAATTAAATTTAATCAAGTCAAAGTACTTGAATTAATGTGTATTAAAATTAGCACTACCGCCGCAGCGGTAGGCTTCACCGCCGCAGCGGTGAAACTTTCTGGAATGTGAAAAGTAGAACTACTGCCGTAGCAGTAGTAATCACCGCCGCAACGGTGGTACAGACTGTTTGAAAATTAACTTTGAATAAGTTAATTTAGTAACTCAATGTGGTAGATTAATTTAATGCAAGTCTAATTGGAGTATGTTATAAGTCCAAGTGATGTTTTAATCTAGGTCAAATAAATTTACCTAGTAGTCCAAGTTATAATTAATCAAGCCCAATGCTTGTTTTAATTAAATGTAACATAGGGTATGTAATGTTAGCCCAATTTAATAATTAAATTGAGCCCAAATCAATTAATTGGATGAGCCCAATATATTAAATCATAGAGTCCAATGTGGAGCCCAAATGGTAGTCAAAGTTGTGGTCAATATATATATATTGGTGTATATATATATATGGATACTTATATAATGATATAGGATATAAAAATAAAGCCAAATTGGTGTATTAAAAAAGCCAATCCCAAATTTTGGGGCCCACGTGGATGGGAAGCTTGCTTGTTGGTGAATTTGGAGTGTAAAATGTCTTAACAACTACCCACCAACCCTAGTCGCTCAAGTGGTCATTCAAAATGTCACTCATGTGGTCATTCCATGCTATAGTAAGCCTAGATTAGTCCTAATTTGACCAATGTTGGTTGATTAGGAATACTAAGCAAGCTTATAGTAGTTCTATAAATAAGACCATCCACTAGTCTTGAAAAGGTTGTTGGTTTATTTGATAGTTTCTAAGTATTCTAGTGAGAGAGGTTCTAGAGAGAAGTGAGAGCTCATATTTCACTAAGTGTTGAAGTGTGATAGATTGATAGTTCATTCTAAAAAGCTAGAGGGTTTGATCAAGAAGAAGGAAGAGGAGGAGTCCTAGCAAGCTATGACAAGAAGATGACTTTCTTTTAAAGGTTGAAAAGTTTTCTTAACCACCTAGTTTAATACATCATTTAGACTTTAAAATATAATCCAATTAGACTTGCTTTTAATTAATTCTACCATATTGCTTTCTTATTAGTTAAACACATACATGTGTTAGTATATTCATTTAATTATATCAATGCACAATTAATTAGTAATTTTTTTTAACTCATTGCTAATTATTTAATAATTATAATTATAATGACATATAATTCATGGTTATGCTTATACCATAGTATAAATTAAATATACTTAATTTATTATTACGATTATGCCATCCACTTCTAAAATAAATATTACTCTTTTGCGGTGTGACCCTTTAGGTTCTCCATATTAAACCGGTTGTGTAATAAATAAATTACAATAATTCTAATTCATTTATTATGAATTAACTCTTTAATTCAGAATAAATAATTATTCCACAATAAGGGTAAGCCCCCTTAGTGATTAGTCGACTTTCCAGATAATATAGATTTCAACATTTGATCGTAAAAGAACCTTTCAGCAAATAGTTACCGTACAATTCAATTCTTCTACCATACAATGTCCCAATCAAATATAAGACATGGAATTTCTATCAAGTCTTATTAATTTGATCATATGTATTTCAATTCACAAATACATAACTCTAGTTAATGTAAATTAGAAACTCCTTTCTAATTCCATTCAACCCTGGCTAGGGATTTCTGAGTTGTCACTTATTGAATCGCATAGGACATTCTCTCCCTTTACTGGAAGTGGTAGATCCTCTGTTGATTATTCACTTATCTCCATGTGTACTTTATTATACCCAAGCATATCCTTTGATATACCAATAGGTCTTAAGGAATATGTCAAAGTATAACTTAGTACACACAAGATATTATGATGATCTCAAGTCCAAGGATCACTTGTACGACTATCATATAAGGAACTCCTATTGACAGACAAGTAAAACTTCATTAGGTGTTCCTTGAGCGAGTCACGTTCAGTGAACTTATTCTCTAATAAGCACCTACATACTTGCTTTAGTGTCTTTACACAAATGATTATAAGATCAATCATCCTCTTCAAAAGAGCAAGCATAGTATGTACCAATCTATCCGGATCTTCTAATCCCCTTTTTAGTGATCCAACGATTAGGAACAATTTTTTAGTTTTGAGCTATCTTAAATTTAGATCTCATTAGCATGATCCTCATCATGGTTCTAAAAGCATTGCTCGAAAACTATGAGTTTATCCATTTGATTAATTCAATTAAATAATCATGAATAAAGAAATGTCTTGATACTTTTATTAATAAATGAACAAAATTACAAAGTATATGCTTATCATATCAAATGTGATTGGCTTAAGGGCATATTACTTTCAATCTCCCACTTGCACTAAAGTCAATCGCCCTTTGGTATCCCCATACCATTATTCTTTAAGTGGCGTACAAATTGCTTAGTAAATGGTTTAGTTAATGGATCTATAATGTTGTTATAAGAGTCTACCATCTTTATGGTGTCGTCTTATTTTCAATGATTCATCTAATCATATGAAAGTGCCGCAACACATGTTTGGATTTCAGATGACTCCTATTTTCCTTGGCGAATTAAACTCCTTTAATGTTAGGAACCATTATAAGTTCTGTAATGAACTTGTTTAACCAAACAATTACCTTTGCAACTTCACTTATAGTTATTTATTATGTCTTTGTCACTAAATCAATAACTATTTGTTGTTTGGAACTTTTCAAACTCACTGTAGCACCGTTCATGGTAATCATATTACCTGAAACGGATATGTTGTTATCTTGGTTAGTCTGAACAAACTTGAGTTTGTCAAACCCTCTAGTTTTATATCAGACCCATCATTAGAAACTATTTTATTAGATCTTCTCCATAATTGAACCGATAGCTACTTATCATACATAAGCAATATTAAGTCTAGTACATTTCAACGAATCAATGTACATCCCTTGGTTCAAGCCGAGCATCCTTTATGATCTATCTATATAGACCTTTATCCTGAATAGAATGTTAGAATGCTTCTCCCAAGTCCTTGATGGAGAAGTTTTTAGACAATCACATCTTTACTGATTGTAATATCGGTATGTCATTCCTTATCGGTAGTATATCAACATATAATAATAGGAATGTCACAGTGCTTCCACTAACCTTTGTACATACTTGGTTCATCCTCGTCTTTGATAAAATCAAACTCTTTTGATTGTCTCATCAAAACGGAAATTTCATCTTTGAGAAACTTGCTCCAATCCATAATTGGATCGTTGTAACTTACATACTTGATTTGATCCATCTATATGTAGACAAATCCTCTTGGTTGTATCATACATACATTCTTTTATATAGTAAGCTGCAACTGCAAGTAAAATCCGAATGGATATATGCATTTTCACTAGTGAAAATTTTTATCATAGTCAACTCATTGACCTTGTTTGAAATCTCTTTACCAATAGTCAGGTCTTATAGGTCTCCACCTAGCCATCTGCTTTAGTCTTTCTCTAAAGACCCATTTCAGATTTTATAGTCATCGACCATTTCTCTTGAATATCTAATACTCATACCTCGTCGTATATATCTGGATCATCATCCGTTATGATGCGTACCTTATCATCATCATCTATGATGAATCGATACCATTAAGGTATCTTCGGTACTAAACCAGATCAAGTGAAGGAATCTACAGATCAAATTTTTTACCACTAGTCAGGTCTTATAGGTCTCCACCTTGCCATCTGCAGTAGTCTTTCTCCAAAGACCCATTTCAGATTTTATGATCAGCAGTCATTTCTCTTGAGTATCTAATACTCATACCTCATCGTATGTAACTGGATCATCATTTACTATGATGCGTACCTCATCATCATCATCTATGATGAATCCATACCATGCATGTATCTTCGGTACTAAACCATATTTACGACTTGGTTGTGGTACAATAGGTTTATTTACTTATATTCCTTCACTTGATCTGTAGTGTTTTGTGGTTCTTTAACTTCTTCAAGATCTATTTTACTCCCACTAACCCTTTAAGGAAAAACCTCTTTTCTTATAAGGCATTGTGTTTTAACAAACACCTTTTAGTTAGTCGAATTATAGAAGTGATACCCTAAACTTTCTTTAGGATATCCCACAAGTTTACACTTATCAGATCTTGTCCCTAGCTTATCATGTCAAACCTTTTGACATAAGCTGAACAATTCAAATCTTAACATGTTTAAGACTTGGTTTCCTCCCTATCCATGACTCATATGAAGTCTTAGGGACGCAATTTGAAGGTATCTTATTTAGTAGATATGCGATCGTTTCTAGAGCATAACCCTACAAGGATATTGGAAGATCGGTAATACTCATTATGGATCATCACCATGTCCATTCTGTGAGAATACCATTTCGCTTGAGATGATCTAAAAAACATACTGCTTAAGTATTCCTTTCTCGATCTAATCGAAATTTTTTAATACTTTTGGCTTTTAGTTTCTATACTTTACTTTTGAATTCTTTGAACGTTTCAAACGATTTGAATTTGTATTTCATCAAATACATATATCGAAATCTAGAATCATCAGTAAAAGTAATGAATGAATACTCTCCTCTTGCATCTGTTGTCATAGGTCCCACACACGACTGTGTGTACCATCCCCAACAACTCCGTAACTCGCTCTCCATGTCCATTAAGTGGAGATTTAGTCATATTGTCCATGATACAAGATTCACAAGTTGTATTTGTTGGTTTGTAATATTCATAAGTGCAATCAAATTGCACAAAATAAGCGGAAGCATGGTAAAATCAAATTTAAAAATTTACAAACCATAATCCAGGATTGACCTTTATGCGCAACTATTAATTAATAAATAAGAAGCTAGAGATATACCCTTGTAGAACTCAAAGCTTCAACGGGTACAAGTTCACCTCTAAATCCTTCGCGTTCTCCTTGAATTTCACCGATTGGATTCCAATGATCAATGTTAGCCACCCAAGTGTTTGGCCTCTAGAGGTGATCCACCAAGGAATAACAATAATTCAAGAAGTGGGTGATGGCAAACCCTAGTTTTCTCTCTCTAGAGAATATGTGAGTACTCTCCCAAAACTTGTGGAAGTGTATGTGTGTAACCTTAATCCATAATAAGACTTCTCTTATTTATAGATTTAGTAAACCCTCCCAACACTTTAGGAATAGGGTTTTTAATTAAACTCCTAATCTAATTAGGATCTTAATTAACTTAATATAATAATTATAATTCCTAAACTACTTAGGAACTTAATTATTAATTATGAGAGTACTCTTATTAATTAATTCATAAATCATTTAGGAACTAAATAATAATGATAATAGTAATAATAATAATAAGACTCCTCTTATTAATTTATAATTAGTATTTCCAAAATACTAAATAATAAATATTAAGCTATTTAATTTATTCTATCCACATAATATAAATTAAATATACTTAATTCATTATTACAATTATGCCATTTACTTCTTAAATAATTATTTTCCTTTTGCGGTGTGACCCTTTAGGTTCTCTATATTAAACCGGTTATAAAATAAATTAATTAGAACTATTCTAATCTTATTTATATAAATAAATTAAACTATTTAATTTATTTAAATAAATAATATTTATTCCATAATAAGGGTAAGCCCCCTTAGCGATCAACGACTTTCCAGTTAATATAGATTTCAACATTTAATCACAAAAGAACCTATTCAGCGAATAGTTACCGTACAATTCAACCCTTCTACCTCACAATGTCCCAATCAAATATAAGACATGGTATTACTGTCAAGTCTTATTTTATTTGATTATATACATTTCGATCCTTAAATGAATAACTCTAATTAATGTAAATTAGAAACTACTTTCTAATTTTCATTCTGCCTTGGCCAAGGACTACTGAGTTGTCATTTATCGAATCGCATAGGATATTCCCTTCTTTTACTAGAAATGGTAGATTATTTGTTGATCATTCATCTATCTCCATGTATGACTTATTATATCCAATCATACCCTTTGATATACCCTAAAGGTTTTAAGGAATATGTCAAAATATAATTCATCATACACAAGATACTATGATGATCTCAAGTCCAAGGATCAATTGTAGTACTATCACAAAAGAAACTCCTATTGACAGGCAAGTAAGACTCCATTAGGTGTTCCTTGAGCGAGTCACGTTCAGTGAACTTATTCTCTAATAAGCACCTACATACTTGCTTTAGTGTCTCTACACAAATGATTATGAGATTAATCATCCTCTTCATAAGAGCAAGCATAGTATGTACTAATCTATCCGGATTCACTAATCCCCATTTTAGTGTTCCAACGATTAGGAACAATTTTAGTTTTAAGCTATCTTGAATTTAGATCTCATTAGCATGATCCTCATCATGGTTCTAAAAGCATTGCTCGAAAACTATGGGTTTATCCATTTGATTAATTCTAGTAATTAATCATGAATAAAGAAATGCATTGATACTTTTATTAATAAATGAACAAGATTACAAAATATATGCTTATCACATCAAATGTGAGTGGCTTGAGGGCATACTACTTTCAGTCTCCCACTTGCACTAAAGTCAATCGCCCTTTGGTATCCCTATACCATTATTCTCTAAGTGACATACAAATTGCTTAGTAAATGTTTTAGTTAATGGATCTATAATGTTGTTCTAAGAGTCTACCATCTTTATGGTGTCGTCTTATTTTCAATGATTCATCTAATCATATGAAAGTGCTGCAACACATGTTTGGATTTCAGATGAGACCTAAGTTCTTTGGCAAATTAAACTCCTTTAATGCTAGGAACCATTATAAGTTCTGTAATGAACTTGTTTGAACCAAACAATCACCTTTGCAGCTTCACTTATAGTTATTTACTATGTTTTTGTCACTAAATCAGCAACACCTTACTGTTTAGAACTTTTCCAACTCACTATAACACCGTTCAAGGTAATCATATTACCTGAAACGGATATACTGTTATCTTGATTAGTCTGAACAAACTTGAGTTTGTTAAACCTTTTAGTTTTATATCAAACTTATCATTAGAAACTATTTTCTAATATTCTTCTCCAAAATTAAACTGATATCTGCTTATCGTACATAAGCAATATCAAGTCTAGTACATATCAACGAATTGATGTACAGTCTTTGGGTTAAACCGAGCACCCTATGTGATCTATCTCTATAGATCTTTATCCCCAAAATATATGATGTTTCTCCCAAGTCCTTCATAGAGAAGTGTTTAGACAACCACATCATTACTGATTGTAGCATCGGTATGTCATTCCTTATCAATATTATATCAACATATAATACTTGGAATGTCACAGTGCTCCCACTAACCTTTGTACACACTTGGTTCATTATCGTCTTTGATATAATCAAACACTTTTGATTATCTCATCAAAACGGATGTTCCATCTTCGAGAAACTTGCTTCAATCCAAAATTGGATCGTTGTAGTTTTCATACTTGATTTACTCCATCTATATAGAGATAAATCATCTTGGTTGTATCATACATACATCCTTTTGTATAGTAAACTACAATTGCAAATAAAATTCGAATTTATATATGCATTTTCACTAGTGAAAAATTTTCATTTTAGTCAACTCATTGACTTTATTTGAAATTTTTTACCACTAGTCAGGTCTTATAGGTCTCCACCTTGCCATCTGCAGTAGTCTTTCTCCAAAGACCCATTTCAGATTTTATGATCAGCAGTCATTTCTCTTGAGTATCTAATACTCATACCTCATCGTATGTAACTGGATCATCATTTACTATGATGCGTACCTCATCATCATCATCTATGATGAATCCATACCATGCATGTATCTTCGGTACTAAACCATATTTACGACTTGGTTGTGGTACAATAGGTTTATTTACTTATACAGATTCCTTCACTTGATCTGTAGTGTTTTGTGGTTCTTGAACTTCTTCAAGATCTATTTTACTCCCACTAACCCTTTAAGGAAAAACTTCTTTTCCTATAAGGCAGCGTGTTTCAACAAACACCTTTTAGTTAGTTGGATTATAGAAGTGATACCCTAAACTTTCTTTAGGATATCCCACAAGTTTACACTTATCAGATGTTGTCCCAAACTTATCATTGTCAAACCTTTTGACATAAGCTGGACAATCCAAATCTTAACATACTTAAGACTTGGTTTCCTCCCTATCCATGACTCATATGAAGTCTTGAGGAGAAAATAAGAAGGTATCTGATTTAGTAGATATGCGATCGTTTCGAAGGTATAACCCTAGAAGGATATTGGAAGATTGGTATAACCCATCATGGATCATCACCATGTCCATTGTGAGATAATACCATTTCGCTTAAGATGATCTAGAAACTTATTGCTTAAGTATTCCCTTCTCGATCTAATCGAAGAACTTTAATACTTTTGGCCTTTAGTTTCTATACTTCACTTTTTGAATTCTTTGAACGTTTCAAACGATTCGAATTTGTATTTCATCATATACATATATCGAAATCTAGAATCATCAGTGAAAGTAATGAATGAATACCCTCCTATTGCATTTGTTGTCATAGGTCCCACACACGACTGTGTATATCATCTCTAACAACTCCGTAACTCGCTCTCCATGTCCACTAAATGAAGATTTAGTCATATTTTCCATGATACAAGATTCACAAGTTGTATTTGATTCATAATCAAAAGGCTCTAAAAACCTATCTTTATACAACTTGTTTAGTCTTGTTTCATTAACATGATCGAGTTAACAGTATTGCAAGAAGGTATGATCCATATCATCTCTTTGCCTTTAGTTTGTTCAATTTTGAAATATTTTCATGTAAGTCAAGGTTACAAAATCCATCAAGTAATCAACATAGTAACATCTTACTAACGAAATGGATTTGCCCGTAGGCAATGCTAAACTGTAAGTTCCTGTGATTAATACAGCAACCTTTTGCTCCATTCCCCACGCACATGATTACTTATCTTTAGTTCAGCCTTCCACTTCTGCTTAGTCTCTGCAACGATTTGCATATTCAAGACCACCAGCCAGTATCTAATACCTAAGTAGAAACTTGACTTATAGAAAGTTTTACTTCATTATGAATAAATCTATATCTGCAGTTGAAGCTTCACTAAGCTTCTTCTGCTTAACTACTACAAGATACTCCTTGCAGTTCCTCTTCCAGTGTCCCAGCTTATCGCAATGAAAGCAAACTCCTTTGCTATCGGGATCACTTTTATTTATGTCCTTTGTTTAGCCTTTATTTTGCCTTCTATCTTTTCTGACTCCTCAGAAACACCTTTGGCCATCTTCTTCAACTTAGAAGATTCATCTACTAGTAAGACTTGGTCTTTCTTGGAAGGAAAGTGACTCTCAACTTATTCAACATATTTAAGCAAATCAGGTAAACTGACTTCAAGCTTATTAATGTTAAAGTTCACAACAATTTGTGAAAGGGAGTCAGCGAGTGACTGCAAGATCGAATCTTGACTCAACTCTCCATCTTTGACAAAACCTAGGTGTCCTAATTGATCAATCGGATTGATCATCTTTAGGACACGTGTCTTTACTGCAGTGCCATTGGTTATTATAGATTGGAAGATTTCATTAGATATCTTATATCTAGTTGACCTACTTTGCTCACCAAACAACTATTGAATGTGCAACAATATTGTAGGTGCATCCATTTTCTCGTGTTGACGCTGTAACTAAATACTTATGGATGCGAGCATGATGCATTGAGCCATTTTTGCATCATCTTGCTATTTCTTAAAATAACAATATCTTCCTCATACGCTTAGTCTACAACGTTTACAGGAATAGGCAAATTAAGGATATTTGCTAGCTTTTCAGCATTAAGAACTTTTCTCAAATTTGTTTAATCAATCCGAACAATTCGGTTCGATTAATTGTTAGCATCTAATATGCTATGCAGTGTTAGTGAATTAAACATAGCAATATTCTTTAAGTGAATTAATAACAACATTAACATACATTCATTTTATTAATTACCAAGTTAATTAGGTTTTTATTTAAAATGGTGTCTCCCACTATTTTCATCAAACTATATTACCCTATTCTTATATAGTTCGGCAAATCTAATTAAAAACTTGCTAGTGAGAATAAGGATCCTATTTCAAATGTATATAGCCTTGTGTATGCACAACAAACTATATATAAATAAATAGGTAGACAACTTTTGTCAATTACATCAACATTTAACTCCTTGTATTTTGCCTCTTAGATTATTATGATCATGTGTGTGCACATCCAAATCAAAATTATCTAAGTTAAGTCAGACCTAGCACTTCCATATAAGTGAAGAGAAAAATAATGCCCTTATGTGTGCACAACAAAACAGTAATGTTCAATTCCTTATAAGCATCAAATGTGATAAAACAACATCTCAAATGATCGATATAAGCCTTGTGTGTGCACAACAAACGTATATTGATTATTTGATACTCTATCGTTTTATCATGCTAGAAGGCGACGTTCGATATTCCAAATATCTTTGAACGTTACAACTTAATATTTTAGTAGTAGAATAAATAAATTAGAACCATTCTAATTTTATTTAATTGAATTAAACTCATTTTATAAATAATATTTATTCTACATCTTGAGGGGTTTGTTAATATTAATTGTCTCATCTTGTTTAGCGCGCATACACATATATATATAAAATACGCGTCATATTATTTAACATACGAAGCATGTTTGGATAATATATAATATATATAATTAACATGCACATATAGAATACTATATTCTACTTGGATTGATTATGGACTTTTATTCTAGTTTGGTTCACTAGAGCCACCAAGTGAACCAAAAGGTCAAACCTAGGGTGCAAGAATAAATTAAATTAAATATAACTATTACATTTAAATTCGGGCTCCATTACAAATGGGTCTTCATGCGCTTCTTGCTCTTTGGCTCCAATTCTTCAAAATAACTCTAACTAATCCTATTACAAATTATTTATAATAAATAAGAAACCTTGATCAACAGTCAAGGGGAAGTACATCGAAGGGAGATAGAATTATACATAAGAAAAAATTAGAAAGACGAGGTACGCAGACCCCATTTATAAAATTCATTCATTCATGCATCCATTTAAAATTAAATCCAATCACATTGGTCAAATAGTCCATAATCAATCTCATTTATTATCATATATATCAATATATATATATCAATAAATAATATTCATCGCATGAATTAAATAAAACATTCCATATATGTATTGGTATCATTTAATGGGCAATTAAAGTTGCATGAAATCCAATTTCATGTTTAAAATAAACCTTTTATTTTAATTATAAAATTATTTTAAAAATAAACTATTTATTTTTATTATTTTAAAATTTCCCAAAATAAACTCTTTTATTTTGAAATTTTAAAATCTATATAAAATTACCAAACTATTTGGCTAATTAATATATATATATATATATATATATATATATATATATATATATATATATATATATAACAACCATTCGGTAATTATATTTAATATATATATTATACATGTACAAAACCGTGGCTACTCTTCTCCGGGAAAAACCGTGGCTACCGAAAGTGCTTTATTAATATATATATATATATTTCAATAACCGAAATCCAAGCTTTTCCGAAACAGTGATGCTTTATTAATTGTTGGCGACAATCAATTCGGGACAAGGATATAATCAATTATCATATATATATTATTTCCAACCGTGGCTTTGGTTACTTTCGGTTTATGTGTGTATATATATATATAAATCCAAAACCGTACTGTTCAAATATATCAAATGTCTTTGTTGCTTTCACCAAAAACTGGACGCTGCTTGTTGCTTTGATTCCGAATCCAATTCGGACTGCTTTATTGCCAATCACCGAACGTGCTGCGTTGTTTGATATATTTGAAAAGCATGGTTTTTCGGTAAAAAACAGCACAGTTTTGACAGCAGTTTTTGTTACGGTAAAAATTAAATAAATAATTTTATACAACTAATTATGCCCAATAAATTATTTTAAATATATACCCATACACATATATAATCAAAATAATTAATAATTCGCATAAAGTTTGGCTCTTGATACCATTGTTGGTTTGTAATATTCATAAGCGCAATCAAATTGCACAAAATAAGCGGAACCATGGTAAAATCAAATTTAAAATTTTACAAACTGTAATCCAAGATTGACCTTTATGCGCAACTATTAATTAATAAATAAGAAGCTAGAGATATACCCTTGTAGAACTCAAAACTTCAACGGGTACAAGTTCGCCTCCAAATCCTTCGCGTTCTCCTTGAATTTCACCGATTGGATTCCAATGATCAATGTTAGCCACCCAAGTGTTTGGCCTCTAAAGGTGATCCACCAAGGAATAACAATAATTCAAGAAGTGGGTGATGACAAACCCTAATTTTCTCTCTCTAGAGAATATGTGAGTACTCTCCCAAAACTTGTGGAAGTGTATGTGTGTAACCTTAATCCATAATAAGACTTCTCTTATTTATAGATTTAGTAAACCCTCCCAACACTTTAGGAATAGGGTTTTTAATTAAACTCCTAATCTAATTAGGATCTTAATTAATTTAATATAATAATTATAATTCCTAAACTATTTAGGAACTTAATTATTAATTATGAGAGTACTCTTATTAATTAATTCATAAATCATTTAGGAACTAAATAATAATGATAATAGTAATAATAATAATAATAATAAGACTCCTCTTATTAATTTATAATTAGTATTTCCAAAATACTAAATAATAAATATTAAGCTATTTAATTTATTCTATCCACATAGTATAAATTAAATTTACTTAATTCATTATTACAATTATGCCATTTACTTCTTAAATAATTATTTTCCTTTTGCGGTGTGACCCTTTAGGTTCTCTATATTAAACCGGTTATAGAATAAATTAATTAGAACTATTCTAATCTTATTTATATAAATAAATTAAACTATTTAATTTATTTAAATAAATAATATTTATTCCATAATAAGGGTAAGTCCCCTTAGCGATCAACGACTTTCCAGATAATATAGATTTCAACATTTAATCACAAAAGAACCTATTCAGCGAATAGTTACCGTACAATTCAACCCTTCTACCTCACAATGTCCCAATCAAATATAAGATATGGTATTACTGTCAAGTCTTATTTTATTTGATTATATGCATTTCGATCCTTAAATGAATAACTCTAATTAATGTAAATTAGAAACTACTTTCTAATTTTCATTCTGCCTTGGCCAAGGACTACTGAGTTGTCATTTATCGAATCGCATAGGATATTCCCTTCTTTTACTAGAAATGGTAGATTCTTTGTTGATCATTCACCTATCTCCATGTATGACTTATTATATCCAATCATACCCTTTGATATACCCTAAAGGTTTTAAGGAATATGTCAAAATATAATTCATCATACATAAGATACTATGATGATCTCAAGTCCGAGGATCAATTGTAGTACTATCACAAAAGAAACTCCTATTGACAGGCAAGTAAGACTCCATTAGGTGTTCCTTGAACGAGTCACGTTCAGTGAACTTATTCTCTAATAAGCACCTACATACTTGCTTTAGTGTCTCGACACAAATGATTATGAGATCAATCATCCTCTTCATAAGAGCAAGCATAGTATGTACTAATCTATCCGGATTCACTAATCCCCATTTTAGTGATCCAACGATTAGGAACAATTTTAGTTTTGAGCTATCTTGAATTTAGATCTCATTAGCATGATCCTCATCATGGTTCTAAAAATATTGCTCGAAAACTATGGGTTTATCCATTTGATTAATTCTAGTAATTAATCATGAATAAAGAAATGCATTGATACTTTTATTAATAAATGAACAAGATTACAAAGTATATGCTTATCACATCAAATGTGATTGGCTTGAGGGCATAGTACGTTCAGTATTTGATTCATAATCAAAAAGCTCTAAAAGTCTATCTTTATACAACTTGTTTAGTCTTGTTTCATTAGCATGACCGTGTAAACAGTATTGCATGAAGGTATGATTCATATCATCTCTTTGCTTTTAGTTTGTTCAAATTGGAATATTTTTCATGTAAGTCAAGTATACAAAATCTATTAAATAATCAAGTAGTTCTAAATAAAACATTATCATTATAAACAGAACAACGATTGTTCATATTATAATGTCAAAAACCCTTCATTGTCATCACATGGAATTGAAATAATATTTCTAAGAACTGGAACCTAGTAACAACTTACTAACTTAATAGGCTTGCCCGTAGGCAGTGCTAAACTATAAGTTCCTATGGCTAATGCAACAACCTTTGCTTCATTCCCCAGCACAGGATTACTTATCATTTGTTTAGCTTTCTACTTATGCTTAGTCTCTGCAACAGTCTTGCATATTTGAGACCACCAGCCGGAATCTAATTCCTAAGTAGAAACTTGACTTATAGAAAGTTCTATTTTATTATGAACAAATCTATATCTGTAGCTGAAGCTTCATTAAACTTCTTCTACTTAGCTACTACAACTCTCTTGCAGTTGTTCTTCCAGTGTCCCAGCTTATGGAAATGAAAGCAAACTCATTTGCCCTCGGGATCACTTTTATTTATGTCTTTTGTTTAGCCTTTCTTTTGTCTTCTACTCTTTCTGACTCCTCAGAAATACCTTTTGCCATCTTCCTCCGCTTAAAAGATTCATCTACAAGTAAGACTTGGTTTTTCTAGGAAGGAAAGTGACTTTCAACAGTCTTCAACATATTTAAGCAAATCAGTTAAACTGACTTCTAGCTTATTAATTTTTGAAGTTCACAACAAATTGTGAATTAGAGTCAGTGAGTGATTGCAAGATCGAATCTTGACTCAACTCTCCATCCTTGACAAAACCTGTTGTCCTAATTTGATCTATCGAATTGATCATATTTAGGACATTTATCTTTTACTGTAGTGTCATTGGTTATTATAGATCGGAAGAGCTCCTTAGATATCTTATATCTAGTTGACCTACTCTGCTCATGATACAACTATTGAATGTGCAGCAATATAGTAGGTGTATCCATTTTCTCGTGTTGACGTTGTAACTCAATACTTATGGATGCGAGCATGATACATTGAGCCACCTTTGCATCATCTTGCCATTTAAAATAGCAATCTCTTCCTCAGAGGCTTAGTCTACAACGTTTGTAAGAGTAGGCAAATTAAGTACATTTGCTAGCTTTTCAACATTGAGAACTATTCTCAAATTTGTTTAATCTATCCGAACAATTCGGTTCGATTAATTGTTAACATACATTATGCTATGCAGTGTTAGTGAATTAAACATAGCAATATTCTTTAAGTGAATTAATAACAATATTAACATGCATTCGTTTTACTAATTACCAAAATAAATTAGGTCTTTATTTAAAATGGTGTCTTCCACTATTTTCTTCAAACTATATTACCCTCCTTATATAGTTTGGCAAATCTAGTTAAAGATTTGCTAGTGAGAATAAGGATCCAATTTCAAATGTATATAGCCTTGTGTGACACAACAAACGATATACAAATAAATAGGTAGACAACTTTTGTCAATTACATCAACATTTAACTCCTTTTATTTTTCCTCTAAGATTATTATGATCATGTGTGACACATCCAAATCAAAATTATCCAAGTTAAGTCCAACCTAGCATTTTCTTTTATTAGAAGAGAAAAAGACTGTCCTTGTGTGACACAACAAAACAGTAATGTTCAATTCTTTTTATAAACATCAAATGTAATAGAACAATATCTCAAAAAATTAATATAAGCCTTGTGTGACACAACAAACTTATAATGATTATTTGATACTCTATCGTTTTACCATGCTAGAAGGCGACGTTCGATATTTTTAATAAATATCTTTGAACGTTACAACTTAATATTATGAGTAGAAGAATAAATAAATTAGAACAATTCTAATTTTATTTAATTTAATTAAACTCTTTTAAGCTATTTAATTTATTCTATCACCATAGTATAAATTAAATATACTTAATTTATTATTACGATTATGCCATCCACTTCTAAAATAAATATTACTCTTTTGCGGTGTGACCCTTTAGGTTCTCCATATTAAACCGGTTGTATAATAAAAAAATTAGAACAATTCTAATTCATTTACTATGAATTAACTCTTTAATTCAAAATAAATAATTATTCCATAATAAGGGTAAGCCCCCTTAGCGATTAGTCGACTTTTCAGATAATATAGATTTCAACATTTGATCGTAAAAGAACCTTTCAGCAAATAGTTACCGTACAATTCAATCCTTCTACCATACAATGTCTCAATCAAATATAAGACATGGAATTTCTGTCATGTCTTATTAATTTGATCATATGCATTTCAATTCACAAATACACAACTCTAGTTAATTTAAATTAGAAACTCCTTTCTAATTCCATTCAACCCTGGCCAGAGATTTTTGAGTTGTCACTTATTGAATCGCATAGGACATTCTCTCCCTTTACTGGAAGTGGTAAATCCTTTATTGATCATTCACCTATCTCTATGTGTACTTTATTATACCCAAGCATATCCTTTTATATACCAGTAGGTCTTAAGGAATATGTCAAAGTTTAACTTAGTACACACAAGATACTATGATGATCTCAAGTCCAATGATCACTTGTACGACTATCACATAAGGAACTTCTATTGACAGACAAGTAAAACTCCATTAGGTGTTCCTTGAGCGAGTCTCGTTCAGTGAACTTATTCTCTAATAAGCACCTACATACTTGCTTTAGTGTCTCTACACAAATGATTATGAGATCAATCATCCTCTTCATAAGAGCAAGCATAGTATGTACCAATCTATCCGGATCTTCTAATCCCCTTTTTAGTGATCCAATGATTAGGAACAATTTTAGTTTTGAGCTATCTTGAATTTAGATTTCATTGGCATGATCCTCATCATGGTTCTAAAAGCATTGCTCGAAAACTATGGGTTTATCCATTTGAATAATTCAATTAAATAATCATGAATAAAGAAATGTCTTGATACTTTTATTAATAAATGAACAAGATTACAAAGTATATGCTTATCACATAAAATGTGATTGGCTTGAGGGCATACTACTTTCAATATTCTCTCCCCCCTTATAAGAATTCCATCCTCGAAATTAGAAATTTAAAACTCCTTAAAAAGATTCGGATAGTTATTCCTCATTCTTTCTTCAAGTTCTCACGTAGCTTCCTCAGCGTTGTGGTTCCTCGAAAGTACTTTGATCGAATGTATAACCTTATTTCGTAGTTTCTGCTATTTCCTATCTAATATTTGGATAGGATTTTCTTCATTTGATAAGTCTTTCTCAACATGTATCGGCTCATAAGATATAACATGCTTGTAATCATGCTTGTATGCCCGTAATACTGACACGTGAAACAAATTATGAATATGCTCCAGTTCATGAGGTAAAGCTACCTCGCAGGTCATTTCACACACTCTCTTTAATATTTCAAATGGTCTTATGTACCTCGGACTCAGTTTTTCCTTCTTCCCAAATTTGATCTTCCCTTTCTAAGGAGATACTTTCATAAACACAAAACTTCATTCTTCAAAATCTCTCTTTTGTCGATGTAGGTCTGCATATTTCTCCTGACCGTCCTGAGCTGCTACTAGCCAAGCTCTTATTAGTCTAATGATTTCTAAAGTCTGCTGAACCAAACTACCACAATAAATAGCACATAGCTAATTGAGGTTTTACCGGTAAAACATTATATGAACTTTTCTTTATACCACATGTATAAATACATGTAATAATCGTACCAAACTATGAATTTACCTATATATCATAGCTTTAAACTTCTAGAGCATCAATATAAGTTTTGATTGGTTAAAAATATTTTTTGACCACTTAAAACATATATAAACCATAGAAATGAAATATTGAGGGGATAGAACACTTTTGAACCTCTTGGACTTGAATGCTCTTCTTCTCTTGGCTATGAACTTTACTAGCGACTTCACCTTGACTATCCTCTAGCAATTTCCTTGATGGATTCTCAACTTATAATAATTCTCTCTATTTTTCTCTAGAAAGCTCTCTATTTTCTCTCTTGGTGTTCTAGCAAATTACTAACCAACACAAAGCATTGGTGAAGCACACTATTTATAGAACTTCTTTAATTATCATCAACATCCACTAGTCAATTAACATTGGTCAAATTAGAAGCTAATCTAGATTACTATTGGATTGATTGACTAGGTGATTGACATGGTGAATGACTAGGGTGGTTCAACAATTAAAGCTTTGTGTGAAATTTAAGCAACATGGAGCAACAAGTCACCCCCCATTTTGGGCCATTTTTGCTTTATTTTTAATGCCAATTTATACATATATACACTTGTATGTATATATATATATATATATATATATATATATATATATATATTCATTGACCGAAACTTTAACTTAGTTTGGGCTCCACTTTGGACTTAGTAACTAAATATATTAGGCTAATTTATTTAATTTGTTTGGACTCAAATTATTTATTCCATTAGGCTAACATTTACTAACCCATGTTACATTTAATGAAGGTAAGCATTGAGCTAGTTAAATTATATCATGAACCAACCTTTAATTAAATACATGGACTACTAGGTTAATTTATTGGAACTAGTTTAATACATCATTTGGACATAAAAATATAATCCAATTAGATTTGTTCTTAATTAATTCTTCCATCTTGCTTCCTAATTAGTTAAACACACAAATGCATCAGTATATTCATTTAATTATATCAATGCACAATTAATTAGTACAAAATTTTTAACTCATTACTAATTATTTAATAATTATAATTATAATGACATATAGAATTCGTGGTTATTACAACCATGATGAGAATCATGCTAATGAGATCTAAATTCAAGATAGCTAAAAACTAAAATTATTCCTAATCGTTGGATCACTAAAAATGGGATTTGTAGATGTGGATAAATTGGTACATACTATGATTGCTCTTATGAAGATGATGACTGATCTCATAATCATTTGTGTAGAGACACTAAAGCAAGTATGTAGGTGCTTATTAGAGAATAAGTTCACTGAACATGACTCGCTCAAGGAACATCTAATAGAGTTTTACTTGTTTGTCAATAGGAGTTCCTTATGTGATAGTCGTACAAGTGATCCTTGGACTTGAGATTATCATAGTATCTTGTGTATACTAAGTTATACTTTGACATATTCTTTAAGACTTGTTGGTATATCAAAAGATATGCTTGGGTATAATAAGATATACATGGAGATAAGTGAATGATCAACAAAGGATCTACCACTTCTAGTAAACGGAGAGAGTGTCATATGCGATACAATAAGTGACAACTTAAAAATCCTTGGACAGGGTTGAATGGAATTAGAAAGGAGTTTCTAATTTACATTAACTAGAGTTGTGTATTTGTGAATTGAAATGCATATGATCAAATAAATAAGACTTAACATAAATTTCATCTCTTATATTTGACTGGGACATTGTATGGTAGAATGATGGAATTGTACAGTAACTATTTGCTAAAATGTTCTTTTACTATCAAATGTTGAAATCTATATTATCTCGAATGTCGATTAATCGTCAAGGGAGCTTACTCTTATTATGTAATAATTATTTATTCTGAATTAAAGAGTTAATTCATAATAAATGAATTAGAATTGTTCTAATTTATTTATTATACAACCGATTTAATATGGAGACCCTAAATGGTCACACCGCAAAAGAAAATATTTATTTTAGAAGTGAATGATATAATCGTAATAATAAATTAAGTATATTTAATTTATACTATGCTTATAGAATAAATTAAATAGCTTAATATTTGTATTTTAGTATTTTAGAAATACTAATTATAAATTAATAAGAGGATTATTATTATTATTATTATTATTATTATTATTATTATTATTATTATTATTATTATTATTATTATTATTATTATTATTATTATTATTATTATTTATTTATTTATTTATTTATTTAGTTCCTAAATGGTTTAAGAATTAATTAATAAGTAGTAGTATTATTGTAAATAATTAAGTTCCTAAATAGTTTAGGAATTGTAATTATAATAATTAATTAAGTTACTAAATGGTTTAGTAATTAATTAATAAGAAGTACACTCATTATTAAGTAATTAAGTTCCTAAATAGTTTAGGAATTGTAATTAATTAATTTAGTTCATAAGTGAATTAAAAATTAAATTAAAACCCTAATCTTAAATAGTTTAGGAGGATTGACTATATCTATAAATAAGATGAGTCTTATTATATATTAAGGTTACACACTCTTTCACAAGAATAGAGAGAGTACTTTATAATTCTTTACATCTTAGGAGTTAGAGGGAGAGAGAGAGAGAATTAGGGCCAGCCACCCATGATTTTGAGAAACCAAAAATCCACTTCTTTAATTAATAGATCTTTTGGTGTATCACCTCTAGAGGCTTAACACTTGGGGAGCTAACATTGATCTGATGAATCTAATCAGTGAATTTGAAGAAGAACGCAAAGGATTAAGGAGAGTTGAACTTGTACCTGTGGAAGCTTGGTTCTACAAAGGTGTAAATCTTTTATCCTTTCTCAATTAATAATAGTCGCATAAGATAGATCCTGGTTATTGGTTTGTAAAAAAAATTTAAAATTTGATTTTTCTTGCTTCCGTTGCACTTGTATAATTTGATTATATGCATGCTATATTTTTTACAAACCAACAGTATCTTATATAGTCTGGTTGAGAATTTGTTTATATTGTCGTCTTGCTTAATTAGTATCACATAGGAATATAGTGATCTAGTTAGTAGGGTGTGAATTATTTAACTATCGAAAGAGATTTTTGGTTGCTTTTATTATCGAGCTATCATTTGTTTGATCTGTTAATTAAAAGGAAGCGTGTAAGGTTTTAACGAGGTATTGGATGAAGTTATGGTCTTAGCTTGTCTAAAACTGATATTAGTTGTTGTGTATTATTTATTTTGTTAATTCTGTGATAAACAAGCATATTCACCACCTTTAATCATTGTGTAAATATGATTAGATTGATATAAGTTTAATATTTGAAAATTGTTAGTGATAACTCTCTGTGGAATTGACATTAAATATACTTTATATTACTTGTGGACCGTATATACTTGCGCGAGTTTATTAATTGATAAATCAAACCAAAAAGTTTTTGGCGCTATTGCTGGGAAGTTATTTATCTAATTTCTTTGTAATATTAAGCTCAATGGAGATAATCTTAATTTAAACGGTTACTTCAGTTTAATTTTACAAGTACTCTTGATTTTGTATGCAACCATTTCAAGATTCAAGTCTAGTAACTTTCGATCCTGAAATTAAAAGAACTCTGCGGAGACCACGAAGGGACAGAGCTCAAGTTATATCTAATCAAGATATTATGACAGAGGAAGATCATAAATCTTTGCAGGAATATGCTATGTCGCAAGTCACAAATGTACATTCGAGCATCATTAGGCTAGCTATTATAGCTACCAGCTTTGAGATCAGGCTGGGCACTATTCAAATGATTCAAAATCAAGTGTAATTCGGTGGGATGCCAAATGATGACCCAAACGATCATTGGATAAATTTTTTGAAAATTTGTCACACATTTTGATATTAAAGAGTTCTTGTAATATCCCAGATATTTTCAAGATTTTAGATAATATCTTAATTGATTTAATTAACGGTTAAGATTTAAAACCTAGAATTTGAGAAGTAAAATGTGTAGAAAATGAGTAAACATTTTTTTTTTAACATAAATTATTTGTTAGAAATTAAATGTGAAAATATTTTAATGATGCATGTAGAGAATTTATTAAAGACATAAATTCATTTGAGAAGTGAAGGTGATTATATATATATATATATATATATATATATATATATATATACATACCTAAAGCGTGTTTGTTAGCCAAATAAAAGGATGAGTAAGTTAGTACTAAATTAAACTAATAAATTAATTAATTTAAATATGAAGTAAGAAGGAAAGTCATGAAATATAATTAATTAGGTTAATTATATTAGTCATGAGTTGGAGTTATGGAAAAGTTAGAACGATTGCCTAAGGTGGCAATAATAATAAGTTAATTAATTAAGTAACTAACTTAATTATTAAGTTATTATATAGAATCCATTAATAAATTTAAAATAGCCCAATATGGGAATACTTACATGAAGGTGGGTAATTAAATAATAAGCCCAAATGTTATGTTAATTAATAGTCCAAGAGGTAATTAATATAAGTCCAATTAAAATTATGTTGGCAAGTATTGTGATAGTCCAATTAAATTAATTACCAAGCCCAAGTTATAATAATATGTGAGTTGTGTTGGGTAGCCCAAGTAATTAAATAAGAGAGCACAATGCAAAGTAAGCTATGTAGCCCAAACACTTAAAAGTCCAATGTTGGTCAAAGTGTTGGGAGATATTGTTGAGTGTAGAGAATTAACTAATGTAGGGTTAATTGAATAACCCTAGTTGGTAGGCAAGATAGAGAATTAACCAAACATTGGTTAATTGCTAGAGGAAGGAAGGTAGTGATGAGAATTAACTATGGATGAGTTAATTGAGTAACCCAATGTGGTAGAATTATTTATAGCAAGTCTAATTGGATTATATTTTAAATCCAAATAAGGTATTAATTTAGGTCAAATTAATTTACCTAGTAGTCCATATAATTAATTAAACAAGCCCAATGCTTGATTTAATTAAATGTAACATGTGGTATTTAACGTTAGCCCAATAGAATAATTAAATTGAGCCCAACCAAATTAAATGGATGAGCCCAATATATTTAAATCCTAGAGTCCAATGTGGAGCCCAAATGGTAGTCAAAATTGGTCAACATTTATATATATATATAAGCTATAAAAATAATGCAAAAATGGGGGATTGAATCCCATTTTGCTGAGATTTAGGGGACCCACAAGTGGGTGGCTTGATTTCTCATGTTTCTTTACTTGTACACAATATTGTGGTGGTTGAACCAACCCTAGTCATTCACAAGTCATTCAACAAATCAATCCATCCAATAATAATCTCAATTAAGCCTTAATTTGACTATGTTGGTGGATTAGGATAGTTAATAAGGGTTTAGCAAATGGCTATATATAGAGTGCTCCACACAAGTGTTATGTTGGTTGGTGAATTCCTAGAGCATTCAAAAGAGAAAATAGAGAGCATTCTAGAGAAAAGCAAGCAAACACTTGTGAGTTGAAGGAGATTGCTAGAGGATGAGCTTGGTGGATGGCACATAGCTTCATAGAATACTTTGGAAGGTGAAGAAGAAGAGCAACCATGTCCAAGAGGTTAAAAAGTGTTCTAAACTTTCTTTAGTTCATTTTTATAGTCTAGATATGTTTTAATCGGTCAAAAAGTATTTTTAACATATCAAAAGTTATTTTGATGTTCTAGAAGTCTAAATCTATGATATATAAGTAGATTCATGGTTTAGTATGTTTAAAACAAGTATTGGTATGTGTGGTATGCAAATAAATGGAAGAAAATTCCATATTACGAATTACCGGTAAAACCGTAAGTGGTTCGATCTTTAAATTTCATGTCAAACATTTTCAAAAATGCGATCGAACCATGAAATGTTGTAAAACAAGAAGTTAGGAAAACAACAACACTAAGTTGGTGTCATTTGGACGTGTAGAGTTTATTTTATTCAAGTTTGAACAATTAAAACCAAGGATTTGTGATTTTAGTTTTCACTTTGTCCTTGTGAGCCGTTTTGAGTCAAGTTCTGTTTGGAATTTGGATTTGTGATATAAATAGAAATTATAGAGGGGGAAATTCTAATGAGAATGCACTCAAGAATTATCCCAAAATGTTTTAAAATAAATAAGTTATGGCTACCAGAGTATTAGAGGGTCGAGCAGTCAAAAAGTTGACTTTCGGAGGAGTTGGCCGAGCGCCTACCAAGCACCTAGGCACTTGAATCAGCTGTCTCTGGGGGCAGATTCGGTTCAGGTCGGGTCGGGTTGGGTCGAGCTTTTTATGAAATTTTAAGTTGAAATACATATTAATTGAATGTGTTTGAATACTAAACTAATATATGTAGAGTTTATTAGTGACTTAAAGGTATCTAAATGTATAAAATAAAGACTAAAATTAACACAATTAAAAAGTTAACTATTGGTATTATTTGAAGAATATTAAAATATTATTAAATGATGAATAATATTAGCATAAGATTAAAAGGTTATTAAATGTGTAATAACATTTGTATATGATGAAAATGTTATTAAATAATTAATGGCGTTAATAGATGATTAAAATATTATTAAATGGTTAATAATATAAATAAAGTGATTAAAATATTATTAAATGATTAATAATATTAATGAGAGATTAAAATAATATTAAATGGTTAATAATATTAATAAGTGATTAAAATATTATTAAATGGTTAATAATATTAATGAGAGATTAAAATATTATTGAATGATTAATAATATTAATATTAAATGATGAGATTTTATTAGGTGTCGTTTTCAGAAAACAAGAGTTTTTTAAACTTTTGTCAAATAGGAATCGAGACTATACATTGCCTTTTAATAGTAAAGTCAAATAATATGAAGGCAACTTCTAGGAGCTATTTAACCCTATGCACAAAGTTTAATGAAAACATTTATCTATTTTTACAAAACCATTTTTTGATGTTTAAAAAAACGCTTGTAGCCTTTTCGTCAAACAGGAATCGACATCCATTAAAACTCTTAACTTTAAACCTCATGATTCTAATACCCTAATTTGATCACTTTTAGAAAATCTTTGTCATTTGCTTTATTTTCTAAAATCGTTTTTTTGTGTCGTAAATCAAGTCAAGCCTTCAAAATTGTGTCGGGGCTATCCATGGGCATGTGAGTCGTCTAAATAACCCCAAACACCCACAATCACGTACTTCACTATTACGGGGCCTTAAACCCGATATCGATTCGATATCGTTTTAAGGCCCGATATTTACATATGTATAAAAATGGCTTATTGCCGTGACTACATACACCAAAATTTGTCCATCTTCGGGATTTGATCACGAGGATCTCATCCCTAGGCTCACAATCCCCAAAATCACAATATAACCATACAACGGAAAGCTTAACAACACTAGACTTGTTACTATACCACAAGAACCAAAAATTGCAAGCCCAACACTATGAACTATCCATTAACACAATGAACTACATATTACCGTACGGATATCATCGGGACATTAGGAGGAAATTTCGTTCCGACGGAACCCTCTCTAATAATCCCTAATCTACGGATCCTCAATGATATACCAAAATATTACATCCAAATAACTCAACAACAAAAGATTACGATAATGAAATAAGCTAAAACTTAAAGGAAAACACCATTTTTTTACCTTGCAATACGCCAATAAACGCTTTATATTTCACTATCGAGCAAATGTATTTGAGCAAGAAAAACTAATTTCTCACTATATTTGGTGTAACCCGAGCCTCTCTCTCTCTCTCTAAACTCGCCTTCTTTCTCTTTCTATTTTCATAAAATTCCTTCTCTTCCTTCTACGCAAATCAAAAATGGTGTTGTATAGGTGACTGAGAGCAGTCGTAGGTGCATCTGCGGTTGGCCGCAAGTGCATCTGCGGCTGCCTGTTGTGGTCGTCTGCGCCGAATCCTCAGCTGCCGTGTTATCTCCTCGAGCCACGAAAGAGCCCACTTGTCGTTGGCTGCAGATGCATCTGCGGCTGGCCTGTTTGCTTTTCTCTATTTTCGTGTCACGCAGTCTAAAAATATCATTTTTTGCTGTATTATTTCGGAAGGATGTTACTTAATATAAAAATCCTGACTTTGCCTATGCAAATCTGCATACTTTTTCTGTCAATCCTGAGCTACTATTAACCGAGCTTGTATCAACTTGACTGTATCCGTCGTTTGTTGAACTAATTCAGGTCCTAGCAGTTGACGTTCATCAACTTCATCCCAACACAAAGGAGTTCTACACTTTCTTACATATAAAGCTTCGTAAGGCGGCATTCCTATACTTGCGTGGTAACTGTTGTTATATGCAAATTCCACCAAAGGTAGATGATCGTCCCAATTTCCTTTGAAATCCATAATACATGCCTGCAATATATCTTCTAAAGTTTGTATCGTCCTTTCGCTTTGACCATCGGTTTGCGGATGGTAGGCCATACTCAACCTCAGTTGTGTCCCTAACCTCTCTTGCAGACTCCTCCAAAAATTCGATGTAAAGCGCGGATCCCGATTTGACACAATTGACACTGGTACTCCATGTCGCGATATCACTTCTTTAATATAGATTCTAACTAATTGATCCAATTTGTATTTAATCTTAATTGGCAAGAAGTGAGTCGGCTTTGTTAGTCTGTCTACAATCACTCATATATCATCGTAGCCCTTTTGAGTAATCGGAAGCCCTACCATGAAATCCATGGTAATATGTTCTCATTTCTATTCTGGAATTTCAAAAGGTCCACTTGGCTTCTGATTCTCAGCTTTGATCCGTTGACACGTCAAGCATCGGTTTACATAATCTGCAATTTCTCATTTCATGTTTGGCCACCAAAAATGCTTTCGTACATCTTGGTACATTTTCGTACTTCCTGGATGAATTGAGAATTTTGAATTATGTGCTTCCCGTAATATCTCCTCCTTTAATTCAACTACTGCTGGTATCTAAATTCGTCCCTCAAATCTGAGAATTCCATTACTGTCTATTTGAAATTTTACTTCATCGTTTAAGGTAACTCTATTCCTTACCTGAGTACATTCATCATTGGCTAATTGGGCATCTTTCACCTTATCTAACAGTGTTGGTTGCATCTCTACAACAAATAGCATCTCATCTGCTTCAGAGGGGTATCCCATTTAAATTTCCAATTTTGTCATCTCTTGAATTAGTTTATCCTGAACAGTTACTTTCATTAACTTTTCTTTCTCCTTTCTACTTAAAGCATCCGCTACTACATTAGCTTTTCCTGGATGGTAGAGGATTTCACAATCATAATCTTTTATTAATTCCAACCACCTCCGCTGATGCATATTTAACTCCTTTTGTGTGAAGATATATTTCAGACTCTTATGGTCTGTATATATCTCGTATTTCTCCCCATAAAGGTGATGTCTCCATATTTTCAAAGGAAATACTACTGCTGCTAATTCCAAATCATGCGTCGGATACCCCTTCTCATAATCTTTCAACTGTCGTGACGCGTATGCAATAACCTTACCGTTGTGCATAAGCACATAACCTAACCCTTTATGAGAGGCATCACTATACACCACAAAATTCCCTGTTTCATCAGGTAAAGTTAACACCGGGGCTTCGCTTAGCCTTTTCTTTAACTCACAAAAACTTTCCTCACATTTATCTGTCCACACAAATTTTATAGACTTCCTAGTTAAATTGGTTAGCGGAGTTGCTATCTTAGAGAAATCTTGAATAAATCGTCGATAATAACCCGCTAAACCTAAGAAACTTCTCACCTCTGTGGGTGTCTTTGGCTGTTCCTAATTAATTACAGCTTCAACTTTTGCAGGGTCCACAGAAATTCCATCTTTATCAATAACATGACCCATAAAGTGAACTCTTTCTAACCAGAATTCACACTTTGAGAATTTGGCATATAACTTTTCTTTTCTCAAAGTTTCTAACACTATCTTTAAATGATCTGCATGCTCTACTTGAGACTTGGAATATACCAAGATATCATCTATGAATACCACCACAAATTTATCCAAATAGGGTTTAAAAATCATATTCATCATATCCATAAATGTTGCTGGTGCATTCGTCAATCCAAACAGGATCACTAGAAACTCGTAATGACCATAACGAGTTTTGAATGCTATTTTCGGCACATCCTCCTTTTTTATTTTCAACTGATGATACCCTGACCGAAGATCAATCTTTGAAAAGTATTTTGCTCCTTTTAACTGATCGAAAAGATCATCAATCCTTGGCAAAGGGTATTTATTCTTGATGATCATCTTATTTAACTCTCTGTAATCAATACATAATCGTAAGGTTCCATCATTCTTTTTAACAAATAACACTGGTGCTCCCTATGGAGACACACTCGGTTGAATAAACTTCTTATCTAATAACTCATGTTGTTGTTTCATCAACTCTTTCATTTCCACTAGGGCCATTCTATACGGAGCCTTAGATATTGGAGCAGTTCTCGGTGCTACATCAATCATAAATTCAATTTCCCGATCTGGTGGAAGACCAGGTAAGTCATCCGAAAACACATCAGGAAATTCGTTCACTACTTGTATTTTCCCCTTTTTCATTTCCCCTTTCTGGGTATCTATCATATATGCTAAGTATCTTGTGCCTCCCTTCCTTAACGCCCTACTAGCTTGCATGACTGATAGACAACTAAATTGTCTCGATAATTTGCTACCATAAAATACTATTTTCGACTTTTCAGGAGTCTGTAAAGTTACACACTTCCTTTGACAATCAATTATGGCTTTATAGTTATACAACCATTCCATCCCTAGGATGACATCAAATTCCCCAAGACGTATCGGAATTAAATCCACATATAACTTATGTTTTCTTATCACTATAGAGCAATGTTTATGCACATGATTAACAGGTATCACTTCTTTATTTGCAATCTCTATATGCAAGGGTTATTCTAAATTTTCATGAGTCAACCCTAATCTTCTAGAAAATTCATCAGAAATAAAAGAGCACGTAGCACTCGAATCAAAAAGCACACATGCATTAGTATTGCAAATTGAAATGGTACCTAACACCACATCTTTAGACTTTTTCGCATCCTGTACCATCATGTTAAAGGTTCGCGCTATAGGACGACCTGGTTGAGTTGGTGCGGGGAGTGTCAGTTTCCCTCCACTCGCTACCTCCGTCGTTTTCTTTGGACAGTTTCGAGCAAAATGGTCTGCCGCTCCACATTTAAAACATCATGTTTTCTTCAATTTTGGGCAATTTGGTGCAATGTGTCCTTCTTGTTGGCACTTATAACAAACCTTCTTTCCCTTCAAACAAACCCCTGAATAATTCTTCCCACAATTATTACAAGGCTCAATTTTCTTCTTTACATCTCCGGATTTGTTTCTGAAGGTGTTAGTACTACCACTCCACTTTTTCTTACTAGGAGGGTTAGTGCTACTACCACTTCCCCCTTTGGAATCTCCTTCATTCTTCCTTTTCTTTTGCTCTTGATGGTATCTCGTAATAGCTTCACTACCTCCCTCCGCTAAGATTGCCTTTTCCAACACATCAGCGTATGTTGTCGTCTGCAACATATTTACCTTGTTATAAATCCAGGGCTTCAATCCTTGTTCAAATCTTTTGGCTTTCCGCTCTTCTGTAATAACCCGGTAGGGAGTAAATCGGGCTAATTCATTAAACTTGGCTGCATACTCAGCTACTGACATGTTATTCTGCTTTAATTCCAAAAACTGAATTTCTAACTTATTCTGCATACTAGTTGGAAAATAATTCTCAAAAAACAGTTCCTTAAATCTCTTCCAAGGAACTATTTCTCCCGCCTCTCTATTTCGATTTGCTTGCCACCAGTGGGTAGCCTCTCCTTTCATCATGAAGGTTGAAAAGGCAGTCTTCTGCTCCTCAACTACTCTAACCACTTCAATAACCCTTTCCATCTCCATAATCCAAGTTTAAGCTTCTATAGGGTTTATAGAGCCCTTAAATTCTGGTGGTCCAACTAGTTTAAAGTCTTTAAAATTTACAAAATGAGGGGGTTGGGTATTTTGTTCAGCAGGAACTGGGTTCTTATTTTGCGCTGCACCTGCTAGTAAATCTATTAACCTTTGCACTAAATCAACTGGCCTGTTTCTGGTTCTATTTTTGTACATGTCTCAGTGATTTCATTCACTGATTCTTTTTGTGCTTTTCTAGCAGGTCTACCTCTCTTTGGCGACATTCTGAAATATAAACTTTATATTAATTTACTTTACTATATTTACAATATAGAATTTAAAACTAGCAATTTATATCAAAACATACTTCCATTCAAATATTTACATTAACAGCCAACTATTTTACAAGATACATATATACCCCAGGTCACACATACATCCTATTTACATACCCTATCTTTACTATTTACACCAAAAGTAGGATCTCATACTATTTATATAACACCAATAAATACATACATACATACATATATATATATATATATATATATGTATATATATATATATATATATGTATATATATGTATATCCTAATACCACCTCACCCTACATTCCATGGATTCATTGCTCTTCTCATTGCATCTTTGTATTCTTGTCTTATAATATTGATTGCCACATTGCGATCAATGTCTCGCCAATATTGACCATCCTCCACTCGGAAGTATCGAATTCTGTGTTATGCCCTTTCCGATATGCACTTAAAGGCGTACTCCATATCATCCATTCTTACTTGTTTAGCCCTCACCTCGTTTTCTGTAAAGTCTACCTGTCTAGTTGTTTTGCCCCAAGCATTCTCAATTCTCGTACGATCTGCCATTTCTCTATTCAACCTATCAACTAGAATCTATCTTTCTGTAGGCAGCTCTACTATTTTATGTTCAGCTTGGGCTAGTTTATTCACTGCCTCATTTTTCTGTTGGGTGAGGACCTGGAGTTCTTCTTCTCTTTGCTGTAACACAACATTTTGAGCTACAACTTGGGCTCTTAACTCCTGTACTTGGTGTGTAAGATCGGCCACCTGAATCTCTAAACCATTTATAGTGTCTATGGCATTAGCTATTAATTCTTCATTTGGGTCTAAGTTTTCATGAGGAGTACTTTCAGAAGATCCTCTTATTCCTTCTTCTTCTTCATTTACCCCCCATAGGTTCTTCTGGTTCAAAGTCTGGTCCATACTCCGACCCTGGTGGACTAACAATCATCCGCTCAGGTACTACATGTATATCCCTAACTTCTTCCTCTTCAATCCTAGCCCCACTTGGCTTGCCTGCCTCCGTCATCCTATAAAACAACAACACAATAATCCTCTATCAACGTTAATCTAACAATTATATAATAACTTTTTTAAATAACACATAAATTATTAACTTTTGGACCTCTTAGATTCCCTACTTCCCTTTTTCTTAAACTCGATTTGAGTTGCATACTCATACCTAGTTTTGTACCAAGGTTTTTCCCTCACCTATAGTCTTAAACCTTTCAGCTCTGATACCACCCTGTGACGCCCCCAAATTTGGGCTCCTTGAACCTCGAATTTGGCGCTCACGATTCATATATTCCAACTTCATTTACCACTATTCAAAAGTATTATTAATATATATTACATTATTATGGTTCAACATTAGACAAAAGATATCTAATCAATTCCCAGGGTCATCAACCTTTATATACATACAACATTACTAGAATACATATTTCGTAACTGCAGCCACAAAATAGATTTAAAACTACGGGCGAGGGACATTTCATCAATTCTTCATTCCGACATCTTTCCTTTGCCTTTGTCTTTCTTATTTATATCCTCAGATTTAATATCTTTGTCTGCGTCATATTAATCAGGCACGAATGAGCAACCAAAGTGCTCAGCAAGTAAAATGAATTGAATAACAATGCATCATGAGGAAAAGAATTTATAATAATAACTTAACATGATTTCATTTCAAATGAAAGGAAATAACTGGGGGAAATATACTTTGACATATGATAAATGAGAATTATACTGAGGGTCACAAGACCATTGAACATAGGTTAACCAATGGTAACATTGATAACCTGTATGTGTCATAAAGACCATCAATTCTTAAACCCGTACTCGAGGTGATCGGCCTCTCGCACCTATGACTGTGCACATCATATTACCGCATATCGCGGGGGATCGGAATTTAAAGCATCCGACAAACTATATCCCTTGAAAACAGGGTTGTTCATCTTAGTTTCTAGGAGTCCACACCAAAACAATTTGGTTCGGCTCAGCACTTAACGATATAGAGTAATTTGAAATTCAATTGTATCAAAAGTCTAGCCAGACAATGGCATAGACTCATAACCATAAACTCATTAATCAACAATTATGATTCGTTATGGATGGCATTTAAGAATGAATGTGGGTAAAAACAGAGATTTTTAATTTTAATTGAACAATCCACAACATCAATCAAAATCAATATTCAAGAAAGTGGAATAATGATAAAACTTAGGAAATAGAGCTCAATGAGGATTTTAATATCTAACATATGATTAATGGTTCAAAGTTAAGGTTTAGGAACTTGCCTTGATGTCCAATTATTAATTTATCGGCTAATTATCCTTTTTTGGACAACCTATAATAATAACATAATAAAATAATAATAATTTAGTAACCCACGATATTAATTTATGTAATTAATATCACTCACCACATAATTATTCTATCCATTGGATCTATATTGGTGATTACAATTAATTATAACCTAATGTGATTATTAAATCTATTTTACTCTTTTACTTCTCATAATTAAGCACTTAATTATTAATTGAAATTATTCCTCACAATTGAAAATCATCAAATTTAATTTATAAAATATTTTTATATATTTTTATAATTTTTTATATAATTTTTATTAATTATAAAACATTTATTTTAATTAAATTAAACCTGAGTGGCATTTCCGTAATTATCCTAAAATTCAGAACCGATGGCAATTTGGTAATTACGCAGAACTTTGGCTCTCCGCGCATTGCGCGGCACTGTTCCTGTCTTTCCCAAAACGGCGTCGTTTTTCTCACGCTGGCCATAGGAATTCGATCGCCACGCATGGCACAGCAAAAAATTCGTTATGCTCAAAACGTCGTCGTTTCATCCCTGATCTGAAGAAAAAAAAAATTGGTCACGCGCAATGCGCGGGCGGCCTAAAATTTTTCTTCCCTTTTATGCGTTAACAGTAGCCAGCCGAAAGCATTTTTACCAAATTTTTGTTCATTATTTATATCATATAACTTCACTAAACATCATATAATCCATCAATATACATCTAAAAATTATATAGAACAATTATATAATTATTTACTAATTTTTCATACAATTATTTTATTACCAAAAATACAAAAATAACCCAAATAATTTATTTTATATCTTCCTAAAAGCTTGATATCCTTCCTTGGATGCTTATTATGCACTTTGATGGCTCCAATATTTTTCTTTCTTGGCAATGATGGTAGCTACGGGTGGCGGATGGTGATGATGGAGGAAGAAAGAAATATAGAGATAGGATGGCTTGGTTTGGTATTTGGCAATTATATTATTATTATTATTATCTATTCTATATCTATATATAACTTGCCAACAATTGAATTGTTTTGCAATTTTACACTCAAATCCACCGACTTGGATTAAGTCGGTAAAAATATCATGCATACGTACATATTTAATACATTATGTAGTTATTTCGAGTAATAAATATTTTATATAATGTATATAAAATATTTATTTTAATTTATCAAAATTCATAAAATAATTTATAAATAATATTTATATATTTTAAGGTACCTTATTTAATAAATTTTGAACACGCATAAATACATGCATGTAATTATATGAGGTATTTTATATCTCCAAAATAAATAAAATAATACACATAATTTAATAAAATTAAATTTCTCTACATTTCAACTTTGTTATATATACATTACGTAAACATCCATGTATTTTCTATTACTACATAATATATATATATATATATATATATATATATATATATATATATATATATATATATATATATATATATATATATATATATATATATATTATGTATTATAATAATTTCTTTTGCATACATAATTCACTAAAATATTAAATCTCATAAAAATAGAAATAATTCTATTTTACATAATCACAATTTATTTTATTGAAATAATAATTATTCATATTTATTTATTATTCTTTTCACTATTTCATATATTTTATATAAACTATACAATATAATTTTTAATAATTTATATAATTATTAACCTTTCTTTAATGAATTTAGTTACATATAATTTATATAATCATAAATTCCTTTATATTTAATTATATTTCCTTATATAAAATATATAATTTAGCATTATATATTTTATATAATTAATTACCCTTCTTAATAATTTTCCAAAAATTCATCATACATCTTAATTAATCTATAAACACAATTATAACCTTGTTAATTCTCTCATTAACTCTTAATTTAATTTAGAATAAATTTTTAATATTAATTCCTATTTTATTGACACCATTCATTTAAAATTAATAAAAGTACAATAGCATATATTTATGCATAAATAATTTACACAATTCACATTACCTACCAAGTTTAAATAATTAAAATACATACATTTTATTTATTTAAACTTTTTACATGTTGTAATATCCTGGATATTACATATTAAACCCTTACAAAATTTATTACAACTAATGGCAATATTAACTTCAAATTATCTTATTAACTTAAACTCTATTCAATTACTATTTAATCTTGATTAAATAGAAATTAATTAATTATCTTTAGTTATTATTTAAAATAAATAATAACTAATTGTACTTACTTATTATTTAATAATAATTAAATAATAAATAATTATTGATTTAATTTTAAAATTACTTAATTTAATATTAATCAACTAATAATTAACTAAGTAATTAACCTCACTTACTATTTAATTTAAGGAAATTAAATAATAGTTTACTAATTTTAATCCTCTTTAATTATTATTTAATGTCAATTAAATAATAATTAATTATTTAATTAATTTTAATTATTATTTAAGGTTAAATAATAATCAATTTATTTATCCTTATTTATTATTTAAATTAAATAATAAATTATTAATCTAATAACTTAATTTCCATTAATCATTATTTAATGCTAATTAAATAATAATTAATTACTTAATTATCCTTATTTATTATTTAATAATATTTAAGTAATAAATAATTAATTTATAAATTTTTATCTCTCTTTAATTATTATTTAATAGGAATTAAATAATAATTGCAAATTTATCACTTTTATTTATTATTACATAATAATTAATAAAAAAAATTATTTATTTAACTTAACCATAATTTAGCTAACTAGATTAATATTTAATATATTTAAATATTAAACTTAATGAAAAATATTATCCCAAATATTATTTTTGTTTTATTATTATTGTTGTTATAATTTTAAATTAATTTTTAAACATTTAAATTAATTAAAATTTATTTAGAATGACAATTCTGTAAATAAACCAAAAAACTGAACGGAGGGGCAAACTTGTAAAAATAACGGCCCAAAAATGTGCCGTTTTGGAGAACCCTGGAATGGCTTCTACGCATAACGCGCGGGTTACAGATTTACGCTCCAAACGACGTCGGTTGTTCTCCGCGTCCGACAGAAAACCACTGGTGTGCAATGCGTGGCCAACTCCTTTTTTTTTGTTAAGCAGATTAACTACAGTGGTCGGGAATACACAACCTTAAGGAAAATTATACTTTCAAGTAAACTTTAATTCCTCAATAAAAATTCAAAAAAATTACCAATCACTTAATATCAATTTATAACATGAAAATTTAATTTTCCATGATTTAATACCATTTTTTTCATAAAAATTATTGTACCAAATAAACTACTATAAATTATAACTTTTTATGTATAACTCAATTTTGAGTGATTCAAACTTTGTTTTTCTCATGATTTAATGTTCTATAATATTAGAATATTAAATCTAAATTTTATAAAAAAATATTTTTGGTCATTATTTTGAGACTTGTTTACACACTACCAAACATATATTTTTAGCATACAAAATATACCAAAATACAAACCAATCATATTAAACTTGTGACGACCCCAAATCCGGGTTCCTTTAACCCTAGACTTGGTACGTCACGATACATCATCTTCATACACGTTCTATAACTAATGCGGAATATATAAACATAAATTGTTTATTCTACAACATTTCCCAAGGTTTCTAACCTTAACTTACATATATACCTTTAGATTCATAAAAAGGTTTACAAAATTACTTACATTGTAGACACCCAAATTTTGCACTTTTGTACTAACCCTGACAGGAGGGCAAAATCGTCATTTGACCCGACATGCGAAAAGGAAGGTGGACCCCAACACGAAGCCACCCCAACGATTTACGGTCAGAGCCGCCACAACGGACAACGAGCATTCGGTCACTTGAGGCAAGGCAAACAGTTGATCCAGAAAACCTGAGTTGATCACAAAAGGCGACTAATGGCCACTACGCTTACGATGTTCGGGGGTCTCGCTCCCCGGTGAGCGAGCGGCTGCCCAGCGCCCCCTGAAAGCCAGGCACAATTATCAAATTCTATATCAAGTCGCAGCCCTCCGAACTAGCCTCCCAGAATAATATGGCACGTTTTTCGGGGATTTCCGGACTGCAAAAATACAGCTTTCCAAAATAATACCGCAGAAATTGGCGAATTAAGACCGCGTGGCACGAAAATCGAAAAAAACAAGCCGGACGGCCGCGAATGCAACCGCTGCCACCGACAGACGTGACAGGCACGAGGCTCGAGAACGGCACACGACAGCCGAGGCGGCGGCCAGGCGGCCACAGCAGGCAGCCGCAGATGCATCTGCGGCCAGCCGCAGATGCATCTGCGGCTGCCTGCTGAAGCCTATATGCGGCCATTTTCCACCCGAGAGCAAAAAAGAAGGAAAGAAAGAAAAGAAAAATAGATTTTTAGAGAGAGAGAGAGGCGCGGGAGAAGAGAGAAAAAGATAGAAAAGAGAGAAACATTGTGAGATTTCTTCATCTTGTGTTCAATTTTTACTAGGTATTGTATCCTATTTCGATTTTCAAGTGTTAAAGCGTATCTTTCATCATTTGAGAGGTAAAGAAATCCAATTTCATAGCATTTGTGGTTCTATATAGTTAGATCTAGTTCTCATTTGATCTTATTGTCTAAGTTGTTATAGATCTAATATTTGTGCATTTGTTGGGTGGATCTACTGTTAGATCCGAAAATATTTGGTGCATTGCTATTTAATATAGTTTGATTTTGTATATGTTGAAGTTAGATCCGATGTAGTCGATATATGTTTGGATCTATGGATTAGGGATGGTTAGAGAGGATTTGTGGCGGATAGAATCTCCTCCTAACCTCCCGATGATATCCTTTTAAGGTTATTTTATAGTTTTTACGTATGTAGCAATGGCGATGCACTTGTGTTGTAAATATGTAATTTTTGGGCCTTAAAGCGATATCGATACCGAAAATCGGGTTTAAGGCCCCGTAATAGTGAAACATGTGATTGTAGGCGTTTGGGGTTATTTGGATGGCTTACATGCCCGTGAATAACCGCAACGCTATTTTTAATGCTTGATTTTCCTTTTGACACGAGAAAACGATTTTGGAATGAAATGATTAAGGTTTTTATAAAATCAAGCAAATTAGGATATTAGATTCACGAGGTTTAAAATTAAGAGTCTTGGGCGAACTTTAACCCGTGTTTGGCAAAAAGACTCCATTTGGTTTTAAAAGGTCATAAGAAACGCTTTTGCAAATAAATCAATGTTTTCATTAAACTTTGTGCATAGGGTTAAAGAGTTCTAGAAGTTGCCCTCGTTTTATTTATATTAACTGTTAGAAGGCAATGTATAGTCTCGATTCCTATTTGACAAAAGTTTAAAACTATTGTTTTCTAAAATGACATCTAAATAAAAAACCTCAACGCTTTCGAAATTAAAATCAATCTTTCTTATAAAAAGCGAAGCCTCGTCATTTGGGTCAAAGAACGTCCAAAACACTTTCCAGATAAATACTTTTGCCATATAAAATAAAAGCAAACTTTTTTATGCAAAACGCACCACAAACGTCCATTTAGGCACACACACACACACACACACACACACACACACACACACACATTTTAGGATTTAAAAGGATAGGAAAACATCGAGATTGCGGTAACCGTGTTTCACGGAAGTCGGGGGGTGCCTAACACCTTCCCCTCGCTTAAGCAAGCCCCCGAGCTCTATGAATCTCGGTTTGCAGACCAATTAATCGGAGTCACATATGAGCCAGCAATTACGAAAAATAAATTCGGATGAGTTGGTACATCCATTTCAAATATACCAACTGGCGACTCTGGTCAATTGGCTCATAAAGAAATCGACATTTAAAAACCCGTCGACATTAAGCCGACCCTTTTCAAAATCACATTTAATCTAAAAGGCTAAAATTGGAAAGGGCATTTTAATAATAAAAAACGAGACGGCGAAATCCCGGCGTCGACATACATCATATAACATTTTAGTTATAATGCATAACACTATAATCTTGTCTGTTGCTTCTGTCTCCGTCTCTCCTTGGACATTCGTATTATTCTGAAATTTGTTATCATGATATAGCAAGAGTGAGCAACGACTTTGCTCAGCAAGTTTAAATACGATAACGATATATCATGATTGAAAGAAAGAATAAGCTTTTGAATTTTCAACAATATAATAATTGTGAAAGAGTACGAGTCATAATTTCAATATTTGAATGACTGAATTAATTAATTTTGAGTGTCAATAATGACCATGAACAAATTTAACTGAACCTTATGGTAATGAAGGTGATCAGCCTTTCATACCTGATGAACACATGCAACAAGCACTATGTGCGAATCAATAATTTAAAGAGGTGGAATAATTATACAGAATTAAACCATAGCATGCTTGAAACGTAACAACTTGAGTTTGAGTTAGGAACTTGAACAATAAAATAATGTATCCTGCTCGAATATAAATTGAGTAGGGTTTAGGAAACTTGCCTGTCTGCTCAGCTACAATAAATGTTTAGCTTTAACTAACTGGCTTTGAAAGACCTAACATTAAATAAAGTTGGTCTAATAATTAGTACAGCGTATTTGTACAACTATACGCTCACTAAGAAACTTATCTACCACACATAAGTACTAACACATAATTTACATCAGTCAAAACGATATTATTAACCTTATAGACCCTCAATCAAATTAGGTTAATAATTTAATAAGTTAGAAAATAATTTTCTCAAGTGTTAAACACTTATTAAACTATTAAACAATTTATTATAATTGTTTAAACAAAAGAGTTAAAAGACATTTTCTTTATTTCATTTAATTACTATTTAATATTAATTAAATAGTAAGTAATTAACTACTTTTCGTTATTATTTAATAGTAAATAATAACTTACTAGATTTATTTATTATTTAAAGTTAATCAAATAATAAATAATTAAATAATCAATCTTAGTTGTCTTTAATTATTATTTAATAGTAATTAAATAATAATTAATTAATTTATCATCCTTGTTTATTATTTAATACTAATTAAATAATAATTAATTTAATCATAAATTCAGAAGATATAATATTAAACCAACTAGATTAATATTTAAAACATTTAAATATTAATCCTAAATATTTATTATATTTGAAAAATATAATATTAAACTAACTAGATTAATATTTACAACATTTAAATATTAATCCTAAATACTTATTATATTTGAAAAAAATATAATATTAAACTAACTAGATTAATATTTACAACATTTAAATATTAATCCTAAATATTTATTATATTTGTAAAATATAATATTAAACTAACTAGATTAATATTTACAACATTTAAATATTAATCCTAAATACTTATTATATTTAAAAAAATATAATATTAAACTAACTAGATTAATATTTACAACATTTAAATATTAATCCTAAATACTTATTATATTTGAAAATATAATATTAAACTAACTAGATTAATAGTTACAACATTTAAATATTAATCCTAAATACTTATTATATTTGAAAAAATATAATATTATATACCTAAATATCATTTTTGTATTATTATTATTTTTGTTATAATTTTAAATTAATTTTTAAACATTTAAATTAATTAAAATTATCCAGAATGGCAATTCTGTAATTAAGTCTAAAAACTGATACGAGGGCAATTTCGTAATTACGCAGAAAATCGGACGGAGGGGCAATCTGGTAATTTCGCCGGAAATTTTATTACCGCGCATGGCGCGCGTACCAAATAAACGGACCAAAACGGTGCCGTTTTGAGAGAACCGGAACTGGCCTCCGCGCATTGCGCGCGGAGTAAAATTTTACAACGCCAAACGGCGTCGTTTGGCTCCGTGGTTTTTTAGGAAATTTGCTGGCGCGCATTGCGCGAACAGCTTTTATTTTTCTCCCACTCGCAGAAGGTGAACAGTAACCTTAATACTCCACTTTAATAAAAATTATACATTCAAGTAAGCTTTAAAAATCCAAAAAAATTACCCATCACTTAATATCAATTTATAACATGAAAATATAATTTTTCATGATTTAATAGTAAAAATTTTTATAAAAATTTTTACATCACATAAACTACCACAAATCATAACTTTTTGTGTATAACTCCATTTTAAGTGATTCAAACTTTGTTTTTCTCATGATTTAATGTTCTATAATATTATAACATTAAATCTAAATATTATAAAAATTATTTTTGGTCATAAATTCCAAGACTTGTTTATACACTACTAAACACATATTTTAGCATACAAAATATACCAAAATACACACCAAGCATATTAAACTCAAGAATGGCATAAATATTACTACTACACATTATTAACTATAATAACATGTTTATACAAACATGATAATTTATTTAATAAATAAATAAATAAACAAACTTCATTTAAAATAACCATTACCTCATTTTAATGGCTATCTTCATTTTTCTTTCAAAATGGGTTGTGAAGGAGGATGGCATGAACCAAGAATTCCTTCTCCTTCCATATTCTTGCTCTCAAATAATTTTCTCTCTAATTTGAAAAGTGAAAGAAGAAGAAAATGACTAACATTTCTCTCTCTATAATTACTTAAGTCTTCCATAATGTATAGATATATATCTTATATCTATGAAATTACACCAACACAAGTTAGCTATTGGATACTTACACAATAAAGTTAACCCATGCCTTAGTTGGTGAAAGAGGGATGGTGTCATGTACCAAAAAAAACTAATACAAGCAACCATTTATTAAATAAATAAATAAAATGAAAAAGAAAAGAAAGCAAAATCATTTCACTCTCTTTCTCTCCAATCCTTGCCGGCTGATCCTATCATCTTGTCCCAAAAAAATAGTCATTACTTACTTTACTTTAATAATTATTAGTTAATTTAAGTATTTTCCAAGTGGGCCAATCATTGGGCTTTAATTTAAAATACCAATTGGGCTCCTATTAAATTGTTTGGGCTACTAAATTGTCAAATTTTATTATTCTCCACTTGGGCTACTAATTGACCCATGTTGGGCTAATTTAATAATTTACACATTAATTATTCAATCCATGATTAAATAAATAATTAGATTGAATAAATAATTAAATATTCTAACCCATAAGTATTAAATTACTAAATGGACTAATAATATTATTAATAATATTTTACATTATTTACATTAATTAATTATCATATTAATTAATTTATAAAATTTAATTCACTCATTATATTCAATTTAATTGAATATTTAATTAATGACAACTTGTCAATTATTTTGATATTAAAACTTTAGAGTGTGTTTGCTAATAATAATATATATAATCTATATATATTATTTATACACATCACCTTACCTCAAAAAAAATTTCACAATAAATTATGAAATTTAAATAAATACAATATATAATTTAATATATTTTATTTACGCCATAAATTAAATTATTTAATACATTTACATTAAATAATTCATTTCTCATCAATTATGGAAATAATTCCATTTACCCGAAAATACATTAAAATAATAATATATTTACTAAATTTCTTATTTAAATAATTTATTAAATTATTTAATTAATATTACACAAATAATTGTATAATTAAATTTCTCACTCTCATAAATCATTTACAATGATTTATTTAATTATAGAATATATTCATTTAATATATTCAATTACTATTTAAAATTTCTCAATTAATTTAAACCCTTTATATATATGTACATGTATATGAAATTAAAGGTTGTACATATATACAATTACTAATCTCCCTTAATTAATTCAACTACTTTATATAATTTATAATTATATAAATTACATAATTATTCCTCACAAATAATTTATCAACAATTTGCATAATTGTTGATTAATGAATAAATTAATTCCACAATAAACCTTTTAATTCAATTCGGATTAATTTAATATTAATCTATCTATTTATCACAATTTAATTAACCATTAAATTATGTTACTAAATATGCACGCATATATATATATATTCATATAAATACATATTTAATTTACACGCAACCACGTCGCATAATTACATAACTCCACTAATTAATTCTCTTAATTTAATTAGATTTGCTGTTAGTCAAGTTTATTGAATTATCACTTTACTTGCTAACTTATCAAAAATTTTGATATCACCATATCTAAGTTAGTCCGTTAAATTTAATTTGGACCTCTATTTATCTATCACTACTAGGTTATCAAACTCCAACCTTTATTAAATATTAAATATTTTATTTCTAATTCATTTAAATATCCGGGATATTACAAAACTCAAGCATGGCATAAATATTACTAATACACATTACTAACTATATCAACATATTTATACTAACATGATAGTTTATTTAATTTAAAAACAAATGTAGATTTAAAATAACAATTATCTTGTTTTAATGGCTATCTTTATTTTTTTTCCAAAATAGGTTGTGAAACTTGAAGACATAAACCAAGAACTCCTTCTCCTTCCCTTGGTATTTTTGCTCTCAAATATTTTCTTACACTCTCAAATGCTCTTTAACTTGAAAATAAAAGATGATAAATAACTAACAAAAACTACTAAGTTGTAAGTATACTTATAATGAGGATAGATATAAAATCTATATCTATTAAAAATACCATCATGAAGATAGCAAGGATACTTACACAAGCTAAAAGCTTTAAGGATACATTAGGTGAAAAGAGGGATGGTGTCCATGTACTATAAAAACAAAACAAGCAACCAATATTTAAATACATGAAAAATAAAATATAAAAAAACATCATTTCTCTCTTTCTTCCTACCATACACGGCTGATGGGGGACATTTTGTCCTAAAATTTTGGTCACATGCTCATTTTTTAATAAATAATTAACAACTACACATTAAATTCCAAGTGGGCTAGGTTTTGGACTTCTTTTTAAATCAATTTGGGCTTACTAGTTTGCCAAGTTTATTATTCTTCACTTGGGCTACCAGTTGATCCATGTTGGGCTAATTTAATAGTTTTCACATTAATTATCCAATCCATGATTAAATAATAATTGAATTGATTAATTAATTAAATACTCTAACCCATTAGTGTTAATTTACTAAATGAAGTAATAAATATTATTATTAATATTTCACATATTCACATTAATTAATAATCATATTAATTAATTTATCAATTTTAATTAACTCATTATATTCAATTTAATTGAATATTTAATTAATAAGCAACTTAACAATTATTTTGATAATAAAAGTTTAGGGATTGTTCACTAATTTAATTAACTTATTAGTGACTCCCTTTAATTAACTCTAGCAATTAATTACATAATCATTTAATCACGTAATTAATTAATCACACAAAAAGATTTAAATAACCTTGTAAAACCAACTCGTTAGAATTTAAATTAATAATTTAATTAATAATGACGTGAAAATTCTAGGACATTACATTCTCCCCCCTTATAAAAATTTCATTCTCGGAATTGCAAAATAAGGTCACTCAAATAAAAACGGATAATTCACTCTCATTTCCTCCAATAGTTCCCATGTAGGTTCTTCAATTGCATGATTCCTCCAAAGTACTTTGATAAAATGAATTATCTTATTCATCGGCTTCTGTTCCTTCCTATAGAGTATCTGAACAGGAACTTCTTCATATGATAATTCTTTCTCGACTTGAATTGGTTCATAGGAGATAACGTGCTTGTAGTCCGGTTTATACGGCTGCAACACTGACACATGAAACACATTGTGAATGTGCTCAAGTTTAGGAGGTAATGCTACCTCGTACGCCACTTCACCGATTCGCTTCAAGATTTCGAACGGTCCTATGAACCTAGGGCTTAGCTTGCCCTTCTTGCCAAAACGGATCTTCCCCTTCCCAGTAGATACCTTTAGAAATACGAAACTGCCCACGTCGAAGTCCCACTTTTGACGATGCAAATCCGTGTACCTCTTTTGATGATCTTGAGCTGCTACCAGTCGATTCCTGATAAAATGTACTGTGTCTGTAGTTTGCATTCTGTCAACTCTCTCCCTATCAAGCTCAGCCCTGATGGTCTGGAGAATTTTCTGACTCGCCATCTCCCTAGCGTCTAATCTCTCTACTGTTTGCCTCAGCTGACTATTCTGAATCATAAGCTGCTACACAATAGGACCCATCTGTGGTGCGGCCTACTCCAACTGCTGAACCTTAGGCTACAAATCGGCCACATCCATCTCTTTCTGGTATGCCTCATCCCTATACACATTTTTCACCTACTGATGGACAACGTTCTGCTTCTCCAGATGAGCAATACGGGCCTCTCGCTCCTCAACAATCTGCTCTATATCCTCAATACGACTGGCGTACTCCATGAGTAAATCAGTTTGAAAATGATGGTAGACAGGAGATCCCTCTGCGGGTACCTCCTCAGCAACTACCTCAACCTCCATCTCTGGCTGGTCCTCCCCAGACTCCTCGCCCCAAGCGGGGTCATCCTCAGACTCAGCCTCCTGGTCCTGACTGTCGAACCTCATAACACCGCCTCTGACAGGCTCTACGGTATATCTACTATCGTCCTCCTCAGGGTCGAACTCTACTGCTGGTGATATAGGTGCAACGGGTGCATATCCTACCAACTGTTGCGTATCCACTGGTATGTCAATGAATACCACGTCCTCTCGAGCTCCGCTCGTCTCGCCTATAGCCATCCTGCAACACAATAGAAAAACTAACATCAGTACAACAATAAAATATATTCATTAAAGAAATAAAATTATATTTCATTGGGTATGACTCAACTCGATGAATTCCCCAATTCATCAAAACCACATATGATAAATCTCCCCGATTTATCTTCTAACGCTCGATACGATTTTACTACTAAGGTTATAACTTAGGTTTCGCAATCCTAATGTTTCTAACCTACAGCCCTGATACCAACATGTGACGCCCCCAAATTCGGGTCTCAAATACCTGGATCCGATCATCACAATCCAATACAAACATCCACCTCTAAACAACATACAATAACTAAATGAGGAATAATAAAGACATGTTGTTCATTCAAAATGTGTTACTAGTCCCAAGATACGGTAACCTTACACAAAAGTACACAAATACCCTTAATAAAGTATTTAGGGTTTACATTACAAAACAAGTAATTTTAGCTAGACGAATAAACTAAAGACTGTCTCTTGAAGTCTATCACTTCATCTTTCCCTTACCCTTGTTCTTTCCAGAAGTCTCGGGTTTCACTGCAATAAGGTTCATGATATAGCAAGGTTGAGCAACTAGTTTGCTCAACAAGTTTAAATAACAACAAGAGACAATATATATCATGAATGAAAGGGAATAGCTGAAATAATTCAACAATATGAATAACATAAACAGGAATAATGATTTGCTTTAAGAATCAATATAGTCAAATAGACTATGAACTATAAACATCCACTGGAGTCAATAGCAGGTTGACCCAATGGTTACTACCAGAAATATGTACCCGAGGGGATCAACCTCAGTACAATATGTGTATGCATAACATTTAATTTTCGTGTTTTGTACCTGATACTAGACACATGGTACTCCCCTATAATAGATGGGTGTTCATAATAGTTTAAAAATCCGCATCTTTAATGAATTGGATAGCTTTTAAAATCTTTAACATAAATGTCTAGTCGAAACAATGACTTAGACCTACTTTGAACAGTTCTTTAAACAGTAGAATAATAAATAAGGTACAAGTCAAAGACTGTGCAAGATCAAGTGTACCAAGTGCGAATAACAACAACATCGATGTGGAATAATTGTAAAGTAATTGTCGACGCCGGGATTTTCGTCGTCTCGTTTTTTTAATATTAAAAATGTCCCTTTCCAATTTTAGCCTTTAGATTAAGATGTGATTTTTGAAAAGGGTCGGCTTAGTGTCGACGGGGTTTTGAAATGTTGAATTTTTATGAGCCAATTGACCAGAGTCGCCAGTTGGTATTTTTGAAATGGATGTACCAACTCATCCGAATTTTGTTTTCGTAATCGTAATGGCTCATATGTGACTCCGATTCAATTGGTCCGCAAACCGAGATTCATAGAGTTCGGGGGCTTGCTTAAGCGAGGGGAAGGTGTTAGGCACCCCCCGACTTCCGTGAAACACGGTTACCGCAATCTCGATATTTTCCTATCCTTTTAAATCCTAAAATATGTGTGTGTGTGTGTGTGTATGTGTGTGTGTGTGTGTATGTGCCTAAATGAATGTCGTTGAAATGCTTTACTTTGAAAGTGCTTCAGAATCTCATTAACCCTATGCACGAAGGATTTGACTTAATCGAAAAGTTCATTGTTATTGCTTTTTCGTTTTGATAATAAAACCGATGATATTTGTAAAACATATTTTTCAAACCCTTCGTCAAATAGGAATAGAGCTCATCCGACACTTACAATTTTATTTAGCCTACGAGTGATCTAATATCCTACTTTGATTGATTTTATGAAAATCTTTATCTTTTCATTCAAAATTCGTTTTCTCATGTCGAAAGGGAAAACCAAGCATCAAAATAACGTTGGAGCTATTTGTGGGCATGTAAGCCGTCTAAATAGCCCCAAACGCCCACAATCACATATTTCATTATCACGGGGCCTTAAACCCGATTTTCGACTCGATGTCGTTTTAAGGCCCAAAAATTTACATATTTACATAAAGGTGCATCGCGATCGTTACATACGTAAAAGCTAGAAAATAAACTAAAGGGATATCATCGGGAGGTTAGGAGGAGATTCTATCCGCAATAAATCCTCTCTAACCGTCCCTAATCCATAGATCCCAAAACAAATATCCACTACATTGGATCTAACTTTCAAATACACTAAAACAAACTATTTAAATAGCAATGCACCAAATATTTTCGGATCCACAGAAGATCCACCCAACAAACACAATAAGAACAAAATAAAAACTAGATCTACAAGATTTGATATATCAAACACAACGACGCTATGAAACTCGGATTTTTTACATTCCAAATGATGAAATAGATGATTCAACACTTGGAAACCAAAATAGGATACCAAGATTGTACAAAGGATGAAGAAATCTCACTCTTTGGAACAAACCCGTGGGTTTCTCTCTCTAAAATCTCGTTTCTCTCTCTACATTTCCGCCATTTTCTCCTTCTCCCGCGAGCTCTCTCTCTCTAAAAATCTATTTTTTCTTCTCTCTCTCGAGCTCTCGGGTGGAAATGGCGAACTATAGCCATTTCCAGGCAGCCGCAGATGCATCTGCGGCTGGCCGCAGATCCATCTGCGGCTGGGCGGCTGGCCGCCTGCGCCGTTTCCTCGGCTGCCGTGTGCCGTCTCCTCGAGCCGTGCGAACCTCGAAACTCGTTTTGGCCGCAGATGCATCCGCGGCTGTCTGGCTGGCTTTTCTCGGTTTTCGTGCCACGCGGTCCTAATTCGCCAATTTTTGCGGTATTATTTTGGGAGGCTGTATTTTTGCAGTCCGGAACTCCCTGGGAAACGTGCCATATTGTTCTGGGAGGCTAGTTCGGAGGGTTGCGACTTGATGTAGCTTTTGACCCCCGAACATCGTAAGCGTAGTGGCCATTAGTCGCCTTTTGTGATCAACTCAGGTTTTCTGGATCAACTGTTTGCCTTGCCTCAAGTGACCGAATGCTCGTTGTCCGTTGTGGCGGCTCTGACCGTAAATCGTTGGGGTGGCTTCGTGTTGGGGTCCACCTTCCTTTTCGCATGTCGGATCAAATGATGATTTTGCCCTCCTGTCAGGGTTAGTACAAAAGTGCAAAATTTGGGTGTCTACAGCTGCCCCTCTTTATCATGTTTATGAAATGGTAAGTGAAATGAACATGATAAAGAAGTAGGCACCCAATGCATGATGATGACAGTACACATTTAATGATGCAACATATATATCATTGATGCAACATATACATATTAATGATGCAACACTAATATTACCGGTTACTGCCTTAAATGGACTCGCATATTTATCAAGGAAAATTATTTTTCTCTTGCTTATCGCATATCGCATATCAAGTTGCATGTTAATTATCAACCCGCATACCATATTAACTCAAAATCGCATCACCTCGCATATGAAATCGCATATCGCATCGCACATCTCCTCGCACATCGCATCGCATCACATTGTTTTAGTCATCGTCGGATCTTTCTCCAACGGTCATCGTATTGTCATCGTCGGATCTTTCTCCAACGGGTCGCTTTGGACAGTCAGGATTTTGCACTGACGGGTCATTTTGGACGGTCAGGGGTTTTCACTGACTGATCATTTTGGACGGTCAGTTCTTTTGACTTACGGGTCATGTTTGGACGGTCAGTTCTTTTGACTGACGGGTCGTGTTAGACGGTCAGTTCTTTTGACTGACGGGTCGTGTTGGACGGTCAGTTCTTGTTTCTGACGGGTCATTTTGGACGGTCAGGTATTGTTTCTGACGGGTCATTTTGGACGGTCAGGGGTTTTCACTGACGGGTCATGCTTGGACGGTCAGGTATTTTCACTGACGGGTCATGTTGGACGGTCAGGGTTTTTACTGACGGGTCATGTTTGGACGGTCAGGGGTTTTCACTGACTGGTCATTTTGGACGGTCAGTTCTTTTGACTGACGGGTCATGTTTGGACGGTCAGTTCTTTTGACTGACGGGTCGTGTTGGACGGTCAGTTCTTGTTTCTGACGGGTCGTGTTGGACGGTCAGTTCTTGTTTCTGACGGGTCATTTTGGACGGTCAGGTATTGTTTCTGACGGGTCATTTTGGACGGTCAGGGGTTTTCACTGACGGGTCATGCTTGGACGGTCAGGTATTTTCACTGACGGGTCATGTTTGGACGGTCAGGGGTTTTCACTGACGGGTCATGTTTGGACGGTCAGGAGTTTTCACTGACGGGTCATTTTGGACGGTCAGTTCTTGTTTCTGACGGGTCTGTTTTGAATTGGTCAGGTCTCGTATCTGACGGGTCGGTTTTGAATTGGTCAGGTCTCGTATCTGACGGGTCTTTTTTGAATTGGTCAGGTATCGTCTCCGGAATCGCTGTGTACTATCCTAAATGGACTCGCATCGTATTGTACATCATAAAAATGCAATAATTCTAGAGGAAATTTAAAAGGAAAGCGTACCTGATTAGTTTGTGGGGCCTCCCTGGGATTTGTCCTCGTAAATCGCTTTTGCCAGCCACTTCTTTTGGTTTGACTTGTCATTCTTGGGGTTCGCCCTCGTAGATCGCTCTTGACAGCCATTGCTTTTGACCTATCATCTTTGTCGGTTAGCTAAAGGTGCTTCAGACAGTCATTTGTAATCCTTTGATGTTCCATAGATTATGGGCGCATCGGATCGTCGAAGTTTCCCACTGCCATATCTTTTCGATCAATGTCACTGGCATTCGCGACGCCGACAGTCTCGTACCTGTGATTTTCTTTTCATGTACATTTTATTTTGACATATACATGGATGCACGGATGTTATGCATGGATCAATAGATATGCTTGGAAGGACATGACCCCTGTTTAGTCAAATGATACAAATTTTCACTTGTCGCTCTTTTTGACTACTTAGTTGCGCCACGCCTTACTAGGGAGCACAGTTTCTGGACTTCAAGGCTGGTTTGTTGAATCGCATGCCCTTTATCGTTTCTCTGTTGGGGAATTGTATTTGTCATTTCGCATGCTCAATCGACTTATCCAGGGCTCCTCGTCAGGCTAGTTCCCAGATCGTCATGTCTTTGAATTTGGGACGCTGGGACTTCCTCTGATGCTGGAGGATTATGCCTAGATTCTGGGTTGATATCTAGGTGGTCCTCTTGTCATTTGGTCGTATGCATTGATAGTTCTTGACTTTCATCTGATTGAGGCAGTCCATTTGCCTTGTTGCGATGACCGACGGTCATGTTGCCCTTCCTCGCCTTTTAATCGATTCAGCTCAGACGTCCGGAATTATATCGCTCTTGCATATGCTCACTTGAGTATCGAGGTAATGTCAGCATGCATCAGGCTGAGTTTGTTAAAATCCATTGATGGTCGTGGGGGAAGATTCGTTGATGAGGAGTCTGATATAGACCTGTTCTCCTTTCATTCCCATGATCTTTAATATGGCCCAGCCTCTACTCATGTTCTTGTCGAGGATTCGTATGGGGAGTCGCTTCGTTGGTCATGCTGAGTTATCCACACCCATTCATATCCTGCACAAGTAACAAACGCTAAATGCTCGACGGTTCGGGTCGGCAGGGTTAACTTCGATATTACTAAACATCTCAACAGTAGAGCAGATAAAATAGAATGCTCATGATTATGCAATTTGGCTCGTGTCCGTGATGTTTTCGTTTTATCGTACAAGAAATTTGACATCGAGATGGATCTTTTTTTTTTCATGAATCGTGAGTGTATTAACTTGATATTGAATGAATTGTGAATGTATTAATTTACCCTCGATTTCACATTTTTCTTTTGACGAGTTATGAAATCGTAATAAAACATTTAAGCATTCATGGTCAATATACGTGAGTATGATTAAATTCAAAACTACCTTCCTTTATCAAAGGTATTTCGTTTTCATTCTTGCTATCATCCTTCACAGAATCAACGTCATATGGCAAGTGCACTGTGCGATGCATCCTTCAATTAGGGGCCTCTTTTCCGTGACTTTAGATGAGCCTCTCTTTTTTTCTTTGGTCGAATATTTTTTCTTTTTCTTTTTTTCGACTCCGCCTTTTCCTTTTCGCGTCCACTTAACTTGTCTCGTTTTCTTAGGCTATTCAGAGTTACCCATTTAACGAGTTTTGGACCAATGACTCCCAAACCAGACGGCTTTAGGGCATTGGGTGTAAAGACACCCCTTCGGGTTTACTGGCTCGAGTAACAAAGGCCACGGTTCGATACAAGTTAGGTGGTTTACTGCACTCATTCCTCGTCTGACTCTGTGCAAGATTCGCTTTCTTAGGCTTGAGTTACCCATGTAGCGAGCGTTGGGCCGGTGACTCCCAAATCGGACGACTTTAGGGCACCAGGTGTAGAGACACCCTTCAGGCTTAATTACTCGAATAACCCTTGCCACGATTCGAATCTGCTCAGGTCTCTGCAGTCGTAATGCTCGTTTTCTTAGGCTCTGAATTACCCATGTAACGAGTGTTGGGCCGGTGACTCCCAAATCGGACGACTTTAGGGCACCAGGTGTAAAGACACCCTTCAGGCTTAATTACTCGAATAACCCAGGCCACGATTCGAGACATTATATTATCTTTTATTTACCCTCCGATTTTGCATCAACTGTCATCATTATCGTCATAGCTTTATACCCCACATCTGAAAGTTGGCGCCAACACAAAGTGCAGACTTGCCTATGAGGTGGATTCTGCTTCGAATGACACTTCGAAATCAGGTCTTTGTTGAACAGTTTTAACCATCTAATCATACTCATGAGTCTGCCCCACGGATGCTTGTCAGAATTAATTTGATTCCTGACAAGTCAAATAAAAATTTTCTCTTTCCAAAAGTAATGTTAGAGTTAAACTATGTACAATCTTGATATATGTACAGGGAGACAGGAAATAAATAAATAGATGAAATGAGTTGTATCTTACCTGTGGGCCCTCGTATTCTGAAAGAGCTCTGACTGGAAAGGACCAATTGATAGTACATCTCTGATGATGTTATTGTACGCTGACAAGATCATATCATAGATGTTGAATTGTGCACTACCTTTCCACGGATGGTTGATGAATGCCCCAGTGTCGAGTCGTCATTGATTTCGAAACTGCCCCAGACTTAATGGTCGTCAAGGCCATCGCTTCATGGTGTCTTTGACAGGTGGGCTGATGAGATACTGGGAACCCAAGAATCCTTTGCCTTTGATAGTGTACTCCGATGGGTTGACAGGAGAACATGTTGTATTGATCGTTAATTGCAAAACTATCGAAGGGTTATATACATTTTTACAAGGATTAGACCGCGCCAAAGTGGCTGCCTACGTACTCCTATAGGAAGAGGAGATCAGGTCTTTCGTAGTTCAGGCTTAGATAGCACACAAGACCTTTTTTTTTTTTTTTTTTTTTTTTTTTTTTTTTACATATCATAATAATGCACAGAAAATAAAACAGGACATAACATTAAGCAGACGATAACATCCCCACACCCCTTTCTTGGGACTCACAATCGTATCCCTGGGAATTTACCATTTCATGGTTCGTTGAGGCTCGACAATCCGTTCGTCGGTGGTCAGGTTCCCCATTGCGGTGATCTCAAGGTCGTTTGCCATTTTCAGCTCTCCTCTTTCGATAAGATTTTGGATCTTGTGCCGCAACGCCCAACACTCTTCAGTATCATGCCCTGGTGAGTTGGAATGATAGAGGCATATTCGTGTAGGATCGTATCTTTTAGACTTGGGGTCGGTTTGTGGCAGCAACTCCGTAATCTTTCCCCGGCTGATCAGAAGGTGCAATATTTCTGCATTTGATTTGCTCAAAGGGGTGAACTTTCGATCTCTTGGGAATGCTGCTCGATCTTTCTCCTTTGAGGGTTCACCTCTGTCCGAGCGGTTATCAAGGCTCCACTGGTGGGATCGTCTGGCATCTTTATTATTTTCATTTCCCTGCCCTTTCATTCTGTTTTGATCTCCTTGAGTCAGCTGGTTTTCCTGGGAGGGATCCTGGTTTGAAATTTGTTTGTCCTCTTCTTCCGTTTGGTCTCTCAGTAATTGAGTGAAGAGTTGTCTTGTCAGATTATGTTGGTGTACCACCAGGTCTGCTAATTGCTTCATTTGATGCCTGACCAACTTCAATTCTTGCCTAATGACCTTTACCTCCTCCAGACATTCCCATTCAAGGACATTTGTTTCGCTCATTGGGGGGTATTCTTCGACCTTTCGGATGTATTTGCGATTGGGCTCCTCCCCGATATTTCCTGACCCAAAATAGGATACCAAGATTGTACAAAGGATGAAGAAATCTCACTCTTTGGAACAAACCCGTGGGTTTCTCTCTCTAAAATCTCGTTTCTCTCTCTACATTTCCGCCATTTTCTCCTTCTCCCGCGAGCTCTCTCTCTCTAAAAATCTATTTTTTCTTCTCTCTCTCGAGCTCTCGGGTGGAAATGGCGATCTATAGCCATTTCCAGGCAGCCGCAGATGCATCTGCGGCTGGCCGCAGATCCATCTGCGGCTGGGCGGCTGGCCGCCTGCGCCGTTTCCTCGGCTGCCGTGTGCCGTCTCCTCGAGCCGTGCGAACCTCGAAACTCGTTTTGGCCGCAGATGCATCCGCGGCTGTCTGGCTGGCTTTTCTCGGTTTTCGTGCCACGCGGTCCTAATTCGCCAATTTTTGCGGTATTATTTTGGGAGGCTGTATTTTTGCAGTCCGGAACTCCCTGGGAAACGTGCCATATTGTTCTGGGAGGCTAGTTCGGAGGGTTGCGACTTGATGTAGCTTTTGACCCCCGAACATCGTAAGCGTAGTGGCCATTAGTCGCCTTTTGTGATCAACTCAGGTTTTCTGGATCAACTGTTTGCCTTGCCTCAAGTGACCGAATGCTCGTTGTCCGTTGTGGCGGCTCTGACCGTAAATCGTTGGGGTGGCTTCGTGTTGGGGTCCACCTTCCTTTTCGCATGTCGGATCAAATGATGATTTTGCCCTCCTGTCAGGGTTAGTACAAAAGTGCAAAATTTGGGTGTCTACAGTAATTAAACCACTCAAAGCATACTTGGAATTACAGTTCAAGCTTAAATAAATAACTTGCTCAATGAAATAAATTTAGAGATAAGGAATTTGCTTGTCTGCTCAGCTACAATTAATGTCTATCTTTAACTAACTAACTTTGAAAGACCTAACATTAATAAAGTTGGTCTAATAATTAGTATGACGTATTTGCACAACTATACACTCACTAAGGAACTTATCTACCACATAAGTACTATCACATAATTTACATCAGTCAAAACAATATTATTAATCTTATAAACCCTTAATCCTATTAGGTTAATAATTTAATAAGTTAGAAAATATTTTTCTTAAGTGTTGGACACTTATTAAACCCTTACACAATTAATGGCAATATTAACTTCAAATTATCTTATTAACTTAAACTCTATTCAATTACTATTTAATCTTGATTAAATATAAATTAATTAATTATCTTTAGTTATTATTTAAAATAAATAATAACTAATTGTGCTTACTTATTATTTAATAATAATTAAATAATAAATAATTATTGATTTAATTTTAATCTTCTTTAATTTAATATTAATCAACTAATAATTAACTAAGTAATTAACCTCACTTACTATTTAATTTAAGGAAATTAAATAATAGTTTACTAATTTTAATCCTCTTTAATTATTATTTAATGTCAATTAAATAATAATTAATTATTTAATTAATTTTAATTATTATTTAAGGTTAAATAATAATCAATTTATTTATCCTTATTTATTATTTAAATTAAATAATAAATTATTAATCTAATAACTTAATTTCCATTAATCATTATTTAATGATAATTAAATAATAATTAATTACTTAATTATCCTTATTTATTATTTAATAATATTTAAATAATAAATAATTAATTTATAAATTTTTATCTCTCTTTAATTATTATTTAATAGGAATTAAATAATAATTGTTAATTTATCACATTTATTTATTATTAACATAATAATTAATAATTTTTTTTATTTATTTAACTTAACCATAATTTAGCTAACTAGATTAATTTTTAAAATGTTTAAATATTAAACTTAATGAAAAATATCATCCCAAATATTATTTTTGTATTATTATTATTTTTGTTATAATTTTAAATTAATTTGTAAACATTTAAATTAATTAAAATTTATTCAAAATAAAAATTCTGTAAATAAACCGAAAAAATGAACGAATGGGCAAACCTGTAATTTCTGTCGAAAACTTATTCCCATGCATTGCGCGTGCATAGTAAAAATAACGGCCCAAAATGGTGTCGTTTTGGAGAATCTTGGAACGATTTCTGTGCATAACGTGCGGGTTACAGATTTATGCTCCAAACGACATCGTTTGTTCTCCGCGTCCGACAGAAAATCGTTGATGCGCAATGCGCGGCCAGCTCCTTTTTTTTTTTGTTAAGCAGATTAGCTGCAGTGCTCGTGAATACATAACCTTAAGAAAAATTATACCTTCAAGTAAACTTTAACTCCTCAATAAAAGTCCAAAAAAATTACCAATCACTTAATATTAATTTATAACATGAAAATTTAATTTCTCGTGATTTAATGCCAGTTTTTTTTCATAAAAATTATTGTACCAAATAAACTACTATAAATCATAATTTTTTTGTGTATAACTCCATTTTAAGTGATTCAAACTTTATTTTTCTCATGATTTAATGTTCTATAATATTAGAACATTAAATCTAAATTTTATAAAAAATATTTTTGGTCATTATTTTGAGACTTGTTTACACACTACCAAATACATGTTTTTAGCATACAAAATATATCAAAATATAAATCAAGCATATTAAACTTAAGCATAACATAAATATTACTCATACACATTACTAACTATATTAACATGATGATTTATTTAATTTAAAAACAAAGCTAGATTTAAAATAATAATTACCTTCTTTTAGTGGTTATCTTCCTTTTTCTTCCAAAATAGGTTGTGAAACTTGAAGACATAAACCAAAAACTCCTTCTCATTCTCTTGGTATTTTTGCTCTCAAATATTTTCTTACACTCTCAAATGCTTTTTAGCTCCCTTTAACTTGAAAATAAAAGATGATAAATGACTAACAAAAGTTACTAAGTTGTAAGTATACTTATAATGAGGATAGATATAAAATCTATATCTATTAAAAATACCATCATGAAGATAGCAAGGATACTTACACAAGCTAAAAGTTTTAAGGACACATTAGGTGAAAAAAGGGATGGTGTCCATGTACTATAAAAACAAAACAAGCAACCAATATTTAAATACATGAAAAATAAAATATAAAAAAACATCATTTCTCTCTTTCTTCCTACCATACACGGCTGATGGGGGACATTTTGTCCTAAAATTTTTGTCACATGCTCATTTTTTAATAAATAATTAACAACTACACATTAAATTCCAAGTGGGCTAGGTTTTGGACTTCTTTTTAAATCAATTTGGGCTTACTAGTTTGCCAAGTTTTATTATTCTTCATTTGGGCTACCAATTGATCCATGTTGGACTAATTTAATAGTTTTAACATTAATTATCCAATCCATAATTAAATAATAATTGAATTGATTAATTAATTAAATACTCTAACTCAGTAGTGTTAATTTACTAAATAGACTAATAAATATTATTATTAATATTTCACATGTTCACATTAATTAATAATCATATTAATTAATTTATCAATTTTAATTAACTCATTATATTCAATTTAATTGAATATTTAATTAATAAGCAACTTAACAATTATTTTGATAATAAAACTTCAAGGTTTGTTCACTAATTTAATCAATATATTAGTGATCCCTTTTAATTAACTCTAGCAATTAATCACATAATCATTTAATCATGTAATTAATTAATCACACAAAAAGATTTAAATAACCTCGTAAAACCAACTCGTTAGAATTTAAATTAATAATTTAATTAATAATAACGTGAAAATTTTAGGACATTATAGGGGATCACTCGAGTGATCAATGTGCTATAAGAGCATAATCAGCTCAGTATGTCAGCAATTATAATCGACAGTCGAACAACAATATTCCCACACATTATCAATCGGCCTTGAGAAATCATCCAAATTTCTCATGGAGCAATAATAACAATCAAGGTTTTAGATAATTAATAAAGACATATCATGAATAAATTGCGAACGAAATGAAGTACTCAACAATTGAAGGTAGTTGACAAATTTACTGGTAGAATAATCAAAGTTCAAACGAAGACATGAAGAATTATTATTTACTGCTTAGTGGTCCAACCTACCGTGAACATTGACAATGAATTAATCATTTGAATAACCCTTTTATAATTCAGTTTGTACTCGAGAGGATCAGCCTCTTGTACACCATGTGTATGCATACCATTAAACTTTGAACGTGTTGGACAAACGACACTTATAATCCCCTATTTAGGATTTGTTCTTTCAGTACAAGATTTTTTGCACCAACTACTGTTTTGGATAGCTTTTTTTAAAATATTAACTTTATATGTCTAGCTGGAACAAATGGCGTAGACTATTTCTTGAACAGTTCATATAATGAAGAACTTTAAATAATTTACAATTCAATAATAGAACAATATTTCAAATGCACAAAGTGCGGGTATCAATAATTAGCATTTATGTGGAGTAATTAACAATACATTAAACCACTAACATGCTTGAAAATAATAATTCAAGTTTGAGTTAGAAAACTTGCCTCAGTCGTAAACTATAACTCACATAACCTAAATTACTGTCTTTGAAAGACCTAGTATTAAATAGGTTTATCTATCAATTAATAACCCACATATGATTTCATATATCATTATCAAATAGACTACCACGTAAGCACATAATTTTCTATTCAGTAACACGTAGCTTACATGACAATATTATCACACTTGGATAATATCTAAACTACCAGATAATATTATTATAATATTAATAATATTAAATTCCCTTACTAATGTTATTAATTAATTAATAACATCTTAATTGATCATTACTATTATTAATTCTTTGTAATATTTAACCATGTATTGTTATTATTAATCATTTAATAATAACTTAATCAATTACTATTATTATCAATCATTTAATAATAATTTAATTATCTATTATTATTATTATTATTATTATTATTATTATTATTATTATTATTATTATTATTATTTTTATTATTATTATTATTATTATTATTATTAATTACTTAATAATAATTTAATTATTTATTATTATTATTAATTTAATAATAATTTAATTATTTACTATTATTATTAATCATTTACTAATAATTTAATCATTTGCTATTATTATTAATCATGTAATAATAAGTTAATCATTTAATATTATTATTAATCATCTAATAATAATTTAATCATTTAATATTATTATTAATTATTTAATAATAATTTAATCATTTATAAATATTTTATCTAATATTATTATTTAATAATATTTTAAATCATTTAGTAATATTTAAAAACTTAAAAATTTAAAAGTAAATTATTTAATTATTTTATTAATTTCTTTGCTCATTTACTTTATTTATTATTTAGTATTTAAATAGTAAATAACTAATTTAATTCCTTTTTATTTACTTTATTTATTATTTAATACTATTTAAATAACAAATAATTATTTTATGTATTATTTAATAAAATTTACTAATACATAATTAATTATGCTATTATCTTTATTTCTCTTAAGTATAGTGTATTTATCAAAAATATCTACTTGACTTATTATTTTTATATCTCTTGAATATCTTTAGTATATTTTATTTTAATTTTCCAACCTTATTTACTATTTTTAAATGGTCCGTTTTTGTCCAAAATGACATCATTTATTAAAAATTTAATTTTAATCAAAAATTTCTAAAATTTCTACGGTAGGTTCCTGATATTAGAGACTACGTCCAGTAAACATTTCATAAAGTTTGGAGCAATAGTTTTTTAGATATTTCTGTATTATTCTTTTAAAACATGGAAAATCGTTGGGTCATAACTCCCTCAATCGAAGTCGGATGGAGCTCATTTTTTAACAGTGTCTGCTTTATACCATATAATATCGTGTGAAAAATGGCCAAAATTTTTAGAGCAAGAAAAGTGGCCAAAACAGCTCTCACAAAATTCTGGCAGTAGGTTTTTTCAGATTTTTTTTACAGAAACTGTTTTGCTAGAAGAATTATCATAAATAGTTTGTTTAATATTTTTCAATCGTTCTACTTGAGAAATATTTGTATCTTATAGTACTAGCACCCAAAGTTGATAGATCATGAATATGACTTACAGAAGAACGTGAAAAGTAAATCAAAAAACGGACTGACCAGTTTAAGGATTTTTCGGCGAAAATCAATTTCATGCTTTGATCAACTTTTCCATCATAGATGCATATAAATACACTAGTTAAGCACATTAAACCCTAGATCTATCATTCTAACATAGATCTAGACATAGAGGGTTTTAAAAATAGTTTTCTACCATTAAAATGTATTTTTGACCACAACAAAAACACTTCAAACATACATAAATAAATATATTAAAGGAAAGCTTGGTTTTGAAGCACTTTTAACCTTTTGATTGCTTTCCTTCTTCTTGCTAGAAACTTAAGGAGACAGTGATGATCCACCTTGATGTCTAGATGATCTTCCTTTTTGATGATCTAGGTTTCTCTCTTTTTTTTTTTTTTTTTTTTTTTTTTTTTTTCTCTCTCTTTTAGCTTTCAAGCTTTCTCTCTAACACTCTCTTTTTCTCTAGAGAGCTTCTTTCTCTAAAACACTAGCAACTATGAAAATGAAAGGCTCGAAGCTTGGTCAAAGATATTAATATTATTTTAAGACTCATTTATATACATATAACTTCTATATCTATCCATTTATCACAATTTCTATCTAAACAATCTTACATGGAGATACTTGGACACTTCATGACCAATAAAAGGAGACAAGTTGAAGATTACATGGGACCCCTCTTATCTCTAATATCAATCCTCTATTATCCCTCATTTTAGCTTTATTTTTAATGTCTAAATGGTAGAAGTCTTGACCAATGTTTGACTTTTACTAAATGTACCAAATGGACAAATGTTTGGGCCATTAGTTTATTTCTATTGGGCTACAATTACCATTTTATTGGACTACTAGTATGTCTTGGAAAATAATTCAAGCATTGGGCTAGTTTATTAATTATATGGTGACACATTAATTATTCACAAGTCCCACACCCAATTAATTGTTTGTGGTTGTTTAAATAACTCACTAGGCCAGTCCATTACAATTTAAATACAAGTTTGGACTATTAAATAAATTCACATAATTTGACACATTGGGCTCATATAATAATTGTTAGAGTTTATGCCCTAGATGCTAATTATTTGATGTAATTGCTTAACATTTTTGATATTATATTGAATAAATGGATTATTTTATTTTGATTTCATTTACTGCGTTATATAAATGTTAACATAATAAAAGCCCTTAGAATAATGATACGAATTATATAGCTTTAAGTATGTGACTTGAACATGAGATTATATAATTATAATTAGTATCATTGCTCTTAAATGTCCCTAGTCGAGTATCATTGTTAATGGGACAACAATGATGCATTGAGACTAGTATGTGGGTTGATTGATGACCAAATCTCATTGGTCATAAATATATGAGATATTTGAGTCAATGCATAGGTACATGTTAGAGAACAATGTACTGGACTGACCTACCATGAGAATTCTACATGGAGTATTATGCAAAGTGTCATAAGAAATTCTTATAATGACAATGGTGTAATGATCCTCCGACCTGAAGTCACTATATTATTACACGAGAATTTGTGTATTTTGATATCATCAAATGTCACCTTTAATAGGGTGGACAATAAATGTGATTATTGGGTACATCATGAATCGTGTGAGGAATATGAGTGATCTAGATGGAATTTAACCCTCCTATATATTATGGGTGATATCCATAGGCCTCTTGATTGAGTAGGACTATGAAATGCATGGTCATGCTCAAATATTGATTTGTTTCATATAGTCTACTCATTGATCAAGAAAACTCAGATTAAATTATGAAGAGTATGACACATTCCATGCCTCGAGTTTAATCTAGGATATAAGGTTAAAATGATTAAATTACATTGAAACATTGGTCACGAAAAGGTTGTATCGAATCATCGGTCTTATTATTATTTGGGTAGCAGTGATGCATTACTAGATGCCGCTCACTGTTTATAATTTTATAATATGATTTTAAAATTATTGCCAACATAATAATAACCTATAGGGTCACACACATAGAACGTATTTAAAAAGGAATTAATTTAAATTGTAAGTATTTAAATATGTCAATATGATTGATAGTATTTAAAATTACGAATTTAAATTAATAGGATAGTTTATATATATGTATATTAATTAAGTTAGACTTAATTAAGATATAATATATATAAATTCAGGTTTTATTTTTTTCTAATTAAATTAGATTTTGGTTAATTCCTATTAACTACTATATATACGATATATCAGTAGTCTTAATCACGTAAGGAAAAACTAAAAACCCTAGTCGCTTTCAGAAAGAGGCTAGAGAGAAAAATAATTGGGAAATCCTGATCTTAGTGGCTAGTACCGCGGTTCCTTTTGCTGCAGATCGTGGGACGATTCGCCAGCGTTCGTGTGGATACCGTAGAGACGCAGTCGCTGGATTGCGTTGAAGATTCGAAGTCGTTCCATAATTCCATCGTCTTCTATCCATATCGGATAATCGGTAAAATAATCTAGACCTCTGATTAATCTGTTTTCGCATGGATCCTGTCTTAGGGTTTCGAAATTTTTTTTAAATTTCGCTGCTTTTATTGTGTCGAAACCCTAACAGTGGTAGAAAAGATTGACATAGGGTTGGGCCATAACTGTGACACGTTTAATTTTTACAATTTATTTATGCTTGTATACGATATGCTATGATAAATAACGTGCATGCTTAATAAGATTAAAATTGGTGAGATCTAAATTAATTAATAAAATCCCTCATAAAATTATTAAGTCTAAATCAGATGCCTTCCAATGAATGACACTCATCAAGACCTTGATCAATGAATGTATGTTTACCAAAGCAAAGTACCCCATTTATCTTGGTAAGATGCGATAGGATAATTGTGATATCCAAAATGTTAAAATCATTGGGCCCGACTTAACTAAGTTATCTCAATAGGATTGTGGACTTAGAGGCATAGAGTTTGGCAGGTACCATTAGATGGACTAGAACAAATGTTGTTCACCAAACTATCTAAGAGTTATATATGATATAATTGACAAATGGTTGTCTACCTAAATAATTATGTTTTAAGAGATTAGCCAAAGCTAACTTAAGGCGTAATGAAATATGGATCTTAACTCACTAGAAAGATTTAATAGAAAATGCTTTCCGAATTAATGGTGAGGGCTATTAATTTGATTAAAATAGTGGGAGGTATATTTAGAATGTACTATTATCAATTACATAATATCAAAACTTTGCAATTTGACTTATTATTTTTGCACTTATAAATTGTAGATATCAATGGCAACCAACAACACAAATAGTCTTTCACTACGATCAGTCCTTGAAAAGGAAAAGCTGAGTGGAATTAATTTCCTAGACTGGCATAGGAACTTGAGGATTGTCCTCAAACAAGAGCGCAAGGTCTATGTCCTTGATGGGCCCATTCCTGCAGCACTAGCTAACATTGCACCACGTGCAAAACATAATGCTTACAAGAAGCATCAAGATGATGCTCTGGACGTGAGTTGTCTCATGCTAGCAATTATGAATTCTGAGCTTCAGAAGCAATATGAGTTAATGGATGCTTATGAGATGATCGAGCATCTCAAGAAATTGTTCGCAGGGCATGCTCGACAGGAGAGGTATGATACAAGCAAGGCGTTGTATCACTGCAAGATGGGTGAACGTGATCCAGTTGGTCCACATGTTCTGAAAATGATTGGGTATATTGAGTACCTTGCTAGGTTGGGTTTTCCGATTACTACGGAAGCCCAAACTGATCTAGCTTTACAATCTTTGAACAGCAGCTACTCGCAATTTGTCATGAATTACCTCATGAATGAAATTATGAAACCACTTACTGAGTTGTTGAGCATGTTAAGAACTGCCGAGAACAACATGAAAAAGGCAGGACCGATCCCATAATGATGGTACAAAAGGGGAATGCTAAGGGAAAAGGGAAAGGCAAGAAGAAGATAGGATCTAAATCTGGTGCCAAACCCAATTTCAAAAACAAACAGGCTTTAAAACCTAAAGGTGGGGTAGCTAAAGAAGGTGATTGTCACTTTTGTGGAAAACCTGGACACTGGAAAAGGAATTGTCATGCATATCTGGAAGAACTGAAGAAAAAGAAAGGAAGTACGACTTCTGATTCAGGTATATATGTTATAGAAGTTAATTTGTCCACTTCTACATCATGGGTATTGGATACTGGATGTGGTTCTCACATTTGTGTTAATGTGCAGGAACTTCGAAGGAGTAGGACTTTGGCGAAAGGAGAGGTTGACCTACGAGTTGGGAATGGAGCAAAAGTTGCTGCACTAGCCGTAGGAACTTATCATTTATCTTTGCCTACTGGGCTAGTATTAGAGTTAGAAGATTGTTATTTTGTGCCTGCTATGAGCAAAAACATTATTTCTGTTTCTTGTTTGGACAAGAAAGGTTTTTCGTTTTTAATAAAGAACAACAGTTGTTCGTTTTACTTAAATGAAATATGTTATGGTGTTGCACAATTGTTTAATGGTCTTTATATTCTTGCTTTAGAGATGCCTATCTATAACATAAATACAAAATGATTTAAATCAAATGATTCAAATCCGACATATCTCTGGCACTGTCGTTTAGGCCATATAAATGAGAAACACATATCCAAACTCCATAAAGATGGATTTTTGGATTCATTTGATTTTGAATCATATGAGAAATGCGAGTTTTGTTTATTAGGTAAGATGACTAAAGCCCCTTTCACTGGTCACAGTGAACAGGCTAGTGATATATTGGGACTTATACATAGTGATGTATGTGGACCCATGAGTTCATTAGCAAGAGGTAGGTTCTATTACTTCATTACATTTACTGATGAATTCAGTAGATATGGATATGTGTATCTTATGAGACACAAATCCGAATCCTTAGAAAAGTTCAAGGAATTCAAGAATGAAGTTCAAAACCAATTTGGCAAAAGCATTAAAGCCCTTCGATCCGATAGAAGCGGTGAATACTTAAGCCAAGATTTTGATGACCTTCTAAATGAGTGTGGTATTATATCACAACTCACTCCAACTGGAACACCACAATGGAATGGTGTGTCTGAGAGGAGGAATCGCACCTTGTTAGACATGGTACGATCAATGATGAGTCATGCATATCTTCCAATAAGCTTCTGGGGTCATGCCCTAGAGACAGCTGCATTCACACTTAACTGTGTTCCTACAAAGACGGTTCAAAAGACACCATATGAGATGTGGACTGGGAAACGTCCTAATATGTCGTTCATGAAGATTTGGGTTGTGAGGCGTTTGTAAAACGTCTGGCTTCTGACAAGCTCGGACTCAAATCTGACAAATGTAATTTTGTGGGATACCCTAAGGAAACAAAAGGGTATTATTTCTACAAACCTTTTGAGAACAAAGTGGTTGTTGCTCGAACTGGTATTTTTCTAGAAAGAGAATTTGTCTCTAAAGGAAACAGTGGGAGGAAAGTAGAACTCGAAGAAATTCGAGAACCACAAAATATCATTGAACCTGAGTTAGAACATGAGCAGGAACCACAAGATATTGTGGATAGTGAACCTGCTCAAATTACACAAGGCATTCGTAGATCTAGTAGGACACGCCAAGAGCCCGAGAGATATTATGGATTTCTTGTAACTCAAAATGGTGATGTGATGCTCATAGATTAGGATGAGCCTGCATCCTACCAAGAAGCTATGAATGGACCAGATTCTGATAGATGGCTTTAAGCCATGAAATCTGAGATGGACTCCATGTATACTAACTAAGTATGGACTTTGGTTGATCCACCTGAAGGAGTAAAACCAATTGCGTGCAAATGGGTTTTCAAGAAGAAAACCGACATGGATGGTAATGTACAAACCTATAAAGGCTGACTGGTAGCAAAAGGTTTCAAACAAGTTCAAGGTGTTGACTATGATGAAACCTTCTCTCCAGTGGCAATGGTTAAATCCATCAGGATCTTACTTGCTATTGCAGCCTTTTATGATTACGAAATCTGACAGATGGATGTCAAAACTTATTTCCTTAATGGAAATCTCCTTGAGGATGTGTACATGACACAACCTGAGGGTTTTGTCACTCCAAAGGATGCTGGAAATGTATGTAAGCTGCAGCGATCCATTTATGGATTGAATCAAGCCTCTCGGAGTTGGAATCTTCGATTTGATGAAGCAGTCAAAGAGTTTGGCTTTATAAAAAATGAAGATGAACCTTGTGTATATAAGAAGGTTAGTGGGAGTCAGATTGTATACTTGGTATTATATGTAGACGACATATTAATTATTGGGAATGACATTCCTTCCTTACAGGCTGTAAAAACATGGTTAGAAAAATGTTTCTCCATGAAACACTTGGCTGATGAAACCTACATTTTAGGTATCAAGATCTATCGAGATAGATCGAGAAAAATGCTTGGCCTAAGTCAAAGTACATATATTGATATAGTGTTGAAACGGTTCAGCATGCAAGAGGCAAAAAGAGGACACTTACCCATGACTCATGGTGTAAAGATCTCTAAGGCCCAATGTCCTAAATCACAAGATGATGAGGAGCGTATGAGAAAGATCCCTTATGCTTCGGCAATTGGATCTATCATGTACGCAATGATATGTACTCGTCCGGATGTTTCGTATGCTTTGAGCATGACGAGCAGATACCAGTCGAATCCAGGTGAAGGTCACTGGACAGCAGTCAAGAATATCCTCAAGTACCTGAAAATGACTAAGGATTCATTCTTGGTATATGGAGGTGAAGATAAACTGGCAGTAAAGGGTTACACAGATGCTAGTTTCCAAACTGACAGTGATGACTATAAGTCTCAGTCAGGTTTTGTGTTTTGCATTAATGGTGGTGCTGTTAGCTGAAAAAGTTTGAAGCAAGAGACAGTAGCCGATTCTACAACAGAGGCTGAGTATATTGCTGCTTCTAGTGCAGCCAAGGAGGCTGTATGGATTAAAAAGTTCATCACTGAACTTGGTGTTGTTCCAACCATTGTTGTTCCAGTTGAGTTATACTGTGATAATGATGGAGCCATTGCACAGGCTAAGGAACCCAGATCTCACCAACGATCCAAGCATATACTTAGGCGGTACCATCTCATCCGTGAAATCATTAATAGAGGAGATGTACATATATGTAGAGTGCCAACAGATAATAATGTTGCAGATCCACTGACCAAGGCTTTGTCGCAGCAGAAGTACAAATGTCACACTAGTTCCATGGGTATTAGATACATGAGTGATTGACTCTAGTGCAAGTGGGAGATTGTTAGAGTTTATGCCCTAGAGGCTAATTATTTGATGTAATTGCTTAACATTTTTGATATTATATTGAATAAATGGATTATTTTATTATGATTTCATTTACTGCGTTATATAAATGTTAACATAATAAAAGCCCTTAGAATAATGATACGAATTATATAGCTTTAAATATGTGACTTGAACATGAGATTATATAATTATAATTAGGATCATTGCTCTTAAATGTCCCTAGTCGAGTATCATTGTTAATGGGACAACAATGATGCATTGAGACTAGTATGTGGGTTGACTGATGGCCAAATCTCATTGGTCATAAATATATGAGATATTTGAGTCAATTCATAGATACATGTTAGAGAACAATGTATTGGACTGACCCACCGTGAGAATTCTACATGGAGCATTATGCAAAGTGTCATAAGAAATTCTTATAGTGACAATGATGTAATGATCCTCTGACTTGAAGTCACTATATTATTACACGAGAATTTGTGTACTTTGATATCATCAAATGTCACCTTTAATAGGGTGGACAATAAAGGTGATTATTGGGTACATCATGAATCGTGTGAGGAATATGAGTGATCTAGATGGAATTTAACCCTCCTATATATTATGGGTGATATCCATAGGCCTCTTGATTGAGTAGGACTATAAAATGCATGGTCATGCTCAAATATTGATTTGTTTCATATAGTCTACTCATTGATCAAGAAAACTCAGATTAAATTATGAGGAGTATGACACATTCCATGCCTCGAGTTTAATCTAGGATATAAGGTTAAAATGATTAAATTACATTGAAACATTGGTCACGAAAATGTTGTATCGAATCACCGATCTTATTATTATTTGGGTAGCAGTGATGCATTACTAGATGCCGCTCACTGTTTATAATTTTATAGTATGATTTTAAAATTATTGCCAACATAATAATAACTTATAGGGTCACACACATAGAACGTATTTAAAAAGGAATTAATTTAAATTGTAAGTATTTAAATATATCAATATGATTGATAGTATTTAAAATTACGAATTTAAATTAATAGGATAATTTATATATATGTATATTAATTAAGTTAGACTTAATTAAGATATAATATATATAAATTCGGATTTTATTTTTTTCTAATTAAATTAGGTTTTGGTTAATTACTATTAACTACTATATATATGATATATTAGTAGTCTTAATCACGTAAGGAAAAACTAAAAACCCTAGCCACTTTCAAAAAGAGGCTAGAGAGAAAAATAATTGGGAAATCCTGATCTTTGTGGCTAGTACCGCGGTTCCTTTTGCTGCAGATCGTGGGACGATTTGCGGAGCGTTCGTGTGGATACCGTAGAGACGCAGTCGCTGGATTGCGTTAAAGATTCGAAGCCGTTCCAGAATTCCATCGTCTTCTGCCCATCTCGGATAATCGGTAAAATAATCTAAACCTCTGATTAATCTGTTTTCGCATGGATCCTGTCTTAGGGTTTCGGAATTTTTTTTAAATTCCGCTGCTTTCATTGTGTCGAAACCCTAACAGTGGTATCAGAGCTACTTGCGAAACGATTGATTCAGATTACGTGTTTTAATTGTATTTGATATATATTATGTATGATGATGCATGTTTACCGATCTGAAATTGAATATATGATATTCTGCATGTTTGGGTATTCTGGAAATCTATAATATATATGCATGTTTACCGATCTGAAATTGAATATATGATATTCTGCATGTATAGTTATTCTGGAAATCTGTAATATATATGCATGTATATGATTTCTGTTAATCGTATCCTACAAGGTGGAATAACAGTACATCTTCTGTTCTAATTTGATTAGAAGCATGAAGATTCGATTTAATTTGATTAATCGAACTTGGACATATATGATATGTTCTGGGTGTATTGTATATGATTCTGAAATTATTTTAGAGATTCCTATACTGATTGTAGTTTTAAAAGAAAATTATAAAAATATTTGGGGTCGCGACCATCGTGACCTCAATTAAATCATATAATTCAATTAGACTTGCAAATTACAAAGTTAATTAAATTATTTACCTATTAATTTATTAATATTAAATTCCCTTAGATTAGTCCATTAATTAAATAAATCATTAATGGGATTTTTCTTTAATTAATTTCAATACATAGTCACAAAATCAATCATTCATATAATGATTTAAATTAATTCACACAGAATTTATTTTATCGAAAAATAAATTCTTATTTTTTTTAGTTATAATGTTATTTAATATTCGTGGTCATTACATTCCCCCCCCCCCCCCCTCTCTATAAGAATTCGTGATTAATTTTTAAACCATTTAGGAACTTAATTATTTTATAATGAGAACACTTCTTATTAATTGATTAAACCATTTAGTAACTTAATTAATTATTATAATTATAATTTCTAAACCATTTAAGAACTTAATTATTTACAATAATACTACTACTTATTAATTAATCCCTAAACCATTTAGGAACTAAATAATAATAATAATAATAATAATAATAATAATAATAATAATAATAATAATAATAATAATAATAATAATAATAATAATAATAATAATAATAATAATAATAATAGTAATAGTAATAATAGTAATAATAATAATAGTAATAATAATAATAATAATAATAATAATAGTAATAATAATAGTAATAATAGTAATAGTAATAATAGTAATAGTAATAATAGTAGTAATAATAGTAATAATAATAATAGTAATAATAATAATAGTAATAATAATAATAGTAATAATAATAATAATAGTAATAGTAATAATAATAGTAATAATAATAGTAATAATAATAATAGTAATAATAATAATAGTAATAATAATAATAGTAATAATAATAATAGTAATAATAGTAATAGTAATAATAGTAATAGTAATAATAGTAATAATAGTAATAGTAATAATAGTAATAGTAATAATAGTAATAATAATAGTAATAATAATAGTAATAATAATAATAATAATAATAATAATAATAATAATAATAATAATAATAGTAATAATAGTAATAATAGTAATAATAATAATAATAATAATAATAATAATAATAATAATAATAATAATAACAATAATAATAATAGTAATAATAATAAGACTTCTCTTATTAATTTATAATTAGAATTTTTTTAAAATACTAAACTATATATATTAAAATACATTTTGAATTTTCAAATAACTTGGTCTAGCCGAATCAATTAACATAGACCCATAAATTACGAAATTTTAAAAATAACTTTTCGATACTTGAACAAAACATTTCGATAGTCTAGCATAGCTAGAAGAGTGGATTGCCTATCCAATCCTAATAATCTCTTCTTTACTTCCTTCCTTACTCATTCAATCATTTCCTTATAATTCTATCTCTTCATATATCCTTAATCTTAGCCAATATCTAAGAATTATATCTTTTAACTTATGGCTCTCTACTTTAACCCAACCCTGTTCATCAAACTTGCCACGCATTTGGGCTCAGGAACTTACCACAATCATATGGTTCACGAAACTTGTCCTAGTCAGGCTATAGTCGCCCATTCGCTGAGGGGCTCCACCATATAATCATGAGTCACGAACTTACTATACGCTTGAGTTTTCAGAACACGCAACTAACCTTAATCTTTCTCACTTAATCTTTCTCACTTCCTATGTATCAGGTACATGTAGAAGAAAAAGAATTACCTTCTCAACATACATAACTGATACCGTGACGCTGGATCTCCACTGATTACCACGATAGGAAGCTAAGCAAGTACAAATTCCCGTCCCATACCGAGGAAGTGTACACTCAGCTACTACCATGAGTCCTCAATAAAAATCCCACATACCCTAGCATTTCCTCACTTTCCTTTACTCAGCCTTTCCTTTACTTTTTTATAATCTGATATTAATTTTATCAAATCATATCTTACTTCTCACAACTCATTGAGAGTCCATTTCCATAACATTGATCGTTTTTTATCCTTTATCATTTCTCATTATCTTATCTTAAGATATCTTTATCATTTCTTAGTCCCGAATTCCAAAAATTCATTTCTTACTGACTCATCTCATCTAGAGTCTCTTACTTTACTATTCCTTCCTTCACACACAAAGATCATAGCCTAAGGTACTATTACCTAAGGTCTATAACCCAACTGCTCTGATACCAACTGTGACACCCCAAGATCCCACACAGTTTTATTTAAGTCCAATTATATCTGGATTACACAAGTATTAGCTTAACACCATTTTAATTAGGATCTCGTGCGTCAAAACTTAACCTTTAACTTTAAAACCATTTCAGTTGACCATAAATGAGGTCCATTTTATTTATTTATTTTTTACTTATTTTCCTTATCTGTCTCAGGATCGCAACGTTCACTTACCCTTCATTAAACTTAGGTCAAACATTAGTAATTACGACCGAGTCTATTTCATTTCATAATCATAATTTGTGAATAAATTTTGCCATAAACTATCTACACATCGCCCAGTTTACATATATACCTGTTCCTATTTGCTTGTACCTGTTTACATACATTCATCTATATCATACATATTCTGTTTATATAACTATGTAACATATATACAAGTTTATCACATGTATAACTTTTCCTATATACTACATACATACACTTTTTGCTCTATGATCATACAAATCATATACATTTGTTTCTATCTTCTAGATTTAACATTTAAAATCAAACTAGTACATAATTACTTCTATACAAATTTACATATATCAAATGTCCTCTATGCTCATTTAGGCAATCACGTTCCTTTACCTTAGCTGCACTGGAACCTCCGGCCTTCATGTACTTTACCTGAAACGTTAGTTTATAGCAAGAATGAGCATAAAGCTCAGCAAGTAATTCAGCTAACACCTTTAATGCTCACAATTTATATATGCGTCATGCATCCTTTATTTTATCATACTATGATTAATGTCACATAAGTCACGTAGCAAATAAACCACATAGTTGCATATAGGCACTTTTTAACTCGTTTCTATCACGTAATTCACATAGAATATCTAGTACCCTTAAGTCTGAAAAAATTGCCTGTATGCTTTATTTAAACTTAACCTTTATTGCCTCGCTCGGCCGTTCTACTCCTTCCTTGCATCGGACTGCTACTTCGGGCCTTATATGTAAACATTGCACTATAAGCATCATTATAGGATCATAGCTTATATAACTTATCAAACATATTTAATAATTACACGACCAATCGCCTTTAATAATTTTACATGTGATGTATTATACGCTATGTAGGTTAATAATACATCCTAGCTCGTTCTCAACCTTGTTCATAACTTATATCATGACTTGGCTTAGCTTTAGGCATGTTATATTATGCCATTCATTATCTCATTATACCACAACACCCTTCACATAGTCCATTTTTACCAATCTAGGGTTTACATAACTCATCTCTCTCATTTAGTATCAATACATTTTATTTTGGGTCAAAAATAATATTTTTCTAAACTCTTCTATCCGTGCCCACGGCTAGCTTTTTGGCCTAGAATCTGTGGCCCCGGCCATGACCTCTCAGCCAAATCTAGCCCCGGCCGCGCTTTGCCAACAAAAATCTGGCCCCGGCCGTGGCCCAAAAATCTGAAATTTTGATTTTCTCTCATGCTTCGCTGATTTTTAATTATTTAACCATACATCCAATTGACGCCAAATTTGGTACGCATGTAGAACTCATACCATAGTATTTTATAAAATTTTCATTTGCCTCATTTGGCTCTTTAAAATTAGCGATACATTTGCCCATAGGAGGGCTGTTTAACTAACTTTTAGACTTAGAATTTTTCAAAACTTCAAAAATTCAACTTTGTGATTTTTGGCCATAAGCTTTAAAATTCCATTCCGACACTTGACATAGCTCACATACATCATATATGACATGTCCCAACTTTCAAAACCGTAAAATTTCGCATGAGGCAATTTTTGTCCATAAAAATCCATTTAGATTCAAAACGATCGATTTCGATCGTTCGAATCGCCAATTCATTCAAATTGAAATCCGTTGATTACCAAATCGACTCTAACATGAGTAATATCAAAAAGCTTAAGTGTTTGGCCTCATTTCATAGTTAATTGCTCAAATTTGCCAAAAAGCACCTTTTGGTTGGATTTTCACCAACTTTTCCAAAATTTTCATTTTCAAAACTTAACCTCCATTACAACTCTTGACTCTATGCACCACATAGGCAGTCATATACATATTTAACGATTTCATAGGTCCATATAACTTCCATATGCACATTCTAGTGCACTTTACAGATTACAATTTGGTTTATCTAAAAAGTATAGACTAATATTGTAATTATCTATCACAAGTCGTGCTTTTTCACCATTTATGCATCTAGCTTGCTATCTAGCACAATAATTTTCTTGCATAGAACATAATTAACCTTTTAAACTAAGTTTTCACTACATCTAGCCCCATCTAACACATAGTTCTTCATGAATCATAACTTAATATTACATTTTCTTCAACAAAACATGTTTCTCTTCCATTAGTTCACTTAGGATGATCTCTAACATCAAATCATACATATATCATGCATGTTCAACATCTTCATCTAGGGTTTAATCAAAATTTCTAATAATTAACTTATGATCATTCATTAAATCATAATTTCTAGCTTCAAAAACATACATACATAGTAAATCACCTTTGTTACTCTACTTGAACACTTAGGGTTTCAGTTGAAACATACTTTTAACACATAACCTCACAAAATCTTCACATATAACCCAAGATACATGCATGGCTTCCTTTTGTATTTAAATACTTAAACACTAAATTTTAAGACTTGAACATGATTATACCTTCTTGTATGCCAAACTTCTTTACATACATAGCTTCCTCATGATGAGCTCTTCTTCTTTTCTTCTTGCTCCATGATCATTTGAGCTTTCTAACTCCAAATTTTTAAGCTTTTATCCTAGCTTCCATGTCTTCTTTCCCTTTCTCTCTCTTAGGGCTTATATCTCTCTTAATTTCCAGCAAAGTGTATAAAATGAGAGTTCATACTTACTTAGCTCACTTATATGAGAATTAACTAGGCTTGGTTAAGTAAATAACCATGGTTAACACTTCCAAGGGTATTTTAGTCATTTCACATGATAAGTGAAGGGCATTTTCGTCATTTCACTACTTAGAACACATAAGTCATTTTTTAATTTGTCAAGGATAATCTTGGTCAAAAGCCATCATAGGACACAATGGTCATTAATGGAATTGTTGAGGGCAATTTGGACTTTTGGCAATTTTCCTAGAGAATTATTTCTCCAATAAATCATACATTGATCATTTTCCATCCATTTCAAATCCTTTTTTATCTAAACTTATTTCATTACTCTTAAATTTTATCCTAGCATTAATTACTCCATAATTGACTTGTCCTATAACACTTGTCACACCTTAAAACATCAATTTCATAAATTCCATATTAATTATTACTAAATTTGCTAAAATTGCACTTGATCACTCTTTTCAACTTTCTACAAACATTTTTGGTTCCGTATTCAATCCATCTAAATTCTCAACATCTTAGATAATCCATTTCTCATTCTTTTCCATAAACCGCTTCCTCAATAAATGAACCTTAACCGAATTATCAAAATCCTTCATCATTTATCATTTAGAGTTCATAATACCTTTATACGGCTTCTCGTTTCTTTTACTTATTTACTTCACATGAATATACCAAATTTGTATCATTTTTGCATCCAACACAATCTCTATTCCTTCTTAGGTGTTACATTTTGTATCTGTACCTCATATATACAATTATCTTATTCCCATCACTGAAAACTATCAATTTCTTAATAACCTCAAATAAGCACAATCATTATCCTTATTATTCCAAAATTCCTTAATATGTCAATTAAGTCAAACTGTTCCTTTCTACACATACAGACTTACGTCACCTTATCATTTCTGTCACTTAATCTCTTAAGGCATATTCAGTAAACTCATTATCAATATTCATATATGAACATAAATTCACATATTATTTCCTTACTTCCTTTTATTCTCTAATTTCAATCCTTCTTTCTTTATCACATATTCAATCTATTACTTGTTGACATATATTAACATGTGTTACAATAATTTCTTACAGTTTACCTTATTGTAGGCATCACCATAAATCATTCATCTTAAATCCTTTATATAACCATTTAATCATAAAAAATATATTTTCATTATAATTTCTTCATATCTCAATTCTCTCATGTACTATAATCAACTAACTTCTCCATAAATATATTATAGACCCTTATTATACGAAGAGTCCCTCTTAAACATCAACTTACTCACATAGATCATTTCTATCACATTGATCATACAATAATTCACATTTAATCTTTTCTTAATACATTTTATCATTCAGCTAAGTTTTATCTCCTAACCTTTAATTAATTACCCAAAATCCTTATTTAGAAATTCTGTAAAATCTTAGGGTGTCACATTCACCCCTTTTTCAAAAAATTTCGTCCTCGAAATTTGCTGTGTACTCATTCTTTATTCCCTTGCAACATACATGTTTCTTTGGCTTCAATTCATTTCAACTAGGTTTTTACTAACCTTTACATTCTCTTATCTCTCTCTACCCATCTTACCCCTTTCTAACATTCATTCCAAAAGATTGGAATGTCTTTCAGGAATCTCCACAATTGTTCAATAACTGTGAAGCAGTATGAATAAATAGAAATAGCTTTTCTATAAAACTTTTGCTTTCAAAACATAACTTTTGCTTTTGCTGAGGGGTCTTAAAGACCAATGAACATGTTAAGAATATCAGCAATCACAAATACTGCAAATACCCAATGGTCATTTAACCATGAAATCGTTAAGAATATTAACAGCCACTATGACTGAAATATCCAAAGGTCATAAGACCATATATTCGTTAAAAATATGAGCAACCACAAAGATTGCTATGACGCCCCCAAATCTAGGCCCACACAGCCCAAACTTGAGTCGTCAAAAGACTACAACAAAATTATTACAACAAAACACAACGTACAACAATACAGTGTACAATAATACACAACTAAGTCTTCACTATTATTGCCACACTATTTTACAACACGTGAAGACTAGGACAGCTATTCCTCGGACTCTCACTCCATCCCCCGGCCGTTACGTTCTCATCTCCTGTTGAAAACAATGGAACAAAAGAAAGGGTGAGCTCAAATAGCCCAGTAAGAAATATCATGACTAAGATAATGACGAATAAATTATCATTAGCCTTCAACAGGTGAGTTTTTGATAGAATACAACAGAATACAAGGTGTATATCAAAAACTGCAGTTAAATTCTTGAACAATGTTCAGATCAATAATAGCGGCGGAATGAGCAATCTATTAGAAGAATAATGTAGACTATAATGTCCACGCGCTTCTCTTTTTCGTAAAAACATCATCAACTTTTATCATCTGAAATACCATTAGTCAAGATAATACAAATTCACAGTTCCTGGTTATAATCATGCAAATCAACAGTTCATCTATGCATTACGGGCCAAAGAGAACATTCAATATAGCACCAGCGGTCATGATTATACCAGATTCAGCCTTTGGTCATAATCATACCAAACAACAGTTCATCTATGCACTACGGGCCAAAGAGAACTTTCAATATAGCACCAGCGGTCATGATTATACCAGATTCAGCCTTTGGTCATAATCATACCAAACAACAGTTCATCTATGCACTACGGGCCAAAGAGAACTTTCAATATAACAACAACGGTCATGATTATACCAGATTCAGCCTTTGGTCATAATCATACCAAACAACAGTTCATCTATGCACTACGGGTCAAAGAGAACTTTCACCACGTGCCATAAAAGACACCGAACAGATGTATCGCCTTTAACCTAATATATCGCCTTTAACCTATCATCTGTTCAACAAATATATCACATCTGTGCCCCCGGCCACAGATATTCACAACAGCTTGATTCTTGATGATTAGTACAAATAATAGTGATACAATTGATGAACAGAAGAAACAGGATAAACAATAAGTATCGGAAGTTTACTTTGTGCAGATTCAAATAATGTCCAAATTGTCAACATGATGTGGAGTGAAATTTAAAAATGTTATTCAAGATTCTCAGTTCAGAATAACGGTTACAGTTCAATAGAAAGATTCAGAAAATAGGAAGGTTCAGTTGAAATAATGAAGTTCAACTATTATGGAACATATAATATTTTCAGGAATTATAGAAGCAATTGTTCCATAATAAGTTTCGATTCAGGAGTATGAAAGAAAATAATATCCCTTACTGTAGCAAGTTCAAGAGTGTAAAAAAAATGACATTTCTTACCTTATCTGGTGACTGGATATTGATAAAAATGAGATTGATCAACCTATATATTTATAATAAAATTAGTAATTACCACATATAAATTTCAAAGTGTATGATAACTCGTATAATATGAACTATCAAAATTATATATATTTAACATAATTTTTGTAGTATAATATAACTACTTTAAAATAGTTTTTAAAATAATATTACAAAATAAATCTTCTAAAGAAAGCTTTTAAAAATGAATCTTCTCAAAGAAGAGTCTTCTAAGGGAAGATTTGTGAATACCGTGAAAAATAGGAATTTATGAAATTACTACTTTTTAATAAAAGACTTACTTGAAAAATTTCTGCACTCCTTTTGGCTTTCAAACTCTCAAAATAACCTCACTATTCTCAGAGAAAACTCATAAAATTCTTATAGAAAAATTCTATGTTTTAGGTGTGATTTTTCTATTCAGCTGAACAAGCTATTTATAGGAGAAAAGAAGTTACTATGCGTGGTAGGTGGCTGAAAAAATTTTCAGCCGAGGCTGCGCAAACGTTTTAAAAATTTTCAATACTTGCACAGTAACTTTGCACAGTAATTTTAAAATTTTCAAAAAGTGAACAGTAATGAACAGTAACTTCTGTCGGCAGATGAACAGTGACTTTCCCGAGATGAACAGTAACTTCCGTCAGTGAATAGTACCTTTTCCGGGAATGAATAGTAAACTCCGGTAGTGAATAGTAATTTTTGAAAAATAATAATATTTTTTTTTCTTTAATAAAGCAAAAATACCAATTAGTAATATGACAACTAAAATAATTCTACCACAGTGATAACGATAATTCAAAATAATGCAACGACTACTGTGTCGATTATCAGATTAATAATATGAATTACTATGCATTTGTTACTGTGGCAATTATTGGTTTAATAATGCAACATGTCGTGTAGTAACAATAATGCAAAATACTGTGTAGCAACAATTATTGAATTGATAACATAAAATATTATGCAGTGATAATTATTGATGAAATGATGCGCAACAGTTACGGTGTCAATTATCAGACCAATAATATGAGACACTGTGCAATACCGTGTGCTACAAAAAAATACCATAAATTACCGTATGCTACTATTCTTTTATTACCGGTATTTTAACAGTTAACACCGTTGACTATTTTTATTTAAAAAGGTTACTTCTGTCGTTTTCTATATCCGACAAATATTCCGTTGTGGGGTCCACCAATAATTTGTTATTTCGGCGCCGTCGTACGGCTCGAATATTCCCTGACAAAACGAATATTCCCCGACAAAGCGAATATTGTCCGACAAAATAAAATTTGCACATAACATCCTTAACTTTCAATTTCGACAATTTAACCACTTACTGTTTCATGAAAAAAAAAATATATATGAAGAAAAATTTAATTTTATATTTCATAAAATTCGGGGTCTTACAATTGCCATATCCAATTGGTACGCTAGGTGATCAGCCTATTGTACCCTTTTTGTTGTGCACAACATTTTTTCTTTTTCCTTTGGGTTGAACCGTGTTAACCAACCCCTGTACCATATCCCCTTTTCAGGGTTGTTCACCTCAGCCTTTCAAAACAATATGCTTTATCCATTATCTGGATTCCAAAAACATTTACTCATTTTATACACAAAAGGGTCTAGCCGAAACAAATGGCATAGACTCACATCAATAAACTATTCATATCTTGAAAACTTGGAACTTTTAAAATTTCATTTTCATCATGACTGCATTACATTGCAACATGTAACGGTGTATCAGTGGTTAAATTCCCACTTCCATACTTTTGTTACCATGCTCTGCGAATGCCATCATTGGCTCAAAACTCGTACCAAAGAAAATACATTTTGAATTTTCAAATAACTTGGTCTAGCCGAATCAATTAACATAGACCCATTAATCACGAAAGTTTAAAAATAACTTTTCGATACTTGAACAAAACATTTCGATGGTCTAGCATAGCTAGAAGAGTGGATTGCCTATCCAATCCTAATAATCTCTTCTTTACTTCCTTTCTTACTCATTCAATCCTTTCCTTATAATTCTATCTCTTCATATATCCTTAATCTTAGCCAATATCTAAGAATTATATCTCTTAACTTATGGCTCTCTACTCTAACCCAACCCTGTTCATCAAACTTGCCACGCATTTGGGCTCAGGAACTTACCACAATCATATGGTTCACAGAACTTGTCCTAGTCAGGCTATAGTCGCCCATTCGCTGAGGGGCTCCACTATATAATCATGAGTCACAAACTTACTATACGCTTGGGTTTTCAAAACACGCAACTAACCTTAATCTTTCTCACTTAATCTTTCTCACTTCCTATGTATCAGGTATATGTAGAAGAAAAGTATTACCTTCTCAACATACATAACTGATACCATGACGCTGGATCTCCACTGATTACCACGATAGGAAGCTAAGCAAGTACAAATTCCCGTCCCATACCAAGGAAGTGCACACTCAGCTACTACCATGAGTCCTCAATGAAAAATCCCACATACCCTAGCATTTACTCACTTTCCTTTACTCAGCTTTTCCTTTGCTTTTCTTTAATCTGATATGAATTTAATCAAATAATATCTTACTTAAATCATAATTTCTAGCTTCAAAAACATACATACATAGTAAATCACCTTTGTTACTCTACTTGAACACTTAGGGTTTCAGTTGAAACATACTTTTAACACATAACCTCACAAAATCTTCACATATAACCCAAGATACATGCATGGCTTCCTTTTGTATTTAAATACTTAAACACTAAATTTTAAGACTTGAACATGATTATACCTTCTTGTATGCCAAACTTCTTTACATACATAGCTTCCTCATGATGAGCTCTTCTTCTTTTCTTCTTGCTCCATGATCATTTGAGCTTTCTAACTCCAAGTTTTTAAGCTTTTATCCTAGCTTCCATGTCTTCCTTCCCTTTCTCTCTCTTAGGGCTTATATCTCTCTTAATTTCCAGCAAAGTGTATAAAATGAGAGTTCATACTTACTTAGCTCACTTATATGAGAATTAACTAGGCTTGGTTAAGTAAATAACCATGGTTAACACTTCCAAGGGTATTTTAGTCATTTCACATGATAAGTGAAGGGCATTTTCGTCATTTCACTACTTAGAACACATAAGTCATTTTTTAATTTGTCAAGGATAATCTTGGTCAAAAGCCATCATAGGACACAATGGTCATTAATGGAATTGTTGAGGGCAATTTGGACTTTTGGCAATTTTCCTAGAGAATTATTTCTCCAATAAATCATACATTGATCATTTTCCATCCATTTCAAATCCTTTTAGATCCAAACTTATTTCATTACTCTTAAATTTTATTCTAGCATTAATTACTCCATAATTGACTTGTCCTATAACACTTGTCACACCTTAAAACATCAATTTCATAAATTCCATATTAATTATTACTAAATTTGCTAAAATTGCACTTGATCACTCTTTTCAACTTTCTACAAACATTTTTGGTTCCGTATTCAATCCATCTAAATTCTCAACATCTTAGATAATCCATTTCTCATTCTTTTCCATAAACCGCTTCCTCAATAAACGAACCTTAACCGAATTATCAAAATCCTTCATCATTTATCATTTAGAGTTCATAATACCTTTATACGACTTCTCGTTTCTTTTACTTATTTACTTCACATGAATATACCAAATTTGTATCATTCTTGCATCCAACACAATCTCTATTCCTTCTTAGGTGTTACATTTTGTATCTGTACCTCATATATACGATTATCTTATTCACATCACTAAAAACTATCAATTTCTTCACAACCTCAAATAATCACAATCATTATCCTTATTATTCCAAAATTCCTCAATATGCCAATTAAGTCAAACTGTTCCTTTCTACACATACAGACTTACGTCACCTTATCATTTCTGTCACTTAATCTCTTAAGGCATATTCACTAAACTCATTATCAATATTCATATCTTAACATAAATTCACATATTATTTCCTTACTTCCTTTTATTCTCTAATTTCAATCATTCTTTCTTTATCACGTATTCAATCTATTATTTGTTGACATATATTGACATGTGTTACAATAATTTCTTACAGTTTACCTTATTGTAGGCATCACCATAAATCATTCATCTTAGATCCTTTATATAACCATTTAATCATAAAAATTTATTTTCATTATAATTTCTTCATATCTCAATTCTCTCATGTACTATAATCAACTAACTTCTCCATAAATATATTATAGACCCTTATTATACGAAGAGTCTCTCTTAAACATCAACTTACTCACATAGATCATTTCTATCACATTGATTATACAATAATTCACATTTAATCTTTTCTTAATACATTTTATCATTCAGCTAAGTTTTATCTCCTAACCTTTAATTAATTACCCAAAATCCTTATTTAGAAATTCTGAAAAATCTTGGGGTGTCACACATTCTCTCCCTTTACTGGAAGTAGTAGATCATTTGTTTACCATTCACCTATCTCCATATGTACCTTATTATACCCAAGCTTATCCTTTGATATACCAACAAGTCTTAAGGAATATGTCAAAGTATAACTTAGTATACACAAGATACTATGATGATCTAAAGTTTAAGGATCACTTATACGACTATCACATAAGGAACTCATATTGACAGACATGTAAAACTCCATTAGTGTTCCTTGAGCGTGTCACGTTCAGTGAACTTATTCTCTAATAAGCACCTACATACTTGCTTTAGTGTCTCTACACAAATGATTATGAGATCAATCACCCTCTTCATAAGAGTAAGCATAGTATGTACCAATCTATCCGGATCTACTAATCCCCTTTTTAGTGATCTAACGATTAGGAACAATTTTTGTTTTGAGCATTTTGAATTTAGATCTCATTAGTATGATCCTCATCACGGTTCTAAAAGCATTGCTCAAAAACTATGGATTTATCCATTTAATTAATTTAGCTAATTAATCATGAATAAAGAAATGCATTGATACTTTTATTAATAAACAAATAAGATTACAAAGTATATGTTTATCACATCAAATGTGATTGGCTTGAGGGCATATTACTTTCAATCTCCCACTTGCACTAAAGCCAATCACCCTTTGGTATCCCCATACCATTCTTCTCTAAGTGGCGTACACATTGCTTAGTAAATGCTTTAGTTAATGGATTTGTAATGCTGTACTGAGAGCCTGTCATCTTTATGGTGTCGTCTCATTTTCAATGATTCATCTAATCAAATAAAAGTGCTACAACACATGTTTGGATTTCAGATGAGACCTAGGTTACTTGGTAAATTAAACTCCTTTAATGCTATGAAGCATTATAAGTTCTGTAATGAACTTGTTGAACCAAACAATCACATTTGCAGCTTCACTTATAGTTATTTACTGTGTCTTTTATCATTTAATCAACAACTCTTTGCTGTTTGGAACTTTTCCAACCCACTGCAACACTGTTCAAGGTAATCATATTACCTAAAACATGTATGTTGTTATCTTGGTTAGTCTGAACAAACTTTGAAACACCCCGAGATCCCACCTTCCCTTAATTATTTACGATTATCTCTGGATAACATAACCATTAACTTTAAATCCATATTAACCGGAATTTCGTGCGTCAAAACTTAACCTTTAACATTTAAAACCATTGAGTTGACCATAATGCGGTCCATATAATTTTTTTTTCTTTCATTCCTTACCTGTCTCAAGATCGCAACGTTCACTTACCTTTTATTAGTACTTAGGTCAACCATTATCAAATTGTGACCTAGCCTATTACAATTATTGAATCATATATTTATGATTTACATAGTCTGCTACCAAAAATTTCGTCATGAACTAATCATACATGGCCCTTTTTACCTATATCCGTTTTGTATATGCTCCTGTTAACACACAGTCATTCATCATATCTATACAATATATCGTCATGTCTGCTTATAACTCATACATACGAGTCTATTACATTTCAAACTTGACTTATCATAGTAATACATATCATCACCTCAATACAATCTTACTCTAAATAATACATATTCATTTCTATGAATATACAAATCATATAACCCTTATTACACTTGCAGGTTTACATTTATTGGATTTATTCACCCATTACACAAATACATAAAACAAATATCCTCAAGCTAATCCATTTATTCACCTTCCTTTACCTTAGCTGCACCGGAAATTCCGGCCTTCTTGTATCTTACCTGAAACGTTAGTTTATAGCAAGAATTAGCATAAAGCTCAGCATGTTAATCAGCTAACACCTTTCATGCTCACAATTCATAATATGCGTCATGCATCCTTTTTACCTTATTATGCTATGCTTAATATCACATAATTCATTTAGCAAGTAAACCACATAGTTGCACATAGGCATGTTTTAACTCATTTATATCACGTAGTTCACGTAAAATATCTATTACACTCAGGTCTGAAGAACTTGCCTGATATGCTTTAGTTACACTTAACCTGTACCGCATCGCTTGGCCTTTTATCTTTCCTCGCATCGTGTTGCTAGTCCGAACTTTATCTGTAAACACGTAACCTATTTATCAATATAGGATCATAAAACTTCATATAACTTATCAAACTAAATTCATAACTTCTTATTCATCAATCTCTATTCATTTCACTTTTTATGTATCATACCTTATATAGGTTTATAATACATCCTACTTCGTTATCGACATTTCCCCTAACTTATAACTCACCTCAATTTAACTTTAGGCATGTTACATTATGCCATTTATCGTTTCATTATACTTTGACATCCTTTATATAGCCCATTCTTATTCGTCTAGGGTTTACATAACCCATTCTCACTATTTTACATCAAAACATAGCATTTAGAAGCTTAAAAAAAATATCGGGTGCAGGGCAGTTGCGCCTCGGCGCCATCTTTCCTCTTCCCAATCTCACTAGGCGTGAAATCGTCTCGGTCCATGAACAGTGGACTGCGCCCAGGCGTAGTTTTAAGCCTAAAACATTGCACCCCGGCGCAGTCAGTAGAAACATAATTCTGATTTTAGCAGTCACTTTGTTGATTTTTAACTCTTTAACCACACATCCAATTAACTCCAAATTTGGTACACATGTAGACCTCATAACATAGTGTTTTATAAAATTTTCATTTGTCTCATTTGGCTTCTTAAAACTAGAGATACACTAGCCTATAAGAGGCCTGTTCAACTAATTTTCTGACTTAGAAAAATTTCCAACTTCAGAATTCAACTTTTGCAATATTGTGATTTTTGGCCATTTGCTTCAAAACTCCATTCCAACACTTGACATAGTTCATATAACCTATATATATGACATGTCCGAACTTTCAAAATCATAAAACTTCGCACGAGGCAATTTTTGTCCGTAAAAATCCATTTCGAATCAAAACGATCGATTTCGATCGTTCGAATCGTCAATTCAATCAAATTTAAATCTGTTGATTCTCATATCAACCTAAACAAATGTAATAACATAAAAATGAGTCATGTGACTTCATTTCATCTTTAAATTCTCAAAATTGCCAAAATCACCTTTTAGTTGGATTTTCATAAACTTTTCAAAGTTTTTAACTTTGCAAAAACTTAACTCACTTTCAATTCTCGACTACACACACCACTTAGGTTTTCACATACACTTTTAACGACTTCATAGGTCCACATAACTTCTATATGCATGTATTAATGCACTTTACAGATTATTACGTTATCTATACAAAAAGTATAGCCTAATATTCAAACATTTCATATCAAAACATAATTTTAAAGCATTTAAACTTCTAACTTGCCATCTAGCACAAAGTTTAACTTACATCAAACATGATCAACCTTTCTATCTAGGTTTCCATCAAATTTAACCACATATAACACAGAATCATACCTCAATCATGATTTTTAGCTTGTAAATCTATATGAACAATACACCACCTTTAGTTTACCACCTTAGAGTCTAGGGTTTCATCACATACAATACATAATTCACCTAAACTTCATACTTAAACCTTATTTTGCAAGAATCCATGCCTGGCTATACTTGAACTTGAATTTAAACACATAATCTTCAAATTTTAGAACTAAAACATGCTTATACCTTTCTTTGATCTCACTTTCTTCTAGCTTCCAAGCTTAGTAGAGCTTTATCTTTACTTTGAGGATTAGTTTTGCCACTTTTGTACACCTTCTCTTGAATCTCTTGGATCTCTTGGATTTTCTTTACACTTGTATGGAACCCTAGCTCTCCTATTTTCTTTTCTCTATTAGGCTTCGAACTTGGATGAGAAATGAGGATAACTTGGTTTAATACATACATATATTGCATATAATCTTCCAACACTTAACCCATCTTAGTTAAATTAACTCCATGCATGGTTAGGGATGTTTAAGACTTTTCACATGAATCTTTAATGGCATAAATGACATTTCTCATCAAAAAGACACCATGGTCATTTCCCAAATTATCAAGGGCACTATGGTCATTTGTCATTTTTCCTAGAGAATTTAATTCTCAATAAATCCATAACTTGGTTATTTTTCAACCAATTCAAATCCTTTTTTATCCAAACTTGTCCCATTATGCTTGAATTTTATTGCATCATCAAATAATCCATAATTGGCTTGTCCCATATCACTTGTAACATTTCAAAAACATAGTTTCATGACTTAATTATAATAATTTTCAACATTTGCCAAAATTGCATCTCATTATACACTTAAACCTTATTGGTTCTCTCTTAAATCAACCCAATTTCCAATATCTCAGTTAATCATAACACTCATTTTTCCATTCATCGCTTTCTCGAGAAGCGAACCTCGATCGGATTATCAAAATCTATCATCATTTATTCTTAATAGCTTATATAATCATTTCTACGACTTTTTACGTTCTTTTACTTGCTTACTTAACACACATGAACCCAATTCAATTTATACTTGCATACCAAATTTCGTCTACTCATTTTTAGGGATATTCCATTCTGTATCTGTACATCATATACATGATTAACTTATTTCAATCATTCAACACTATCAATTCCTTAATAATCTCAACATTCTAAAATCATTATCCATATTATTCCTTTAATAGACCAATTAGGTCATGCAATTCATTCTTCACTGTACATACATACATACCTTAACCTATCATTCTCATACCTTCGCCTCTTCAGGCCTAGTCTTTAAACTTGTTTTCAATTCACTCATATTTTCCTTATTCATACATTCAAACTATTACGTACTGACATATCACAGCGTCTTACACTAATTCCTTTAAATTCACCTTATTGTAGGTATTAACATCAATTCATTCGTTCTTAATCCATTATACTATCATTAAATCCTCAAATTTTCTTTTCATTATAATTTCTCATTTTTCATAATTCTATAACTTAATTCATCTTTCTATATTCGACCACATAGGTCCCTCTTTAATATTTCAACCACACAGGTCCTTTCTAATACATTTATCACATAATAATTTATTCTTAATCATTCTTACACTTTCTGTCATCCAACACTAGGGTTTAACTATTAACCTTTACTTAATTATCCATAATCCTTATTTAGAAATTCAATAAAATCCTGGGGTGTCACAAACTTGACTTTGTTATGCCTTCTAGTTTTATATCAGACCTATAATTAGAAACTCTTTTCTAATGTTCTTCTCAAAAATTGAACTGATATCTATTTATCATACATAAGCAATATCAGGTATAGTACATATCAACGAATCAATGTACGTTCCTTGGGTCAAGCTGAGCATCCTTTACGATATATCTCTATAGACCTTTATCCTAAATAGAATGTTAGGATGATTCTCCTAAGTCCTTGATGGAGAAGTTTTTAGATAACCATATCTGTACTGATTGTAGCATCAGTATGTCATTTCTTATCGGTAGTGTATATCAACATATAATACTAGGAATGTCACAATGCTCCCACTAACCCTTTGTACACACTTGGTTCATCATCGTCTTTGATAAAATTAAACTCATTTGTTTGTCTTAACCAAACATGTTGGTTTGTAAAAATATGACATACATATAATCAAATTATATAAGCGCAATGGAAGGAAGCAAAATTAAATTTTAAATTTTTTCTACTAACCAATAACCAAGATATTTCTTATGCGATTATTATTAATTGAGGAAGGATAAAAGATTTATACCTTTGTAGAACCAAGTTTCCACGGGGACAAGTTTAACTCCCTTTAATCCTTCACGTTCTTCTTCAAATTCACTGATTAGATTCCATTGATCAATGTTAGTTCTCCAAGTGTGAAGCCTCTAAAGGTGATCCACCAAGAGATATATGAATTAAAGAAGTGAATATTGATTTCTCTAAACCATGGGTGGCTAGCCCTAATTCTCTCTCTCTAACTCCTTAAATATAGAGAATTATGAAGTACTCTCTCTATTCTTGTGCAAGAGTTTGTAACCTTAATCTATGATAAGACTCCTCTTATTTATAAATATAGTCAACCCTCCTAAACTATTTAGGATTAGGGTTTTAATTTAATTTCCAATTCAATTCGAAACTAAATTAATTAATTATAATTCCTAAACCATTTAGGAATTTTATTATTTAATAATGAGAGTACTTCTTATTAGTTAATTACTAAACCATTTAGTAACTTAATTAATTATTATAATTACAAAATTGAAACTCTTTTTTAATGTTCTTCTCCAAAATTGAACTGATATCTGCTTATCATACATAAGCAATATTATGTCTAGTACATATTAACGAATCAATGTACATTCCTTGTGTTAAGCCGAGCATCCTTTATGATCTATCTCGATAGACCTTTATCCTGAAGAGAATGTTACGATACTTCTCCCAAGTCCTTAAAGGAGAAGTTTTTAGACAACCACATCTTTACTGATTGTAGCAACGGTATGTCATTATTTATTGATAGTATATCAACATAAAATACTGAGAATGTTATAGTGCTCCCACTAACCTTTGTACACACTTGGTTCATCCTTATATTTGATAAAATCAAAATCTTTTGAATGTCTCATCAAAAAGGATGTTCCAACTTCTAAAAATTTACTTCAATCCATAATTGGATCGTTGTAGCTTGCATACTTAATTTATTCCATTTCTATAATGACAAATCATCTTGGTTGTGTCAAACATACATCCTTTTTGTATAGTAAGCTACAAACTACAAGTAAAATCTGAATGGATATATGTATTTTCATTAGTGAAAAAAATCATCATAGTTAACTCATTGACCTTATTTGAAATCTTTTTACCACTAGTCAGGTCTTATAGATCTCCACCTTGCCATCTGCTTCAGTCTTTATCCAAAGACCCATTTTGGATTTTATGGTCATCGGCCATATCTCTTGAGTATCTAATACTCATGACTCATCGTATGTAACTGGATCATCATCCACTATGATGCGTACCTCATTATCATCATCTATGATGAATCCATACCTTTCAGGTATCTTCGGTACTAGACCAGATTTATGACTTGGTTGTGGTACAATAGGTTTATCTACTTGTACAAATTTCTTCACTTGATTTGTAGTGTTTTGTGGTTCTTGAACTTCTTCAAGATCTATTCTACTCCCACTAACCCTTTAAGGAAAAACTTCTTTTCCTATAAGGCAATGTGTTTCAACAAACATTTTTTAATTAGTCGGATTATAGAAGTGATACTGTGACGCCCCCAAATCCGGGTCCCTTGAACCTCGGGTTTAGTGCTCACGTTACTATTTTACCCTGTCATCACATTCATCCATTCAGAATAAAATATTATTAAAACTTAATTTGCATTCATACATAACTATTCCCAGGTTTTACATACCTTTATACATATACACATCTATACCTGATATACTACAAGAGATGATAATATAAACTTTTACAAAAGTTTTCTAACTAGGCCTTTATTGTTGTCCAATCTTTCCTTTTCCTTTGTCTACTCCTGATCCTTCGACCTTCTCAGGTTTAACTGAAATATCATGTTTGAAAACAATAATGATCAAGCATAAAATAGGTCAACAAGTATATAAATAAAAGAAGACATGATATCTCGAAATGATGAATGACAATCACTTATAATGGAACTAAATTGTTTTCAATCAACTGGAAATCATTTCTATTAAGTTGAATCAATTTTTAATAGTGGAATTTAATATCAAAAACTGGATCGTTTACAACTGACTGAACTGATGTCAATAGGTTGAATTGTTTTCAAATAAACGGAATAAATAACCATAGGCTGAATGAATACCAATTCAAAGTGTGAACATGAGAATTATCTATAATCTTTACATTGTTATCTAAAAACATGGAATTTGTTTGTTGTACGGTCACAAGACCAAGAACACATTAAGAACAATACCAGTCGTATAGAATGATATTGCCCATATTTGTCAAAAGACTACTGTTCCAATTAGATGTGTACTTTGGGTGATCAGCCCATCGTACCTTTATATTGTGCACAACATAAACATCTAGCGACGCAACCATGTCATAAAATTTTATTGTATATACGTGACTCCCCTTTATCAGGGTTGTTCTGTTACAGCATATCAGAGATTCCTCACCACAACAATGTAGATTAGAGCTCATAACAATAAATATCTGATTACAACATATATCAATATATATGTCTAGTCGGAATCAAGATTGGCATCGACCTTTTTAAATTAGCTCAATAGTGAACGAACATTACATGATCAAATAAATGCATAACATGGATAACCTTCCAATGAACTATAAATAGAAGTTTAGATAGAAGACTTGCCTGTATCCTCGTCTACCACAACTGGTACAATATTATCCCGTCTATAACCTACATAACCATAATATTGCTTCATGCATTAGTTACATACTCATGCATGTCATAACTTGGTAAACAAGCTACCCGTTAGCTTAACATAACCCTAACACGTAGCACATTGTTCATTTAAAACTTAATGTATACTATATTGATCATTTTTATCAAATTATGGCATACATACATGTTACTATCATTTAATATCAAAACATTGCATTTTGAAAATAAAATAATTTATTTTTAAATTTTAGTACATGGCGCCCCGACGCCATGTTTTCTTCTTAGAATCTCGTTGGCCGCGAGATTGGCTCGGTTCAATTGCGTCTCGGCTCACCCTGATCTCACCCCGGCGTGGTCCTCACAGCAACATTGCGCCCCGGCTTAATTCATAGTACAAAAGATGGCGCCCCGACACTGTAATGACATGGAATTTAGCAATATTGTAAATATTATAATTAATTAATATAAGTAAATTTTTAAAGTGTGGCAAATGTTTTGGGACAAGCAAGTTACAAGGTATGTTATGCTAGAATAATTTTCAAAGAAAATGAAATTAAAATTGGATCAAATTGGACTTCAATTGGATTAAAAATGAATTAAAAAGGATTTATTAGAAAATAAAATCTCTAGATTTTGGGAGAAAAGACTATGATACCCTTGACAAGTTATGAAATGACTTTGGTATCCTAGAAGTGTGTAATGTCCAAACTATCCTTACTTGGTAATATGAAATGACTTAAATGACCTTGACAACTTAAGGAATGACATTTGCGTCATAAGATGGTTTAATGACCATTATGTCCATATTTGGTGATATGAAATGACTTAAATACCCTTGTCAACTTAGGATATGACTATGGTATCCTAAATTACCTTAATGACCATTCTATCCTCATTTAACATTGTGAAATGTCATGAATACCCTAACCATGCATGAGTTAAGCTAACCAATGCATGGTTAGTTGCTAGGAAAATATATTTAACTTATATATGTATGTATTTAGTAGATATAAGCTAGCAAGTCATCTTCATTCTTTGTATTCTAACCGTGAACAAGTGAGAGCAAGAAAGGAAGAAAAGGAAAGCTAGGGTTCCAAGAAACCTTGAAGGATTCAAGTGCAAAGGTGATCAAGAGTAGCAAAATAAGCCATCCAAAGTGGAGGATCAAGCTTTAGCAAGCTTTATTTCAAGAAGAAAGAGAGCTATAAGAAGGTAACTGTAATATCCCAAATATTTCAAAAGGGATCTAACAAGATCTAAGCAATGTTGTCAATTCAAAACCTAAGAAGGTTTGCTCAAGCATAGCTTGAGCTATCTTAAAGAATATATACGACTCGAAACTACGATCGTATACAACTAAGGGGTTAAAATCTTTAACCTAAACTATATGTTATGTTATTAGTAAAGCTTTAATTGAGCTTTTAAATGTGCTGTATGAATTATCTATGTGTAGGATTTTGTGTTTTGGTTCAAGTAGTTAAGCTTAACACTTATTAAAAATCAGAAGTCAATTTAGGGCAAAAACCTAAATTGGAAAAAAAGTTAAAACCTAAACCCTAACCCTAGGGTCTAAACCCTAGAAAATAACCTAGGCCCTTGAGCAAAATGTGAAGGTTAAATTGACATTCTGTTTCAAGATTCAACCTTCCCACGCTTTAAAAACACGTAATAGTCAGTAAAAGTTTTTCTCGAAAAACGTGTAAAAAGCACTATTCAGGAAGAAACGTTTTTCATTCGTTTGATCGTTTCTTTCATCTGTAGGACTTCTTGTATTTCACGACATAGTGATAATATGAGGTTTAGATGCCAGGGAATCAATAAAATTTTCTTGGGAAAAAGACGAAAAAGACACGATTTACGAGAAAACGTTTGTCGTCTTTTTGAACGTTCTTTTCAACGTTTGAACTTTTTCTATTTCACGATATAGCATTTATACGGGGAATAGATACCAGGGAGCCACTGATATTTTTCCATAAATAAAACGTAAATCGCTCTTCAAACGAAAACGCTTTCCCTTTTTGATCAAACCGTTGATGGATACAGTGTTTGTATGCAACACCGGTGCGTAATAAGCAATAAAAGATTTTCTCGAAAAATGTGTCGGGAATAAGACGAAATAGGGAAAAGACAAAAATAAATATTATTTTTGACTTTTTGGTCTTCTAACCATTTTTTGAGAAACGGTCGTCAAAAACACTATTCACCGAAAAACGTGCCAAGTCTTTTGGACTTTTCACTTTACAGAAAAGTGTTCATTCGGAACAAAACTCAGTAATATCAAAATTTTAAATCAGTAGAAGTTAACCAAATTAGTTGGAATCAGACTGTTATATAATTAACTGCTAATTCATCCGTATTGTTTTCATCAAACGGATCATGAGATAGGTTAACATTAAATTTGAATAATCAAATTTATCAGATTAATACCTAATTATATTATTCAATCATAATTAGTGTCTAGAATGAAAGAAATTTATCAATCGCGTCGCCCGGTAGGTGTATTTGAGAAAAATACACAGAAGGTTATCCGAGATTAATTCAAGAAAAACTTTGAGGGTCAGACGAGACATCATATTAATACTGTATGATGTATTTTATGAATAAAATATGTATAAGTAATTAAAACTTATATTACTAATGCGAAATATTTTAAATTAATCGTACGCGATTTATCCGATATGCTGAAAACGGAAGAAAGAGTGGGTAAGATTGTGGCTGGCACATGCTGGCGCATGCCTGGCACACGCTGGCACACGCCTGGCACACTCTAGATATTATTTTAGTTTTATTAATTAAATAATGTGCGAAAAGACTAAAATGCCCTTGGTCTTTTTAACTAATGACCAAATTACCCCGACCTTTGATTTTCCTATAAATAGGAAGCTAAACTCATTCATTTCTTCATCTTTTTCCAAAGCTTTTGCAAGAGCAAAATTACTCTCTATATCTATTACTCCTAGTTATAATTCATGTATTTGGAAATTGCAAAGAAATAGTTAAAGCTTGCAATAACAAAAGGTACGATTATTAGTTATTGTAATGTTTATTTTTATCGATGAGGCTCAAGAACATAAGTCGTAGCCATGTACGATTTTTCGTTCTGCGTGTTCCTTATGACTTGAGCAAGTCGTTGTTATGTCAAATTTCATTTCATAGTTTAAAGTTCAAGAACATACGTCGTATCCATGTACGGTTTATCCGTTCTCCGTGTTCTTCGTATGTTCTGGAGTATTATTATAAATTGTTATAATTAAGTAAACACGTCGTTATAATGACCAAATTTTGTCAATTATAAGTGTTATAATCACATATGTAAGCAGTTATAATGCTAAAATTATTTCAAGTATGAAATCCAAAAGCTCAAGAACATAAATCGTTACCATGTACGATTTTTCGTTCTTCGTGTTCTTCGTGTGTTCTTGAGCAAAAGTCATAATTTCTATATAAGTAGGTTTATGATTTGGTAATTTAGTGTTATGAGATGATGAAACATGATGGCCCTGCTAAATAATGCTTGTGGCATCAAGTTTTAGTAGTCGAAACGAAGGACGATGAAACTTTGTTCTTCGTGTTCTTCGATTCGTTCTTCGTGTTCTTGAGAAAAAGTCATGAAATCTTATATAAGTAGGTTTATGATTTTGTTATTTTTTTGTTATGAAGTGATACGAAGTGTTAGAACATGTTATCTTAACAAATTAATGCTTGAGGTATCATGTTTTACCAATCGGATCAAAGAAAGTTAAGTCTAATATAGTCGCAGAATATTTTTGCAAATTTCCGAAATGTTAAATTCTGAATCTGCCTTAGCAACCTGAATGAAAGTTGTAGATCATGAAATTCTAAGCAATTTAGACTCAAGAATCAGTCAAAAATGTTTTCGTATGACAAAGTTATGGCTGTCGCAATAAAATAGGTCAAAGCTGAAATTTTTAAGGACCATTCGGATCCTAGCACTAAAAAATAAAATTTTGAGTTCGCCACTTAACGAAATGATTCCACCTATGGAAATAGTCTAGTTGAGTTATTATAAGACTTATTCAAAAGGAAAATTTGATAAACTAACGTTCGGGGTCGCGTAACCCTTTTTGTAGGCGTTTAACGATTTTCCGGGAAACCCTAACATGGTTTCAAGGCAAGTCTTCTAACTCTTGCTATGTGCTACTTGTTTAGTATTGTTAAAATGATAAATGAGATGTATAATGTCATGTTATTATGCAATAGATGATATGTGAAGTCTTTAACTGATGTTTACAAGCCTTCTAACTGTTATGCGTTATGTTTACGAGTTACGAACATGATTTATACACTTTGTGTGTCAATGTGATAAAAATTATTGGAACGTGAGTTATATGTGATATTAAATGGAGAATTATGTTCAGTCAATGCATGTTAAAGTTTATATGAAAGCATAAACTGCGTATGTGCTGTATGTTAGACTTGTTGAGCCGTCGTGCTCATTCTTGCGAATAAAACCTTATTTGCAGATTAAAGATGAACGTTAAGAAGATCATGAACTTAAAGATGCAGCATAGATTAGGTTTTCATGTAAATTGATTGTATTTGTATATGTCATAATGACTGTTGTAATACGAACAAACAAACATGTAACCGAATATTGAATGAATGATATAAATAATTATCATCAGAATGTTGTTATGTCTTTATTTTGATATAACCTAGAATTGTTAAAATTTAACATAGTATTGATAATGATCTATTTATCTGGATGAGGATCGGTAAATAACTTGTGAGTGCTGTACATCTGAGACAGAACTAAACGATGTTGACTGGTCAAATCCATCGTTAAGGTTCCTCGGACCCAGGTATAACTCGTTATTACTATTCTGAATACCATATAAGTAGGATTATTGATATGAAGAGATATCTTTGTATATTGATACTTGTAGTACGAATGAGACCGTTACAAGTGGACCTATATAGAATATTTAAATCCTAAGGTTAAAATTAAACCGTTATATATGGTTTTATCCATTTATACGGATGAAATACAAGTTGATACTTGTATACTTATGAGACTGAGATCAACTTAAGATCCAGGGACAAAGTTAAGAGAAATTTTTAATGTATAGTCTAAAATAAGACTAATTTAACCAATATGATTATGGGATCATTGGTTAAGTCGATAGATGTATGAAAATAACGCACAAGGTCTGCCGCATTGATGAGACGGGGGATTTTGGGGGCGTTACAGTTGGTATCAGAGCAGTGGATTATAGTTTCGAGGTAACAAGTACCTTGGAGTATAATCTGATGGATTAAAAAGAAATGGACTTGTGAAGAGTCCGTAAATAATTAAAAGATATGCATAAATCTTATTAAATCTTAATACATAAAAATTATTATGTGAACAGGAATATAATGAATAAAGATAAACTCTTTACGAGAATATCTTAAGTTAAATGGACTCAAAAGAGTTCTCAAAGCAAGCAATAAGATAAAATGATCTTATTAGTTTTTGTGTGAAACTATTTCATCAAAATGAAATGGCAAGTTTGGTATTATGTGTAATTGTACCTAAGAAATGAGATGAGTAAACTCATAAGGAATGTAAATGATGCAGGAATGAATTAAGAAAAGAAAGCGACTAAGATAGTTATAGAACGATTAGGGATTTCAATTGAAAACTCATTTTGGTAAAACTGAGTAGAACGACTTTCTTGTATGGGAAAGAGTTTAATATGTTTCAGAGAACCGATCTAACTACATTGTTGGTATGAATGATTCATGGTCAGTGTTCTCAAAGCGGGTTACACACTGAATGAAATCATTTGAGGATAGTGTTGATGAGACGGGGAACTGATTCATTAGTTCTTGGGTGGAGGAATAACTCAGTTTGCTATATTGATAAGTAAATTAAAATCTTGTGTCAAACTCTTCTTTGTATATATTTTGAGAAGTTGATTCTTTTCTCATATGTATATTAACTAGTTAGTAGTTGTTACGTCATAACTATAGTTTTAAAAATAATTGTATGTTAGTTACTGAGCGAACGAACCCTTGTTATGGACTTGGGCTATGATATGTTAGTCGAACCGACTTGTGAGATGCGGCTACGATTTGTCTATTCAGTGCGATATTGATCAGTACCAATGTGCGCTGAGACATTTCAATTCCGTGTTGATGAGAAGGGGAACTAATATATTTGTTTGTACTTGATTTAATACAACCAATCAGTTTACTATTTTACTATATATTTGCAAAACTTGTGTTATAGTTAGAGAATAATGGAAAAGATAGAGGATTGAGGGTATTTCAAAAATCTTCTAGCTATGCTAGATCTTCATGGTTATATTCGCACTTGTGTGCCTTTGAAAAGAGTGGTTCACTAGTTGAATTGGAAAATTTTGTTAGTTCTTCACTAGCTATGTTATTCATATGTCTATGCTAATTGTTTTGGCTAGACGGATTTAATGTGAAGAATAAAAATGATTTATTCATCAACACACCATTTAGCCTGGCGTGAAGATGATACATGATGAGTCATCAACGCACTTTGCAAGGTGCGTTATACAGTCATAAAATTGCTTTTCAAAAAGTTTGAATGGTTTAAATATGAGTCAATGCCAATTGTTTCGGCTAGACACCTTTGGTTATGAAAAAAAAGAACGGACGTAGGAATTCGATAGACGCAATAAACCGCGTCTTATATGGTACGACAGGCTGATCACCTAAAGTACAACGTATGTGTGTTCTCGATCTTAATTGATTGTTACACAATGTATGGTGTTCTCAATCTTAATTGATTGCTACACAAAGTATGAAGTGTTCTCAATCTTAATTGATTGCTACACAAGATATGGTTTTCCAGTCCGGATGATGATTTAAAACTTATGGGTTATATAGTATTCATAGTTTTTGAATAAGGTAAAGGTCTTGATTGACCGCTGTATAAGTGAGAAGAATCCAAGATAAAGGAAGAATGAGACTGAATGTCGAGTATGAAAAGAGGTTTAAAACCTAGAGTTATGAAAGGAAATGTGTAGAGATAAGTGAACATTGTTTAGACCTAATCAAAGTATTGGAGGTTTAATGTGAGTAAAAGATGAATTTAGAAAATTCATATTGAAGAGTAAATTGGAGATGATTATATTATAATTTCGAGGACGAAATTCTGATAAGAATGAAAGAATGTAATATCCTGAATATTTATAGCACTTATAAATATGATATTAAATGACTAAAGTAATTGTAAAGTTAATTTCGAGGACGAAATTCCTGTAAGTTGGGTTGAATGTAATATCCCAAATATTTCAAAAGTGATCTAACAAGATCTAAGCAATGTTGTCAATTCAAAACCTAAGAAGGTTTGCTCAAGCATACCTTGAGCTATCTTAAAGAATATATACGACTCGAAACTACGATCGTATACAACTAAGGGGTTAAAATCTTTAACCTAAACTATATGTTATGTTATTAGTAAAGCTTGAATTGAGCTTTTAAATGTGCTATATGAATTATCTATGTGTAGGATTTTGTGTTTTGGTTCAAGTAGTTAACCTTAACACTTATTAAAAATCAGAAGTCAATTTAGGGCAAAAACCTAAATTGGAAAAAAAGTTAAAACCTAAACCCTAACCATAGGGTCTAAACCCTAGAAAGTAACCTAGGTCCTTGAGCAAAATGTGAAGGTTAAATTGACATTCTGTTTCAAAATTGACATTCTGTTAACAAAATTCTACTCAAGTGTGATTTTTGGCCATTTTGTGTTATTAAAGGTAAAAAGGAGTCAAATAGCTAAGTTTTATGTAAATACACGTGTTAGGGTCAATTTAGAAGTCATTTGGTGTTTAGGGTGACAAATGTGAGTTTTAAACATTTAAAAACGTCTGCCGACACTTAAAATGGAGTTTTTGGAAAAGTAAAGTCATTTGGAAACTTTTACTGCTTTTGATGGCGTAGACAAGTCTTATATGTGTTATATGTGCTAAATTAAGTGTTAGAATCAAGTTTTGAAGAAATGGGCCAAAAATAGCATGTTAAGGGAAATAATAACTTATATGTCAAAGTAAAGCATGTAAATGCATGTAACTAATGCATGGACCGCGTTATGATTTAGTAGGTCATAAGTGAGATAATATATTAACCGTAAGCGTAAAAGAGGACAAAGGCAAGTTTTCTGTTCGAACTCCCATTTGTAGTTCATTGAGCAGTTATATGCGTTATGCATTCATGCACATCATTTGAAGCTCGTTCTTTATGGAATTGTTTTGAGTAAGGTCTATGCCATCCTTGATTCGGCTAGACATATGTGATGATTCATGTGATTCAGATGTTTATTGTTATGTTCTCCAATCCATATTGTTGTGGTGCGGAATCTACGAAATGCTGTAATAGAACAACCCTGATAAAATGGGGTAAAGGTAAAAGAAAATATGATTATTATGGCGTGGTTGCGTCGTTGGATGTTTATGTTGTGCACAATGTAAAAGTACGCTAGGCTGATCACTTAGAGTACACATCTAAAAGAAAATGTATGTTTATAGCTAAATTGGGCAGTATCAGTCTTCATAATTGGTATTGTTCTTAACGCGTTCTTGGTCTAGTGACCGTACAGCAAGCTAGTCCATGTTTTCAATCTAAATATGCAAAGACTCATGTTATACTTTTCATGTTAATTCATTTAACTGTTAATGATATAGTTTTATTGTAAATGATTCAGTTCATTGTTAATGTTTTTCATTCATCATTCCGAAATATCATGCCACTATTTGTTATGTACTTGCTGAGCTATTTTATGCTCACTCTTACTTTAACAGAATATTTCAGCTAAGCCCGAACAGGCCAAGGGGTCAGAAGCGGATAAAGGAAAGGGAAACGCTAGTAAACAATAGGTGCTTAGAAGAGCTGATGTAAATGTACTATTTGTGTAATAAAATAGATTGTATATGTTTTGTAATATGTAAAGGTAAGTAAACCTGAGATAGTTATGTAATATTGCAAATTAAGTTAATTTATTTAGAAATGAATGGGTGATAACAGGGTAGAATAATATCGTGAGCATCAAATCTGTGGTTCAAGGGACCCGGATTTGAGGACGTCACAGTTGCCCTTCTGGTTTTTCTAAAAAAAAATACTATTCCAAAACCTTGCTATCTTTGGGCCTAAATTGAATTCCTTAATTCCAACACTTCACATAGCACACATAACATATATTTGACTTGCATGGGCCTTCAAAATATTTAAAAATTATAATTTGGCCTTATTTTTCTAAATAATTCGTTTCGGTCGTCGGCGAACGTTTAAAAGCGTTTAAAATGGACAATTGTCACCATACACAAAAAATAACTCCCAATTCAATCCTAACACGTGTATATACATGTAACTTAGTTATGTGGCCTCATTTGACCTTCAATTTCACAAAATGATCAAAATTTACACATTGGTGGCATTTTGCCAAAATTCAATAACTTGAAAATCCAACCATCCTTGAATTATCAACTCTACACCCCATATATATGAACATATACACATTTAACAACTTGGTATGCACGTGTAGCTTCTACATGCACCTTCCAAAATACTTTACAAATATGGTTTGGTTTAATCACAAATTCTAGCCTAATATTGTAACCTTCCATAACAAATCATACTTTTAAAGCTTCCATGCATCTACTAAGCTACCAAGCAACAATCAACACATGTATTCAACATGTTCAACACCTTCAACTATATTTCCATTAATTCAAGTGACCTACAACACATGATCACACTTAAACCATGCTTTCTAGTTTTGAAATTACACATGAATAGTGCACCACATTTGTCACATAACTTGAACACTTAGAGTTTCATGATCAACTAATCAAATAGCACATATGCTCACAACAATTTACATAATCAACATGCATAACCAAGATACATGCAAGATTACTTCTTTTCTTACATGTAAACACATAAACAATAAGTTTCATGGCTTGAACCATATCTATACCTTCTCTTTGCTTTCTTTCTCCTTGTAATAAACCTTTTAAAAGCATGATTCTCAACTTTTCTAGCTACTTTCTTCTCTCTTGATCATTTCTTCTTGCAATCCTTCAAGAATTTCTTCAAACCCTAGCTTCTTGTTCTCTCTTCTCTCTTCTCTTAGCTCTCTTGCGTAGGAACTTGGATAATAACTAAGTAAAATGCTGAAAAATCATGCTCATGTATGCTTATATCAATCTTCTAGGAACTAACCATGGTTGGTTCATTTAACTCTAACATGGTCAAGGACAAATAAGTCATTTCTCATTAGTAAACAAGGATATAATGGACATAGAACCAACTTGGGATACATGTGTTATTTTCTAAATTGATGAGGGTAGCATGGTCATTATCCATAAATTCTAGGGAATTTTTAATTTCCAACATTCATAAATTGCTTAATTTTGATCCAATTCAAATCCTTTTTTATCCAAACTTGTTTCCTTAAACTTGAATTAAATTTCAGAATCCAATACATCATAGTTGGTTTGTCCCAATTTGCTTGTCACACTCCAAAATTTAATTCCTATTAATTAATTATTATAATTTACAATAACGCAAAAATGCATATCATTACATTCTACCCATACAAGGATTTCGTCCCCAGAATCACTATTATAGAAATTACATAAATAAACTTGGATATTCTTTCATCATTTTCTCTTCTAACTCCCATGTTGCCTCTTCAACATTGTGGTTCCTCCGCATTACTTTTACGGAAGGTATCACTTTGTTCCTTAGAATTTGTTCCTTTCTATCAATGATTCGAACATGCATCTCTTCATACGTTAAATCTTTTTCAATTTGAATTGGTTCATATTCAATCACATGTTTGTAATCCAACTTGTATGGTCTCAGTACCGATACATGAAACACGTTGTGAATGTGTTCTAACTCTAGAGGTAATGCCACAACATAGACTACCTCTCATATTCTTCTTAATACCTCAAACGGTCCAATAAACCTTGGGCTTAACATTCCTTTCTTTCCAATCCTTATCTTTTCCTTCCAGGGTGATACTTTTAGAAACACATGGGACCCTACTTCAAATTCTCTTTTCTGTCGATACTGGTCTGCATATTTCTTTTGTCTGTCTTGTGCTGCTATGAGCCTTGATCTTATTATTTTGACAATATCAACAGTTTGCTGTACACTTTTTGGTTCCAATAACTTACGTTCTCCTACCTCATCCCAGCAAAGGGGTGTCCTACACTTTCTTCCATACAACGCCTCGTACGGTGGCATACCAATACTCGCGTGATAGCTATTGTTGTATGCAAATTCCACTAACGACAAATGGCCATCCCAATTGTCCTTGAAATCCATTACACATGCTCTTAACATATCCTCTAATGTCTGGATCGTTCTTTCACTTTGGCCATCTGTTTGAGGATGATACGCTGTGCTCAACCTTAATCGCGTACCCATACGTTCCTGAAAACTCTTCCAAAAATTTGACATGAATCGCGGATCTTGATCTGAAACAATCGATACCGGAACTCCATGCCTCGACATTATTTCCTTCACATATAACTTTGTTAGTTGATCCAGGTTAAATTTGACTTTGATTGGTAAAAAGTGAGCGGACTTTGTCAGTCGATTCATTATTACCCATATCGCATCATAGCCTTTTTGTGTAGTTGGGAGTCCTACGATAAAATCCATGTGACGTGCTCCCATTTTCATTCTGGAATTTCTAACGATTGTAACAACCCACTAGGCCTTTGATGTTCTGCTTTGACTATTTGACAAGTCAGACATTTACTTACACATTCAGCTACATCCTTCTTCATGTTTGGCCACCAAAAATGTTGTCTAAGGTCTTGATACATCTTCATGCTTCATAGATGAACGACATATCGTGAACTATTCGCTTCTTTCAAAATCTCATCTTTTCAGATACTATTGGCACCCAAACTGTTCCTTAAAACCTCAGCAACCCACTATCATCCATCTTAAACTTTGTTTCTTGCCTATCAGTTATACGGTCTCTAATTTGACCGCATTCTTGATCCTGCATTTGAGTTTCCTTCACTTTATCTAATAATGTTGGATGAGCTTCAACCATATATAATCTCTCTTCCAACTCCATCAGATGTTTTACTTCCAGTTCCAATCTTTCCATTTCTCTAATCAGCTATCTTGAATCGTTAACATTTCCAATCTTTCTCGTCCTTTTCTACTTAAAGCATCGGCTAACACATTTACTTTTCCTGGATGGTACAAAATATCGCAATCATAATTCTTGATTAATTCTGACCATCTCCTTTGCCACATATTTAAATCCTTCTGAGTGAAAATATACTTCAGACTTTTGTGGTCTGTGTATATCTCACACTTCTCTCCATACAGATAATGCCTCCATATTTTTAAGGCAAATACCACTGCTGCCAATTCCAAATCATGGGTTAGATACCTCTTCTCAAAATCTTTCAATTATCTTGATGCATATGTTATGACTTTACCAGGTTGCATTAACACATAACCTAATCCTTTGTGCAATGCGTCACTATAAACTACAAATTCTCCCTTATCATCCGACAATGATAACACAGGTGCTTCACTTAATCTCTTCTTAAGCTCCATGAAACTCTCTTCACATTTACCTGTCCATACAAACTTCACAGCTTTCCTCGTCAGATTAGTTAGAAGTCCTGACAACTTTGAGAAATCTTCTGTAGTATCCAGCTAATCCAAGAAAACTCCGCACCTCTGTTGGCGTCTTGGGCTGTTCCCAATTAATTACTGCCTCAACTTTTGCTGGATCCATTGATATCCCTTCTTGATTAATCACATGCCCCAAAAATTGTACTCTTTGCAACCAAAACTCGCATTTCGAGAATTTTGCATACACTTTCGCTTCTCTTAGCTTTTCCAATACAATTCTTAAGTGTTCCACATGTTCTTCTTCAGTCTTTGAATAAATCAATATATCATCAATGAATACCACCATAAACTTGTCTAGATACGGTTTGAACACACGATTCATCAAATCCATAAACGCAGCTGGTGCATTTGTCAATCCAAACGACATTACTAGGAATTCGTAATGATCGTAACGAGTCCTAAACGCTGTGTTAGGCACATCTTCAGGTCTCACCTTCAATTGGTGATACCCACTCATCAGATCTATTTTTGAAAAATACTTGGCTCCCCTTACCTGATCAAATAAGTCATCGATCCTTGGTAGCGAATACTTGTTCTTAATCGTCAGTTTATTTAATTCCTTGTAATCAATACAGAGTCTTAAGGAGCCATCTTTTTTTTTTTTTACAAATAAAACTGGCGCTCCTCAAGGAGACACACTTGGCTGAATATACTTCTTGTCCAGCAACTCTTGTAACTGAATCATCAACTCTTTTAATTCTACTGGGGCCATTCTATACGGTGCATTTGAAATCGGCATTGTTCCTGGCACAACATCAATAACAAACTCGATCTCCCTGTCTGGCGGAAGACCCAATAACTCATCCAGAAACACATCCACATACTCTCTTACCACGGGTATCTGAACCCTTTCTAATCCTACTATGTGTGTATCAACCACATGAGCTAAGTATCCCATACACCCTTTTCTTAACAGCTTTTTGGCCTGTAACATCGTCAAGCAACAAGATTTTCTAGGCGATTTGCTACCATAGAACACCACCTTAGACTTGGTAGGAGTATGAATGTTTACACATTTACTCTAATAGTCGATCACTACTCCACAGTTATATAACCAATCCATTCTTAATATCACATCAAATTCTCCTAACCGAATAGGAATCAAATCCACTAACAGTTTATGTCCTCTTATCGTTAGACAACAACCCCGACAAATATTCTCCACCCGAATTACTTCCTTATTTACCACTTCTATATTCAATACATTTTCTAACTTCACTTGTGGCAGGTTCAATTTTTTAGCAAATTCATCATAAATAAAAGAACATATAGTACCCGAATCGAATAATACATATGCATTTACATTATTAACAGGAATGATACCTGATACCACATCCTTTGATGCCACTGCATCTTGCACAGTCATATTAAATGTGTGAGTTGTCGATCTCCAGGGTTGTACAAGTCCTCCTATTGCTAGCTTTCCACTGCCGCCACCTTTACTTCCACTTTCGCCTTCAACTTTCTTCTTTGGGCAATCCTTAATCTGGTGCCCCATTTCTCCGCAATAAAAGCATCCTTTATTTGTCTTTGGAACTGGACAATTTGGTGCTATATGTCCCTCTCGACTGCATCTAAAACAAACATTTTCCCCCCTTTAAGCATACTCCCGAATGTCCCTTCCCACAATTGGGACATGGCTCCATCTTTTTCTTTGGTTCTCCTTGTTTAATCACAGCTATAATATTGGTATTATTGTTCCATTTTCATTTGTTGATATTACTTCCTCCACTGCTTTCTTCCTTATTAGCCCCATCAGTTCTTTTCTTCTTGCTCTGTTGTTCTTGCTTATACTTAGTTAACGGTTCACTGCCTCCCTCTGCTAAAATGGCCTTCTCCATTACTCCAGCAAAAGTCCCGATCTGAAACAATGACACCTTGCTATATATCCATGGTTTCAATCCATGCTCAAAGCATCTTGCTTTTCTCTGCTCTGTGTCCACTTGATGTGGGGCAAACCTTGCCAATTCATTGAATTTCGCTGCATACTCAGCAACTGTCATATTTCCCTGTTTTAATTCCAAAAATTGGACTTCCATCATATCTTGTGTTACTGGGGGAAAATAAGCCTCAAAGATTTTTTTTAAAATCTCTCCCATGGTGTAGCTCCCGTTCCCAGTCTTCCTTTATTGGCAATCCACCAATAATTCGCTTCACCTTTTAACATGAATGTGGCAAAAGTAATTTCCTGTTCTTCTACCACGTTCGCTACATCAAGCACCTTTTTCATATCAATCACCCAATTCGGGGCCTCTACTGGGTTCATCGTCCCTTTGAATTCTGGGGGTCCTACCGCTTTAAAATCTTTGAGGGTAGCAATTTTGGCAGCTACCGGTTGATCAACCACTGGTTTACATTCCTGTTCTGAAAAGCTCTCATCAATAAATCTACAAATTGTTGCATGGGGTTAATTGGCTCCTCTGGAGCGTTTACTGATTCCTCTGGTAGAGGTTGAACATTTGACATTCGTCTAAGCGGCATTTCTGTTTTAAAAAATTTATATCACGATTATTTCATAACATTTGCATATCATATTTGTATGAACTTTAAACATATAGTTGTATTAACCCACATTTAATAACTGAAATTCATATTCATAACAATTTGGCTAATATCTAGCATATTACATACATGCAGCACATTACTAATATCTTTTCATCCTTTCAGATTACATAAGTCGGGATTCACATAACTCTATACAACAAGCTTAGACCTTCCCTCCTTACAAAGAGCTTACATGACTATATATCCCTTTTATAACAAAAGCTAGGGATTTACATAATATATATATATATATATATATATATATATATATATATATATATATATATATATATATATATTACATATTTTCTACAGAAGCATCCCTCGCCTAGCAACATCTTCGTACTCTTCATCCATTATGGTTACCATCTTCCATCGGCTCATGGTCTCCCTTGGTTGATTATATTCCACAGGGTAGTAATGTACCCTATCCTGTGCCCTTCCGAATGCCGTGCGAAATGCATAACTCATGTCTTCCATTCTTACACCCATATAATCAATCCTAACTTTCTTGGACCTCACTTCTTCCTCTAACAAATCTATTCTTCTCACCGCTATAGCCTCAACATGTTCATACCTGGCTATCTCAGTAGTTGCATCTCTTAATTTAGCCTTCAAGGTTTCTTTGTCATTTATCAACTCTTGAACCTTTTGTTCCGCTTGCCCCAATTTATCCTCTAGTTCCACATTCCTATTAGTTAACACCTGAACTGCCGTCTCGTTCTGCTCCACAGCTGTTTGCCTTTCAGCTACTTGAGCCTCCAATTCCAATATTTTGTCCACATATTCACTGTTTTGTTGTATGATACATGTTACCCACTCTTGATTGACTTCTCTCTGCTCAGATAATGCTTTATCCGGCAATTCCAAATCTCCTTCTAACTCATCTGGATCTTATTCCTGTTCACTATCCTTAGCTGGTATTACTGCCATGGCTGACACTGTCATTATTACGTCTATATGAATATCTTTGAATTCCTCTTCTTCTACTGCCCGACTGGATTCCCCAATCTCTGGCATACTATAAAATCACAAGAACAGCTATTTCAGTTTAATGAAACTTTCCTTATTCTTAATACACGTAACATATAGCACATACCATTTAACACATAGTGTGGAAATTATAACCTTGACAACTTCCACCATTCGCCTCTTAGAACGCTAAATGAGTTTTATTATATTCTCTAAGGTCATATTCCTAAGGTTTCCCCACCTAAGGTTTATAACCTATCAGCTCTGATACTAAACTGTGACGTCCCCAAATCTGGGTCCCTTAAACCTCGGGTTTGGTGCTCACGTTACTATTCTACCCTGTCATCATATTCATCCATTCAGAATAAAATAATATTAAAACTTAATTTACATTGATACATAACTATCCCCAGGTTCTACATACCTTCATACATATACACATCTGTACCTGATATTGTGACGACCCCAAATCCGGGTTCCTTGAACCTCGGATCCGGTTCAACACTAGTACTACATTTCCTTATTGTTCATGAAATACAATAATATTATAAATTGCTAAATAATTATTTATTTACAATTTCACAACATATCTTTCTATTCCAGAATCGCAATCTTTACAAATTCCTAGTATGTCTCAATATCAGATATGATACGACATTCTATTACAATCAATTTGAGTATCTAAGACTCATAATACATACCAACCAATTCTTATACTACCCAATCATTTTACCTGTCCAATTCGAACTAATATCTACAATGGTCGTGCTAGACCTTCAGTGAATGTAATATGCATTCCTATTTCTTGATCCTTATCAATACTTCAAATACTTGTACTAACTGAAAATGTTGGTTTAAGCAAGAGTGAGCACGACGGCTCAAGAAGTTTAACAGTTACACATAACACATTACATGCTTCACATATACTCTGCAATTTATACTTACATCATATTTTTTATGCATTTCAGTTTATGTCATACTGCCCATGCATCACATATAACATATAGCATTTAATGCTTCATATTTTACATGTAAACATACCTCATGCATATCACAATTATCATCAATAGCCTTCTATTAACAATTTCATATCACATCATAGCATGTCAAGGCACATAGGAGCAAGTTCTGAAAAAATTTGTCTGGTCGCTTCTACCATTTACGCTTATTTGCGTCATTTGCTCAACCTACAATTTATATAACAAATTGACATAATCATTAGCTACTAGGACTTTTAATTAGTCTTAACTTAAGACCTTAACTTCAAATTATTAACTCTTAAGATGTTCGATAAACGAACCCTTAAGTTCTGGACAAAACCCTAGTCCAAATACAGTTTGGACATATCAGACATGTTTAACCAGCTCACACTTTCATTATACAACATTCGTGCAACCCACTTTTAATAAGTTGTCTAAATTAGTCACAAATGGACTATTTACATTTGTTTAATTCAATTAAACTTTCTTCTTTTACATAACTTAATGATTCGGATATTTAATAGTGTACCAAATACCCCAACATATTATCTATCTTTGATAATATACCACTAAGTTCAAATATTATTAACCATTCAATAATATTTTCATCTCTTATTAATATTATTAATCATTTAATAATATTTTAATCTCTTAATATTATTAACCATTTAATAATATTTTACTTATTTAATAATGTCATTAATTATTTAAGAACATTTTCATCATATACAAATGTTATTACACATTTAATAACCTTTTAATCTTATACTAATATTATTCATCATTTAATAATATTTTAATATTCTTCAAACATTATCAATAGTTAATTTTTTAATTGTGTTAACTTTAGTCTTTATTTTATATCATTAGATACCAATTAATCACTAATAGATTCAATATAAATTGATTTACTATTCAAATACCTTCATTTTATATGTATTTCAACTTAAATTTCCACTAAAAACTCAACCCGGACTGACACGACCCGACCCGGACCGACCCGACCCAACCCGGACGGTTAAAATAGGCTTTTGGCAGAATCTTTGACCGCTGCGACGGTGGTTTCCACCGCTGCGGTGGTGGTACAAATTTTCCGAAACCCCAAAATGAGGACTGTCCGACCATCCGATTCTCCGACAGCCATAACTTCTTCATTTTAAAATATTTTGAGGTGATTCTTGAATCCATTCTCATTATAATTTCCCCCTCTACAATTTCTCTTTGTATCACAAATCCAAATTCCAAACGGAAGTGGACTAAAAACTGCTCACAAGAACAAAGTTAAAACTAAAATCCCAAATCCTTAGTTTTTAATGGTTCAAACTTGAATAAAATAAACTCTACACATCCAAATGACACCAACTTAATGTTGTTGTCTTCCTAACTTATTTTTTTACAACATTTCATGGTTCAATCACATTTTTGAAAACGTTTGACACGAAATTTAAAGATCGAACCCCTTAGGGTTTTACCGGTAAGTCGTTTTATGGACTTTCCTTCTAATTCTTTGCGAACCACCCATACAAATACATGTATTAACTATATCAAACCATGAATATACCTATATATCATAGTTTTAGACTTCTAGATCATCAAAATAACTTTTGATCGGTTAAAAATATATTTTAACCGTTTAAAACTTATATAGACTATAAAAAATGAAATAGGTGAAGGTTATATCACTTTTGAACCTCTTGATCTTGGATGTTCTTCATCACTTGACTATGATCTTGGCTTGTGACTCCACCTTGATCATCCTCTAGCAATCTCCAACAATGCTCTACCTTCTCTCTAAAATTATTTCATCTTTCTAAAAATACTACCAAACATAGAAATGACCAACATTGCTCATGTGTTGGTGGTTTCTATTTATAGAACTCTAGGAGTACTTCATTAACTTCTTAATCAACCAACCTTGGTGCAATTAGAAGCTAAATTGGTGATTACTATTACTTTGAATGACTAGCTTGATTGACCAAGTGATTGACATGCATCAAGCTTGCTTATAAGCTATTAGTTGAGTGTAATAAAAGCTATACAAGTGCAACAAGCCACCCCCAAGTGGGTTGCCTTCTAAATCTCAGCAAAATGTCCCTTTTTGACTCCAAAATCCAATTATTTTTATCTTATATTCATATATATATATATACACCTTTATATGTATACCTCCATATATATATATATTGACCAACCATTTGACCATGTATTAGGCTCCATATTGGGTCATTAAATTCAATTGGACTTTGAATTATCTTTGTTTGGGTTGAACCATTTAATTTATTTGGGCTACTATTTAATTGTTACATTGGGCTAACATTAAATATCCTATGTTACATTTAATTAAAACCAGCATTGGGTTTGATTAATTATAACTTTGATCAAGGTTTATTTAGACTTACCATATTTTCATATATGGTTAAGTAATTAAATCCTATACGGCCACTTCATTGGGTTTATTAAATAAACACATTAGCTTAATTACATAATTCAATTAGACTTATTATTTATAGCTCCATTGGACTACTTAATTGAGTTAGTCGATTAAATAACTAACACTTAATAAATCTTGGGTTTATTTTATTAAAACCCTAATGCTCATACATACTAGTACTTCAAATTGATTCAATAAACTATAACTTTTCAAAAAGTCCGTATCACCGCTGCGGCGGTAGTTCTATTTTTCACATTCCAGAAAGTTTCACCGCTGCGGCGATGAAACCTACCGCTGCAGTTCACCGCCACAGCGGTAGTTCTATTTTTCACATTCCAGAGAGTTTCACTGCTGCGACGGTGAAACCTACCGCTGCGACGGTAGTACTAATTTTAATACACATTAATAAAAGTATTTTGACTTGATTCAATTTAATTCATTAACTATCTTTTATCATTAACTTGGGTTTATAATATAATTACCCATACCCATATAGTTATTCCTACATTGGGTTACACAATTAACTCATACATGGTTAATTCTCATCATCATACATATTTACCTAGCAATTAACCAATGTTTGGTTAATGCTCTCTCTCTTGTCTACCAACTAGGGTTATTCAACCTACCCTACATTAGTTAATTCTCTACACTCAATAATATTTCCCCATACTTTGACCAACATTGGACTTTTAAAAGTTTGGGCTACAAAGCTTACCTTCCATTGGACTCTCTTATTTAATTACCCACCTTCATGCAAATTTTCTCATGTTGGGCTAACATCTATAATCCTTTTAGGTTAGTCCACTAGTAGTAATTAAATTACTTGAACTCTTTATAACAACTTAATAATTAAGTTAAGTACTTAATTAATTAACTTCACATTATTGCCATCCAAGACAATTATCCTAAATTGTCCACAACTTTAACTCATACTAATATAATTAATCTAATTAATTATATTTCATGACTTCATATTTAAACTAATTAATTTATTAGTTTAATTGAGTATTAACTTACTCATCTTCTTATTTGGCTAGCAAGCACACTTTAGGTATATATATATATATATCCACATTCACTTCTCAAATGAATTTATTTCCTTAATAAATTCTCTACATGCATCATTAAAATATTTTCACATTTAATTTCTAACAAATAAATTATGTTAAAAAAAATGTTTACCAATTTTTTACACATTTTACGTCTCCAATTCTAGGTTTTAAACCTTAACCTTTAATTAAATCAATTAAGATATTATCTAAAATCTTGAAAATATCTGGGATATTACAGATATACTACAAGAGATGATAACATAAAGTTTTATAAAAGTTTTCTAACTAGGCCTTTATTGTTGACCAGTCTTTCCTTTTCCTTTGTCTACTCTTGATCCTTCAACCTTCTCAGGTTTAACTGAAATATCATGTTTGAAAACAATAGTGAGCATAAAATAGCTCAGCAAGTACATAAATAAAAGATGACATGATATCTCGAAATGATGAATGACAATCACTTATAATGTAACTAAATTGTTTTCAATCAACTGGAAATCATTTCCATTAAGCTAAATCAATTTTTAATAGCGGAATTTAATATCAAAAACTAAACCGTTTACAACTGACTGAATTGATGTCAATAGGTTGAATTGTTTTCAAATAAAAAAATCAATAACCATAGGCTGAATCAATATCAATTCAAAGTGTGAACATGAGAATTATCTATAATCTTTACATTGTTATCTGAAAACATGGAATTTGTTTGTTGTACGGTCACAAGACCAAGAACACATTAAGAACAATACCAGTTGTATAGAATGCTATTGCCGAGATTTGTCAAAAGACTACTGTTCCAATTAGATGTGTACTTTCGGTGATCAGCCCATCGTACCTTTATATTGTGCACAACATAAACATCTAGCGATGCAACGACGTCATAAAATTTTATTATATATACGTTACTCCCCTTTATCAGGGTTGTTCTGTTACAGCATATCAGGGATTTCGCACCACATCAATGTGGATTAGAGCTCATAACAATAAATATTTGATTACAACATATATCAATATATATGTCTAGCCGGAATCAAGATTGACATCGACCTTTTTAAATTAGCTCAATAGTGAATGAACATTACATGATCAAATAAATGCATAACATGGATAACCTTCTAATGAACTATAAATAGAAGTTCAGATAGAAGACTTGCCTGTATCCTCGTCTACCACAACTGGTACAATATTCTCCCGTCTATAACCTACATGACCATAATATTGGTTCATGCATTAGTTACATATCCATGCATGTCATAACTTGCTAAACAAACTACCCATTAGCTTAACATAACCCTAACACATAACACATTGTTCATTTCAAACTTAATGTCTACCATATTGATCATTTTTATCAACTTATAGCCTACATACATGTTTCTATCATTTAATATCAAAACATTGCATTTTGAAAATAAAATAATTTATTTTTAAATTTCAGTACATGGCACCCCGGTGCCACGTTTTCTTCTTAGAATCTCGCTGGCCGTGAGATTGGCCCGGTTCAATTACGCCCCGGGTCGGCCTGATCTTGCCCTAGCGTGGTCCTCGGCCCTTTTGGTTTTTTAAAAAAATATTACTATTCCAAAACCTTGCTATCTTTGGCCCTAAATTGAATTCCTCAATTCCAACACTTCACATAGCGAACATAACATGTATTTGACTTGCATGGACCTTCAAAATATTTAAAAACCATAATTTGGCTTTATTTTTCTAAATAGTTCGTTTCGGTCGTCGGCGAACGTTTAAAAGCGTTTAAAATGGACAAATGTCGCCCACACAACAAATAACTCCCAATTCAATCCTAACATGTGTATGTACATGTAACTTAGTTATGTGGCCTCATTTGACCTTCAATTTCACAAAATGACCAAAATGTACACATTGGTGGCATTTTGCCAAAATTCAATAACTTGAAACTTCAACCATCCTTGAATTATCAACTCTACAACCCATATATATGAACATATACACATTTAGCAACTTGGTCTGCACGTGTAACTTCTACATGCACCCTCCAAAACACTTTACAGATTATGGTTTGGTTTAATCACAAATTCTAGCCTAATATTGTAACCTTCCATAACAAATCATACTTTTAAAGCTTCCATGCATCTACTAATCTACCAGGCAACAATCAACATATGTATTCAACATGTTCAACACCTTCAATTTCCATCAATTCAAGTGATCTATAACACATGATCACACTTAAACCATGCTTTCTAGTTTTGAAATTACACATGAATAGTGCACCACCTTTGTCACATAACTTGAACACTTAGAGTTTAATGATCAACCAATCAAATAACACATATGCTCATAACAATTCACATAATCAACATGCATAACCAAGATACATGCATGATTACTTCTTTCCTTACATGTAAACACATAAACAATAAGTTTCATGGCTTGAACCATATCTATACCTTCTCTTTGTTTTCTTTCTCCTTGTAATAAACCTTCTAAAAGCATGATTCTGCACTTTGCTAGCTACTTTCTTCTCTCTTGATCACTTCTTCTTGTAATCCTTCAAGAATTTCTTCAAACCCTAGCTTCTTGTTCTCTCTTCTCTCTTTTCTTAGCTCTCTTGCGTAGGAACTTGGATAATAACTAAGTAAAATGCTGAAAAATCATGCTCATGTATGCTTATATCAATCTTCTAGGAACTAACCATGGTTGGTTCATTTAACTCTAACATGGTCAAGGACAAATAAGTCATTTCTCATTAGTAAACAAGGATATAATGGACATAGAACCAACTTGGGATACATGGGTTATTTTCAAAATTGATGAGGGTAGCATGGTCATTATCCATAAATTCTAGGGAATTTTTAATTTCCAACATTCTTAAATTGCTCAATTTTGATCCAAGTCAAATCCTTTTTGATCCAAACTTGTTTCCTTAAACTTGAATTAAATTCCAGAATCCAATACATCATAGTTGGTTAGTCCCAATTTGCTTGTCACACTCCAAAATTTAATTCCCATTAATTAATTATTATAATTTATAATAACGCAAAAATGCATATCATTACAGATACCCTAAACTTTCTTTAGGATATCCCACAAGTTTACACTTATTATATCTTGTAACAAGCTTATCATTGTCAAACCTTTTAACATAAGTTGGACAATTCAAATCTTAACATACTTAAGACTTGGTTTTCTCCCTATCCATAACTCATATGAAGTATGAGGGACTAAATTTATAGGTACCTTGTTTAGTAGATATGCGACCATTTCAAGGGCATAACTGTAGAATGATACTGGAAGATTGGTATAACTCATTATGGATTATCATCATATCATTGTGTGAGAATACTATTTTGCTTGAGATAATCTAGAAACTTACTGCTTAAGTATTCCCTTCTCGATTTAATCAAAGAACTTTAATACTTTTGGCCTTTAATTTCTATACTTCACTTTTGAATTCGTTTAACATTTCAAATAATTTGAATTTGTATTTCATCAAATACATATATCAAAATCTAGAATCATCAGTGAAAGTAATGAATGAATACCCTCCTCTTGTATTTGTTATCATAAGTCCCACACACGACTGTGTGTACCATCTCTAACAACTCTGCAACTCGCTATCCATGTCCACTAAATGGAGATTTAGTCATATTATCCATGATACAAGATTCACAAGTTGTATTTGATTCATAATCAAAAAGCTCTAAAAGCCTGTCTTTATACAATATTGTTTAGTCTTATTTCATTAACGTGACCGAGTTAACAATGTTGCATAAAGGTATGATTCATATCATCTATTTGCCTTTAGTTTGTTCAAATTGGAATATTTTCATGTAAGTCAAGTATACAAAATCCATTAAGTAATCAACCAGTTCTAAATAAAACATTATCATTATAAACAGAACAACAATTGTTCATTATTATAATGTTATAAAACTCTTCCTTGTCATCACATGGAACTAAAAAAATGTTTCTAAGAATTGGAACATAGTAACAACTTACTAACTTAATATACTTGCCCGTAGGCAGTGCTAAACTATAAGTTCCTATGGCTAATACAACAATGTTTGCTTCATTCCCCACACATAGGATTGCTTATCTTTAGTTCATCTTTCTACTTCTACCTAGTCTCTGTAATGATTTGCGTATGTGAGACCACAAGCCTGTTTTTAATACCTACGTAGAAACTTGACTTATAGAAAGTTCTATTTCATTATGAACAAATCTATATCTGTTGCTGAAGCTTCATTAAACTTCTTCTACATAATTACTGCAACTCTCTTGCAGTTGTTCTTCCAGTGTCCCAACTTATCGTAATGAAAGCAAACTCATTTGCCCTTGGGATCACTTTTATTTATGTTATATGTTTAGCCTTTCTTTTGACTCCTACTCTTTCTGGCTTCTTAGAAATACCTTTGGCCATCTTCCTGTGCTTAGAAGATTCATCTATGAGTAAGACTTGGTTTTTCTAGGAAGGAAAGTGACTCTCAATAGTCTTTAACATATTTAAGCAAATCAGTTAAACTGACATCTAGCTTATTAATCTTTGAAGTTCACAAAAAATTGTGAATAAGAATCAGTGAGTGACTGCAAGATCGAATCTTAACTCAACTCTTCATCCCTGATAAAACCTATTGTCCTAATTGATCAATCCAATTTATCATCTTTAGGACATGTTTTTTTTTTTTGTGGTGCCATTTGCTATTATAGATCGAAAGATCTCCTTATATATCTTATATCTAGTTGACCTACTTTGCTCTCCATACAACTGTTTAACGTGCAACAATATAGTAGGTGCATCCATTTTCTCATGTTGACACAGTAACTCGATATTTATGGATGCGAGCATAATGCATTGAGCCACCTTTGCATCATCTTGTCATTTCTTAAAATAGCAATATCTTCCTCAGAGGCTTAGTCTGCAACGTTTGTAGGGATAAGCAAATTTAGGACATTTGCTAGCTTTTCAACATTGAGAACTATTCTCAAATTTGTTTAATCAATCCGGACAATTCGGTTCGATTAATTGTTAGCATCTAATATGCTATGCAGTGTTAGTGAATTAAAACATAGCAATATTCTTTAAGTAAATTAATAACAACATTATCATATATTCATTTTATTAATTACTGTGACATCCCATATTTTAAACAAGAATTCTAAATAACAATCTTGGCTAATTAAGTAAAGGTTAGAAGTTAAAATCTAGTTTAAAAAGTAGTAAGAAGTAATTAAGTTTAAATTATTATTTGATCAATGTACTAAGAATGACCTATATGGTTGAATTGGTAACGAGGGACTCTTGGTGTGAATAGGAGTCTATAGAGCGTATAAGGATTAGTCATTAATAAAAGAGTACATTAGTGGCTCGATATATAATGAAATTATATTTAATATAATTTACTATAGTCGAATGGAAATAGAATAGGCCTATAGAGGCTAGGTTACGAGAATGATAAGGTAATGTATGATAGTATGTGACGCCCCCAAATCTAGGCCCACACAGCCCAAACTTGAGTCGTCAAAAGACTACAACAAAATTATTACAACAAAGCACAACGTACAACAATACAGAGTATAATAATACACAACTAAGTCTTCACTATTATTGCCACACTATTTTACAACACGTGAATACTATAATATATATCCCTCGGACTCTCACTCCATTCCCCGGCTAGACCCCGTTACGTTTTCATCTCCTGTTGAAAAATAATGGAACAAAAGGGTGAGCTCAAATAGCCCAGTAAGAAATATCATGACTAAGATAATGACGAATAAATTATCATTAGCCTTTAACAGGTGAGTTCTTGATAGAATACAACAGAATACAAGGTGTATATCAAAAACAGCAGTTAAATTCTTGAACAATGTTCAGATCAATAATAGCGGCGGAATGAGCAATCTATTAGAAGAATAATGTAGACTATAATGTCCACGCGCTTCTCTTTTTCGTAAAAACATCATCAACTTTTATCATCTGAAATACCATTAGTCAAGATAATACAAATTCACAGTTCCTGGTCATAATCATGCAAATCAACAGTTCATCTATGCATTACGGGCCAAAGAGAACATTCAATATAGCACCAGCGGTCATGATTATACCAGATTCAGCCTTTGGTCATAATCATACCAAACAACAGTTCATCTATGCACTACGGGCCAAAGAGAACTTTCAATATAACAACAACGGTCATGATTATACCAGATTCAGCCTTTGGTCATAATCATACCAAACAACAGTTCATCTATGCACTACGGGCCAAAGAGAACTTTCACCACGTGCCATAAAAGACACCGAACAGATGTATCGCCTTTAACCTAATATATCGCCTTTAACCTATCATCTGTTCAACAAATATATCACATCTGTGCCCCCGGCCACAGATATTCACAACAGCTTGATTCTTGATGATTAGTACAAATAATAGTGATACAATTGATGAACAGAAGAAACAGGATAAACAATAAGTATCGGAAGTTTACTTTGTGCAGATTCAAATAATGTCCAAATTGTCAACATGATGCGGAGTGAAATTTAAAAATGTTATTCAAGATTCTCAGTTCAGAATAACGGTTACAGTTCAATAGAAAGATTCAGAAAATAGGAAGGTTCAGTTGAAATAATGAAGTTCAACTATTATGGAACATATAATATTTTCAGGAATTATAGAAGCAATAGTTCCATAATAAGTTTCGATTCAGGAGTATGAAAGAAAATAATATCCCTTACCGTAGCAAGTTCAAGAGTGTAAAAAAAAATGACATTTCTTACCTTAACACGTGACTGGATATTGATTTAAATGAGATTGATCAACCTATATATTTATAATAAAATTAGTAATTACAACATGTAAACTTCAAAGTGTATGATAACTCATATATTATGAACTATCAAAATTATATATATTTAACATAATTTTTGTAGTATAAAATACCAACTTTAAAATAGTTTTAAAAATAATATTCCAAAATAAATCTTCCAAAGAAAGCTTTTAAAAATGAATCTTCTCAAAGAAGAGTCTTCTAAAGGAAGATTTGTGAATACCGTGAAAAATAGGAATTTATAAAATTACTACTCTTTAATAAAGACTTACTTGAAAAATTCCTGCACTCCTTTTAGCTTTCAAACACTCAAAATAGCCTTACTATTATCAGAGAAAACTCATAAAATTCTTATAGAAAAATTTTATGTTTTAGGTGTGATTTTTCTATTTAGCTGAGCAAGCTATTTATAGGAGAAAAGAAGTTACTATGCGTGGTAGGTGGCTGTACGCCAATACTGAATTCAGCAGCAACACGAGGGCTGCGCGAAAATTTTTCTTCAGCACGTTTCTGAGAAAATTTTCTTCCAGTGGGCCCCACCCTACCCCACATGTTTTCTTACTATTCACGTCACTATTCACGTCACTATTCACGTTACTATTCACGTCACTATTCACGTTACTATTTCAAATAGTAAAATTAATTATTTTATTTTTTTATTTATTTATTTATTCTTCCTGTGAGTCCAACATATAAAATAATGTTACCACAATAATGTAAGAAACACGTTACATATTTTTATTAATTTAATAATATAAATTATAGTGTATTTGCTACTGTGACAATTATTAGATTCAATAATTTTAAACTACAGTGCACCAACAATTATTGACTCGATGATATGAAATACAGTGTAATGACAATTATTGAATCAATAATGCAAAATACTGTGTAACAACAATTATTGAATTGATAACATAAAATATTATGCAGTGACAATTATTGATGAAATGATGCGTAACAGTTACGGTGTCAATAATATGAGACACTGTGCAATACCGTGTGCAACTGTAGAATACCGTGAAATACCATAAATTACCGTATGCTACTATTCTTTTATCACCGGTATTTTAACAGTTAACACCGTTGACTATTTTTATTTAAAAAGGTTACTTCTGTCGTTTTCTATATCCGACAAATATTCCGTTGTGGGGTCCACAAATAATTTGTTATTTCGGCGCCGTCGTACGACACGAATATTCCCCGACAAAACGAATATTGTCCGTCAAAAAAAATTTGCACATAACATCCTTAACTTTCAATTTCGTCAATTTAACCACTTACTGTTTCATGAAAAATATATATGAAGAAAAATTAAATTTTATATTTCATAAAATTCGGGGTCTTACATAGTATGTGCTGAAAGGAACGACCAGTTTAACCTAATTCGTATATTAGGGATTAAGGAAATAATAAGGATAATGATTTTTTGAATGTTTGGAAATTATTAACGAAGTAATATTAATTTATTGAAATGAAGTAAGTCTTTATACGATGTATAAATACATAAGGTAATACTCCCGAAAATAAATAGAAAGAATGTAGTATACATGTATGATTCAAATTGGCATATGTGTGTTAAGTAAACGAAAGAAAGGACGTAAAAATCGTAAAATGATTATCCGAGCAGGGTTTGCTTTTCAAGAAAGCGGTTTATGAAAAAAGTGAGCGTTTTGACTATTTGAGATTTCGAGAATTAAAATTGACTGAATGTGGAACCAGGAAGGTTCGTGAGACATTAGAAACGTAATTCTAGTTAAATAAAGTTATTTAATCTATTTGCGATTAAATGACTAATTAAGCTATAAAATGAGACTACGTGAACGTAACATAGTGAAAAACGAATGACCTAGTCAGTCGATTGAAAGAAAGAAAAAACTAATTTCAATGAGCATGGAAGTAAATTAATGAGAGAAAAGTATAAAGTTTACTTAAAAAGAAAATTAGCATGAAATTCCAAATCTAGTAAAAATGGCTTTGTGTCCAAAATGCCCTCAACAATTTAGTTAATGACCATTGTGTCCTAAATGGAAAAATGACCAAAATTCCCTTGACAAATTAAGTAATGACCATTATGTCCCAAGTGGTGAAATGTCAAACATGCCCTTCATTAATCATGTGAAATGACCAAAACGCCCTTGGTTAGAGTGAGTTATGGTTAAGTTAACTTAACCCAACTTGGGTTAAGCGTTATTAAATTAGCAAAGCCAAGCCTTCTTCTTCTTCATTCTATTTTACTGGAAAAAAATAAAACCTATGAGAGATAAGAGAGAAGCCATGGAAATTGGAAGAGAAAAGCTTGAGATGATTGAGCTAGAAGACTTGGATGGCCATGGAGCAAGAAGGAAAGACGAAGGCCTCGAGGTGGTGAACCTTTTTATGTAAGAAGATTGAACATCCATGAAGGTTTAAAACTTTTCTATACTTAAAACCTTGATTTATACTAGTCTATGCATGTATGTATGGTTAAAGTTAAGAGTTCTGAAAGAATATGTGTTTAGAGTTAGAAGATTATGGTGAAACCTTAAGTTATAAGGTTGAACATAAGAATTTGAAGGGTATTTGCATGTATATAACATGTTATATACTCTAATGTATAGAAAATGTGAAATTGATGGCCAAAATTAGCTATTTTTGTAATATGTTAATATAAACATACTTTGAAAGTAAAGAAATTGGAACTAGTCTTATACGGGTAGTATAAGGCCACAAAGTTGATAAAAAAAACTAATTATGAGTGTATGGAAAGTGGAGTCTAAGAATTGAGAAATGAAATTTTTAAGTAAAGTTGATGAAAATCTAACTTAAAGGTGATTTTTGATAATTTTGAATAATTAAAGGTGAAATAAAGTCAAATGAATTAATTTTATGTTATTACACATGTCTAAGTTGATTTGGTAGTCAATGGATGAAAGTTAGAACGAAAATGTATTTCGAACGATCGAAATCGATCGTTTGGACTCAAAACGGATTTTTACGGATAAATCTCGCCTCGTGCAAAGTTAAATGGTTTGAAAGGCCTGGACATATCTTATATGATGTATGTAAGCTATGTGAAGTGTTGGAATGAACTTTGGAAGCAAATGGCCAAAAAATCACAAAGTTGGTAAAAGTGAGCTTCGAAGTTGAAAAATTTTCTAAGTATGAAAACGAGTTGAAACTATCTCTTACAGGCTATTGTTTCAATAATTTTAAGAAGCCAAATGAGCCAAGTAATATTTTTTTTAAATACTAGGTAGTAAGACCTAGCTATGGTCCAAATTTGAGCTTAATTAGATGTAAAATGAAGGAGTTAAAAATTAGCAAGGGTATGACAAAAATAAAAAAATCCTAATTCTTAACATCTCGCCGGGGCGAGATTACTATTCATGGCCGAGAAGATTTCGCGACCAGCGATGTTTGAAGGCGTCGGGGCAAAGTTACTGTTCACAACAATTTTTTTAAGCTTCCAAAAAGCTATATTTTAATGTGGAAGATAGAAATAAGTTATATAAACCCTATAATTGATAATAATGGTCAAATTAAATGGTGTTAAGGTATAATGAGATAATGAATGACATAATATAACATGCATAAAGCAAAGTCAAACCATGTTAAGGGTTATGTAAAAGGTCAGGAACGAGTTAGGATGTATTATTAACCTGTTAAGGTTGATATATCAAGAGTGTAATGAATAGAGACAAATTGTATTGCACCATAAACCCAACATTCCTTATTTAATTCAATTATGTCTGGATAACGTAATCATTAGTCTTTAAAAAATATTTTATAATCATAAAACATATTAACGGTGATTTCGTGTGTTAAAACCTAACTTTTAACCTTTAAAGCCAAGCCTTTGACCATAATGCGATTGTGACGACCCCAAATCCGGGTTCCTTGAACCTCGGATCCGGTTCAACATGAGTACAACCTTTTCCTTATCTTTCGTGAATTTTAACAATATTATAATTGCTAAATAATCATTTATTTACAATTATATAACATCTCCTTCTATTCCAGAATCGCAATCTTTATACATTCCTAGTATGTCTTCATATCATACATGATACGATATTCTATTACAATCAATTTGAGATCATATGTATAATGACTCAATCACACCATCCTATTATCCTTATTCATAAAGGACAACGTCTGAAAAATGATATTCAAATAATCTGTAAATGTTCTCTTAACAATTTAAGTTTGCTAATCTATAGCACAACAAAACATAAACTCTTCATATCTACTTACACAAGTGAATGAATTAATCTACCGCAAGGTTTTACTACAAAAGCACATATGCTTCAATCTTGATGACTCGTTAGTCAATCTTCATCTTTGCCTCTACCGGAGTAATCGGCTTCCTCAAGCTACTCTGTAATGTTTTGTTTTAAGCAAGGGTGAGCACGACGGCTCAGCAAGTCTAACAGTTTCACATAACACGTAAAAACAGTTCAATCATGCTTCATGCTTCATGCATCTTATGCTTTGCAGTACATATATTTCTCATGCATATCATGCCTCGCATTTAATCTATGCTTCATGCCTAGCCTCTATCATGACATATAGTTCAATGCAGAACAATTGTCTTAAATCAACTACCGCATATCAATAGTTCAAATCAACTTATTTCACAAAAGCACATTAACACATCTTTGCACATAACCACGTATGAGCACATCACAGTTTAATAACAAACTTATAAATTATGCACATAATGCAACACGTTCTGAAAAACTTGCCTGGACTTGTATAACCAGCTTACGTTAATCTTTGACGTTCCTTGCACCACCTACACGGTATGTGAGATCAACGGTGCACAATATCAGTCAAAGTTTGACTCAATACTAAATCTTATTTTAAAGATATTTATTTCTTCTTATCATCCCCTTTATTTAATAAGGTTAATTTCATATTTTAGTCTCTCTTTGACTTGACTCAGTGTTTCATATTCAACACCATAAATCTTTTGTTCGAAACTATGCAATTCTGACATTTATTAATGTCACTGCATTAAAACTTGGACCCTATATTTATTTAGGTCGATCCACCAATTAATCACTAATGGACCATACCATTGGTTTAACTTAATCACATCATTTATCTCGATACTTATCATAATATTACCCACCTTGGATAATATTTTAAATTTTACTATCAATTAGTAATAACTTATAATGTTATTTAATTGTTAAATAACACTTTAAATAATCATTACTATTATTAATTTATTTTTAATAATAGTTTACCTTAATCATTATTATTAATCTTTTAATAATAATTTAATTGCTTGCTAATATTATTACCCTTTAATAATATTTTAATTGACTTCTCATTATTATCAATCATTTTAATAATAATTTAAAATCCTCACATATCATTAGTAATTATTTAATAATGATTCAACCCTTAACTATTATTACCCAATAGTTAATTACTTGTTAAACAATATTATTAATTCTTTAATAATATTCTAAATCTTTATTTATCATTATTATTTATTTAATAATGATTTAACTCTTAACTATTATTATTTAATAGTTAATTAAATGCTAAATAATATTATTAATCCTTTAATAATATTTTAAATTAATTACATATCATTATTAATTATTGAATAATGATTTAATTCTTAACTATTATCATTTAATAGTTAGTCAATAATATTATCAATATATTTTAATTACTTAATAATCTTCTTTCGATTATGTAATAATTTATTCCACTTAATTACCATTTAATTATTATTTAATATGAATTAAATAATAATTAATTAACTAATTATCCGAACTCATTATTTAATATTAATTAAATAATAATTAATTAATTAATTAACCTTACTTATTATTTAATATTAATTAAATAATAAATAATTAGTTTATTAACCTTAATTATCCTTTAATTATTATTTAATATTAATTAAATAATAATTAATTACTTAATTAACCTTACTTATTATTTAATATTAATTAAATAATAAATAATTAGCTTTCTAACTTTAATATTCTTTAATTATTATTTAATATTAATTTAAATAATAATTAATTATTTATTTAACTTTACTTATTATTTAAGTGCAATTAAATAATAAATAACTAACTTATTCATCTTAACATCCTTTAATTATTATTTAATATTCATTAAATCATAATTAATTAATTACATAACTTCATATATTATTTAATATTTATTAAATAATATTTAATTAGATTATTAGCCTATTTATACACTAATAAATAGCTAATATATAGTGAATCACTCCAATAATTTCAAATTTTATTTTATAACACTTAACTAGCATGTCAATAGGTCAAATATTATTTTTATGAAATTAAAAATAATTTTCCCATAATTATTAGCAATTTAGTAAGCTTTAATCCACCATTAATTCTAATAAATACCAAATTACAAAAAAATTCGGATTTTAAATTTTGATAATTTTCTTTATAAAATTATAAGCATTTTCTCTTTTGGAACCAACCCAAGAACCGGCCTAAAAATGCCCGAACCAGCCCTACCTAAAAATCACGAAAAACCGAAAAAAACCGAACCGGCCGGTTTTTTTAAAAAAATAGGCAGATTACTTTTATGCTTTTTCAGACTTGGGGTCTTCGACGGGAACTTGAATAAAATGAAATCCACAAGTCCGATTGAGGCCTATTTGGTATCGATGGATTCTTAACTTCCCGAATTACATTTTTCTGTCATCAAACATCAAATTTGGATTTGTTTTGGTCACAGAAATTGGCTCTAAACCGGACTGTTGTGCACAGCCCTAAAACAGTGGGTGTGTTTTGGTTGAAAAATCATAACTTGCTCATTTTAAATCGGATCGAAGTGATTCCACTTGGAGAATCTTCATATCTCACACATCTAACACCAAAAATTTACGGATCATGAATCCGACTTACGGATCATGCCCAGAAATTTCAGGAGTGGCTGCCATGATTTTGGTTACTTGGTTTTCGTCGGTAAAATCTTATTTGATGATTTTGATGAAATCTTTCCACATAAATACACCCAAAAATTCATATTAAACCCATGTAACCCTAGATATATCAATCTAGCATGTTTCTACCTTTTTAGATTTTGAAAATTAGTTTTCTACCAAAGAAATTACATAGTACCCAAAGAAAAATATCAAGCTAGAATGTTTTATACCTTTTGTTGATTATCCTCTTTGTTAGAACTTTGAAAAGGCTTGGATGATCAATCTTCTTACATAGATAGCTTCCTCTTGATGAGACCTCCATCTTTAAACCTTGCTCTAAGATCATCCAACCATCAATGCTCACAAGATCTAACTTTCTTTTTCTTTTTCTCTAGAGTTCTCTCTCTTTTCTCTATTGAATTTTTTGTAAAATAGCTAACCAACGCAATGAATTGGTGAATCACTATATTTATAGTACTTCCTTAATCTCCATTAGCTCCTACTAATCAACCAACACTTGGACATTTAAGGCTTAAACTCATGCTTACTATAGCTTGGATGAACAAGATGATTGACAAGGATGAATGACTCCTATCAAGGTTGCTTGGAAGCAACTTTTAGAGTGTAAAACAAGCAAAATAAAGCCACACTCAACATTTTCATGTGGGGCCCCCTCCAAAATTCGGGATTTGCCAATAAATTACACCAATTTGACTTTATTTTTATATCATATATCATTATATAAGTATTAATATATATATATATATATATATATATATATATATATATATATATACCAATGTATATATATTGACCATAACTTTGACTACCGTTTGGGCTCCACATTGGATCAATTTAATATTTCTATTGGGCTCGTCAATTAAATTTGTTTGGGCTCAATTTAATTACTACATTGGGCTAATATTAAATACCCTATGTTACATTTAATTAAACAACCATTGGGCTTTGTTAATTATTACATAAATCCATGTTCAAATTAAATTATATGGACTACTAGGTTAAATTAATTTGACCTAGTTTAATACCTCAATTGGACTTATAATATAATCCAATTAGATTTACTATAAATAATTCTATCACATTGGGTTACTTAATTAACCCATCCACGGTTAATTCTTAACCCCACATTTATTTATCTAGCAATTAACCAATGATTGGTTAATGCTATCTCTCTTGTCAACCAACTAGGGTTATTCAATTAACTAGACATTAGTTAATTCTCTACACTCAATCAATACTTGAAATACTTCTCCCAACCATTGACCATCATTTGACTTTTAATGGTTTGGGCTACATAACTTACTTTTTATTGGCTCTCTTATTTAATTACCCATTTCATGCAAATATCTCCATATTGGGCTTACATCTATAACAACTTATTAATTAAGTAAAGTACTTAATTAATTAACTTCTTAATATTGTCCTTCTAGGCAATATTCCACTTCCCTACTTGTTACTCATAACCTTAATTCATAACTTATATAATTAATTCAATTAATTATATTACATGACTTTTCTTTTTAATCCATACTAAAACTAATTAATTTATTAGTTTTATTAAGTATTTAATTTACTTCACACGTCATCTTGTTTGACTAACAAACTCAACTATAGGTGTATATATATAAATATTAATATATTCACCTTCACTTCTCAATTGAATTTCTTTCTTAAATAAATTATCTACCTGCATCATTAAAATATTCTCACATTTAATTTCTAACAAATAATTTATGTTAAAAAAAAAATGTTTACCCATTTTCTACATATCTTCCTTCTCACCTTCTAGGTTTAAACCTTAACCTTTAATAAAATCAATTAAGATATTATTTAAAATCTTGAAATTATCTGGGATATTACAGCGATTCATATTTGTTTATTTATCTTACATACATAACCGGCCTCAGAATCATAACCTTCAATTTCTTTTCATTAGAACTTAGGTCAAACATTTATAATTTGTGACCTAGTCTATTACGATTTCATAATCATATATATATTATGATTTAACTTAACTTATCTTGAATATAGTCATCAATCATATATAACTGTCCATACATAATCATGTTTCCTTATACCTGTTCTGTACATGTTTCTATTTACTTACATCTGTACCATACATACGAGTTTCATTAGATACATACTCGACTAACAATATTACATTAATCTTACATCATTACCTCTTCTAAATGAATAATACATACATATAAAATAATCCCTACGGATTTACAAAACATTCATTTCTTTATTAACGACCAAGTTCATAATTAAAAGCTTAGATGTTAATTAACCTATGCATTCATAAATTTACATTTATCGACTTTACTTGAGCATTGTACAAATACATATAACAAATTCTTTCACGCTTATCTATGCATTTAGCATTCTTTTGCCTTAGCTGTACTGGAACTGTGATATCCTAAATTTTTAACATGATTTCCAATTGAGAGTTTTGGTTAATCAACTAAAGTTTAGCAGCTAAAACCTAGTGTTGAATGACAGAATGTATCAATGAGTAATTAAATATAATTCGTTATATGATCAATGTGGTATTATGTGATTAAATTTATTTATTATTTAATCAATGTGTTACAGATGACCTTGGAGGATTGAATAGTGAGGTAATGGAATTAAGATGTATGATTGTTGTAATGCCCATAATAGGGTAATTTGAAAGAAATCGGTGTAGGCCACTGTTATATGACTGCAACTAATGTATGAATATCTGTATATGTACGTATGTGGTTGAATATAGAAAGAAAAGAAATAAGAAAAGCATAATTAAGTTGATGTTTTAACTATGAAAGTTAATAACGAGTTTAATGAATAGGCCTGAAGAGGCGAGGGTATGAGAATGGTAGATAAATCTGTATGTGTAGAAAAGAATTAGCAGTTTGACCTAATTGGTCTATTAAAATTTATGAAATATTAAGTGTTGATATGTGAATATATGGAATTGCCAATGAATTGATCTTATATGATGGAAAGAAGACAAGTAATTGTTATGAAGTGTAAACACGGAAAGTAATACCCCTTTAGAATGTGCGAAAGAATGTACTATGCAAGCAGGGTGCAAATTTGCATTATGTGTATATGTAAATACGTGAATGGACGTAAAAGTCGCAAAATGAGGATATGAGCAAAAAAGGGATAACTGACGATGGATTTTGGAAATTCGATCAAGGTTCGCTTCTCGAGGAAGCGGTTTATGGAAAAGTGGGCAAGTCATTATATTGAGATGTCGAAAATTAAAATTGATTGAATGGGGAACCGAAATGGTTCATAGCAATTTAAGATTTATATTGATATGCAATTGAGCATAATGATAAATGGATGATTATGTAATTGAAGAACTAGAGGTGTTCCAAATTTGGTGTTAATTGGATGTATATTGAAGGAATTAAAAATCACCAAAGCAACAACTAAAATCAAATTCTGTTTCTGTAGGACTGCGTAGCCAGCGCAGTGTTTAACACTAAACACTGTGCTGGGGCGCAATGTATTATTCCTGGGCTAAGAGGAATGCGCGGCCAGGGAGCTCTGAAAGCGCCGAGGCTAAATGTCTGTACATTTGAATAAAATTTAAGATTCCAAAAAGCTATTTTTTGATATGGAATGATAAGAATATGTTATGTAAGCCCTAAATAGATAAAGAATGACCAAATTAAAGGGTGTCTAGGTATAATAAAATGATAAATGACATAATGTAACATGCCTAAAGCTAAGTCAAAGTGTGTTATAGGTTATGAACAAGTTCGGAAGTAAGCTAGGATGTATTGTTAACCTACATAAGGTATAATACAATACATGTGAAATGAATAAAGACTAATGGTATAATATTTATGAATTAAGTTTGACAAGTTATATAAAGTTTTATGGTTTTATAATGACATATAAGTTATATGTTGACAGACAGAGTTTGAAATGAGCAAGCTGACAAGTAAGGATGTAAAGGCCAAGCGAGGCGGTTAAGTGCGTACATTAGCATGAAGGAATCCATTATATTCCTATATGTGATATAAAAAGTTAGCAGATAAATGTAAAGCTGTATATGTGCAAGTTATGTAACAGATGGTTAAATGCCAAACCATGATAGTATTATGGATGTATCGTTTATAAAGCCATAGGAATAAATCTATGTATGTATGTGTTATTCAGGAAAATGTTTTAAAAGGATAAGGTAAAAGTGGTCGAGTTTTATTTGTAATAAACTCGTATGTATGGATCTATTATAAACAGACAATATTATATATGGTACAGAGAAATGTGAACAAGATCAGATATGGAATAGGTAACAACATACAGAATTATGTATAGATATTTATGCATGGTGAATGGTACTCACAGGTTAAGGTAAGACAAAAATCATAATATATATATATATATTATTGTGAAACACTAATAGACTAGGTCACAATTTATAAATATTTGACCTAAGTACTAATTAATGTTAAGTGAGCGTTGCGATTTTGAGACAGGTAAGGGATATAAAAAAAATAAAAATATGGATTGTATTATGATCAACTGAATGGTTTCAAAGATTAAAGGTTATATTTTAACGCATGAGATTCCAGTTAACGTGGTTTAAAATAATGATTATCTTATCCAAACATAATTGGACTTAATAAAGAGAATGTGGGATCTCGATGGGTTACAACTGGTATCAGAGCAGTTGGGTTATAGACCTTAGGTAATAGTACCTTAGGCTATGACTTTTGTGAGAAAGAAGGAAATAGTAAGGAAATGAACTCTAGATGAGTTGAGTCAACAAGAAATGAATTTTGGGAATTCAAGATTTGTGAATAGTAACAGATATCTTAAGATAAGATAATGAGAAATGGTAAAAGAGCCATGAGATCCTAGGTGATCAAAGTTATGAAAAGGAACTCTTGATAAGTCGTGAATAGTAAGATATGAATTAATGAAATTCATATCAGATTAAGGAAAAGTTGAGTAAAGGAAAGTTAAGGAAATGTTAGGGTATGTGCGATTTTTCATTGAGGACTCATGGTAGTGGCTGAGTTGTGCACTTCCTTATATGGGCGGGGATTTGTTGTAACGCCCCGAGATCCCGACCTTCCTTAATTCTATCCGATTATCTCTGGATATCATAATCATTAATCTTAAACCGTATTAACCGAAATTTTGTGCGTTAAAACTTAATCTTTAACCTTTATAACCTTTAGTTGACCGTAATGTGGTCCAGTTTTTTTTATTTTTAAACTTTAAAACCAACTTTCAATACCTGCCTTAGGATCGCAAAGTTCACTTTACTATTCATTATAACTTAGGTCAACCATTTATTAATTGTGACCTACACTATTATAATTTCTATAATCATATTTATTCATGATTTATATAACCTGTAATTAAAATTTTTGCAATGAACTATCTATACATGGCTCTGTTTAAATATATGTTTTGTACATGTTCTTGTTCATATATATATACCCACATACATTCGTCAATATCATACCTGTTTCTGGTTACATATAGTTGTAACATACATATATGAGTTTATTACATGTCAAACTTGTCTAACCATAATACATCCAACTATAACCTTTACATTTCCTAACTGGATAATTCATACATACATTCACATTCATTATTATGAATTTACAAATCATAAATCCCTTATTACTACTATGGTTTATATTTACATCCTTTTTGCATGGACATATCATATATACATGTAACAAATTGACTTCTTGCTTCTCCATATATTCACGTTCTTTACCTTAGCATAACCAGCACCTCCGACCTTCTTGTACCTTACCTGAAATGTTAGTTTATAACAAGAATGAGCATAACGCTCAACAAGTAAATCAATTAACACTTTACATGCTCACAGTTTATGTCAATGCGTCACGCTTCCTTTACCTTAACATGCTATGCTTAATGTCACAAATTACGCATAACAACTAATCACAGAGTTGCACATAGTCCACATAGAACATCTATCACATTTAAGTCTGAAGAACTTGCCTGATTAGCTTTTATTAATCATAACCTTAACTGCCTCGCTTGGCCTTGCTATCCTTCATTACGTTGGTTTACTACTTCGAGCGCCATCTTCATTGTACTCTCTTTTTTCTTAGCTACAAGGCTTGCTATTACAAGATTCTTCACTTTACTGGCTAATACTCATTCTTTTGTACACTTTACACCAATTTTACATGGCTTTCTTCACACCCTAGCCTTGCTCTTCATTTTCTCCTTTTGCTCTCAATTTTGCTTGAAACTTCGAAGGAATGAATAAGGTGGACTTGCACACTTACAATATACATATGTGTCTTATATCTACTTATCCAACAACTAACCATCTTGGTTAGTTTTAACTCATGCATGGTAAAAGGGTCACTTTGGACAATTCACATGAACTTTCAATGGAATTATGGATAATTCCCACAAAAGGACACCAATGTCATTTTCTATATTGTCAAGGGCAATATGGTCATTATACCAAAAATCTAGATAATTAAATTCCCTTAATTCATAATTTATTCATTTTTACTCCAATTCAAATCCTTTTAGATCCAAACATGTTTCATTATACTTAAATTTTATTCTAGTATTAAATACTTCATAAGTTGCTTATCCCATATCTCTTATCACACTTGAAACATCAAATTTCATTAACTACTTATAACAATTTATAATAATTTGCCAATTTTGTATAATACTTATTCTCTATCATCTACGACCCATTTTGCTTCCTTATTATATCCATTTCGTTTTTTGATATCTTAATTGGTCATAATACTCATATTTTCCATAAACAGCTTTCTCGAGAAGCGCACCTCGACCGGATTACCAAAATCCATCGTCCTTTATCCTTTTAAACTCATAATATCTTCTTCATGACTTTACGTCTTTTTACTTATTTACTTAACACATATAACGTCAGTTCCTAACATACATGAAATCTACGTTTCCTTATACTCGCATTTAAGAGTATTACCTTTTTTGTCTTTACACATCGTATCATGATTATCTTATTTCCATCATTTAATATCAATTTCCTTCACAAATTCCATGTATACATATATCATACACTTAATATTCCATAAATCCTTAATAAATCGATTTAATCACACGGTTCTTTCCTCATTACACATACATACTTACCTATACTTGTCATTCTCATACCTCGCCTTTCTAGTCCCATTCATTAAGCACGTTCTTAATTCTCATAACTTAAACTCATTTCCATTATACTTTTCTCATTTCCACAATTCTCTAACTTAACTCGTCTTTTTATGTTCGACCACATAGGTCCCTCTTTACTATTTCAATCACACAGGTCCTTTCTAACACATTGATCACATAATAATTTAATTCAATCACATAATAATACCTCATATCTATCTAAACCAGGTTTTAGCTGCTAACCTTTACTTAAATTAATAAAATCCTCATTTGAAAATACTGTAAAAATCCAGGATGTCACATTCACCCCTCCTTCAAAAAATTTCGTCCTCGAAATTGTTGTATATTCAAACCTTGCTCATTTGCAACATACATAACACTTTATATTCCATTCATCATAGCTAGGATTTCACTCACCTTTACATTATCTCCTCTCTCTACCCATCTTACCCCTTTCTAACATTCATTCCAGAAGATTGAAATGTCTTTCAAGAATCTTCACAATTGTTCAATAACTATGAAGCCATACGAATAAACAGGAATAACTTTTCTATAAACATAAAAGTTTTTCTTTTCAAAAATGAATTCGTTAAGAATATTAACAGTCATAAAGACTAAAAATACCCAAGGTCATAAGATCGTATATTCGTTAAGAATATTAGCAACCACAAAGATTTCCATATCCAACTGGTACGCTAGGTGATTAGCTTATTGTACCCTTTTACCCTTTTTCCTTTCTGTTTAGGTTGAACCGCGTTAACCAACCCACATATCATGTCCCCTTTTCAGGGTTGTTCACCTCAGACTTCAAAAACATTTTCCTTTATCCATTTCTAGATTTAAAACATTTGTTAATTTCTTTTCAAAATGGTCTAGCCGAAACAAATGGCGTAGGCTCACATTATTAAACTGCTGATTCATTTCAACTTGAACTTTTCAAAAAAAAAAATGGTGTCATTGGTTCAAAACTGGAACCCATTTTCATAAGCTAAAAACAAAAATCCTTTGAAAGGCTTTATAATACCGCACTATCTTAGCAATACGTTGAGAATTCGGTCATTCAAGACCTCTTAATACCGTACCAACATAGAAGCACATTGAGAATTCCGCCACTTTATCATTTCACACTATAGTCAACAGTGTGACAATGATTTCATAAATACATTTTGAAGATTCCAAATAACTTTGTCTAGTTGAATCAATTGGCATAGACCATGAATCACAGAATTTTAAAAATCATAGTTCGATATTTGAACAAAACATTTTTAATGCACCAACGTGCGAGAATAAGCACATTTTAAAACTCATTGATGATCTAGCATAGCTAGAAGAGTGGATTGCCTACCCAATCCTAATAATCATTCCTTTCTTCCTTTAACTCACTCAAACATTTCTTAACCTCTCTATCTCTTTCTTATTTCCTTAATTTTAGCAAATATCTGAAAACTATTTCTCTCAACTTATGACTCTCTTTTCTAATCCCCCACTATTCATCAAACTTGCCATGCACTTGGGCTCAGGAACTTACCACAATCATATGGCACAAGGATCTTATCCTAGTCAGGCCAAAATCACCCATTCGCTGAGGGGCTCCACCATATAATCACGAGTCACGAACTTACCATACGTGTCAGTTTTCAGAACACGCAACTAACTTTACTCTTTCTCTTTTCCTATATATAAGGCACATATAGAAGAAAAGAATTATCTTCTCAACATACATAACTGATACCGTGACGCTGGATTTTCACTGATTATCATGATAGGAATCCAAGTAAGTACACATCCCGCCCATATAAGAAAGTGCACACTCAGCTACTACCATGAGTCCTCAATGAAAAATCTCACATACCCTAACTTTTTTCTCACTTTTCTTTACTCAACTTTTCCTTTACCTTTCTTTGACCTGATATGAATTTTATCGATTCATATCTTACTTTTCATAACTCATTAAGAGTTCCATTATCTTTGATCATTTAAGATCCTTTAATCCTTTTACGATGTCTCATTACCTTATCTTAAGGTATCCTTATAATTTCTTAGTCCTGAATTCTCAAAATTCATTCCTTACTAACTCAACTCATCTAGAGTTCATTTCCTTACTATTTCCTTCTTTCACATAAAAGTCATAGCCTAAGGTACTATTACCTAAGGTCTATAACCCAACTGCTCTAATACCACCTGTAATGCCCCGAGATCCCGACCTTCTTTAATTCTATCCGATTATCTCTGGATATCATAATCATTAACCTTAAACCATATTAATCAAAATCTCATGCGTTAAAACTTAATATTTAACCTTTATAACCTTTAGTTGATCGTAATGTGGTCCAATTTTATTATTTTTTTTAAACTTTAAAACCAACTTTCAATACCTGCCTTAGGATCGCAACGTTCACTTTACTACTCATTATAACTTAGGTCAACCATTTATTAATTGTGACCTAACCTATTATAATTTCTATAATTATATTTATTCATGATTTATATAACCTGTAATTAAACATTTTGCCATGAACTATCTATACATGGCTCTGTTTAAATATCTCTTATGTACATGTTCTTATTCATATATATATATATATATATATATATATATATATATATATATATACCCATATACATTCATCAATATCATACATGTTTCTGGTTACATATAGTTGTAACATACATATACGAGTTTATTACATGTCAAACTTGTCTAACCATAATACATCCAACTATAACCTTTACATTTACTAACTGGATAATTCATACATACATGCACATTCATTATTATGAATATACAAATCATAAATCCCTTATTACTATTATGGTTTATATTTACATCCTTTTTGCATGGACATGTCATATATACATGTAACAAATTGACTTCTTGCTTCTCCGTGTTATTACACATGTTAAGGTTGATTTGGAAATCAACAGATTTGAATTTGAATGAATTGGCGATTCGAACGATCGAAATCGATCGATTCGATTCAAAATGGATTTTAATGGACAAATATCGTGCGAAGTTTTATGGTTTTGAAAGTTTGAACATATCATATATAACCTAAGTGAGCTATGTCAGGTGTTGGAATGAATTTTGGAAGCAAATGGCCAAAAATCACAAAGTTGGAAAAGTGAGTTTTGAAAGTTAGAAAATTTTCTAAGTCAAAAAGTGAGTTGAACAGCCCTCCTACGGGCTAATGTATCATTGATTTCGAGGAGTCAAATGAGGCAAGTAATATTTTTATAAATTACGAAGTAGTAAGAACTAGAGATGTTCCAAATTTGGAGTTAATTGGATGTATATTGAAGGAGTTAAAAATCACCAAAGCAGTAGCTAAAATCAAATTTTGTTTCTACAGGACCGCACGGCCAGCGCAGTGTTTAACACTGAACGTTGCGCCGGGGCACAGTGTACTGTTCATGGGCCGAGAGGAATGCGTGGTCAGCGAGCTCTAAAGGCGCCGGGGCGAAATATCTGTACACTTGAAAAAATTTAAACTTCCAAAAAGCTATTTTTTGATATGAAATGATAAGGATATGTTATGTAAGCCCTAAATAAATAAAGAATGACCAAATTAAAGGGTGTCAAAGTATAATGAAATGATAAATGACATAATGTAACATGCCTAAAGCTAAGCCAAAGTGTGTTATAGGTTATGAACAAGGTCGGAAGCAAACTAGGATGTATTATTAACCTACATAAGGTATAATACATCACATGTGAAATGAATAAAGACTAATGGTATAATATTTATGAATTAAGTTTGACAAGTTATACAAAGTTTTATGATTTTATAATGACATATAAGTTATATGTTGACAGACAGAGTTTGAAATGAGCAAGTCGACGAGGAAAGATATAAAGGCCAAGTGAGGCTATAAAAGGTTATGTAAATAAAAGCGTACATCCAAGTTTTTCAGACTTATGTGACCTATATGTTAGTTGAAATGTGCACTCCGTGCCACTATGTGTATTAACTATTAAGTGAATTATGTGACATTAAGCATAACATGATAAAGTAAAGAGGCATGACGCATATTATAAATGCGAGCATGAAAGGTGTTATCTGAATTACTTGCTGAGCTTTATGCTCACTCCTACTATTAACTAACATTTCAGGTAAATTACGAGAAGGCCGGTAGTTCTGGATAAGCTAAAGGTAAAAGATGCTAAATGCGTAGATTAGCATGAATGAATCCATTATATTCCTATATGTGATATTAAAAGTTAGAAGATAAATGAAAAGTTATATATGTGCAAGTTATGTAACAGTGTCAAACCATGATAGTATTATGGATATATGGTTTATAAATCCATAGGAATAAATGTATGTATTTATATGTGTTATTCAGGGAAGGGTTTTAAAAGGATAAGGTAAAATTGGTCGAGTTTTATTTGTAATAAACTCATATATATATATATATATATATATATATATATATATATATATATATATCAATTTTAAGCAGACAAGATTATGTATGGTACAGAGAAATATGAACAGGATCAGATATGGAACAAGTAATAGCAAACAGAATTATGTATGGATATTTATGTATGGTGAATAGTACTCACAGGTTAAGTTAAGACAAAAATCATAATATATATATGATTGTGAAACAGTAATAGACTAGGTCACAATTTATAAATGTTTGACCAAAGTGCTAATCGATGTTAAGTGAGCGTTGCGATCCTGAGACAAGTAGAGGATATATATATATATATATATATGGATTGTATTATGGTCAAATGAATGATTTCAAAGATTAAAGGTTATGTTTTAATGCACGAGATTCCAGTTAATGTGGTTTAAAGTAATTATTATGTTATCCAGACATAATTGGACTTAATTAAGGGAATGTGGGATCTCGGTGCGTTACAGGAACCTCCGGCCTTCTCGTACCTTTCTTGAAATGTTAGTTCATTGGAAGAATGAGCATAAAGCTCAGCAAGTTAATCAGATAGCACATTTCATGCTCAGAGTTCATAATATGCGTTATGCATCCTATACCTTAACATGTTATGCTTAATGTTATGTAATTCATTTAGCAATTAAATTACATAGTTGCACATAGGGCAAATTTCAATTCCTTTACTATCACATAGTTCACATAGAACATTTATTTGACTTAAGTCTGAATAACTTGCCTGTACGCTTTTATTTACTTAACTCGTACTCCCTCGCTTGGCCTTTTTATCCTTCCTTACCTCGGTTTGTTAGTTTGAACCTTATCTGTAAGCATACAATCTATAAACATCAATATAGGATCATAAAACTTTATATAACTTGTGACGCCCCCAAATCTAGGCCCACACAACCCAAACTTGAGTCGTCAAAAGACTACAACAAAATTATTACAATGAAATACAACGTACAACAATACAGTGGATAATACAACACAACTAAGTCTTCATTATTATTGCCACACTATTTTATAACACGTGAAGACTATGATAGCTATCCCCGCACTCTCACTCCATTCCCCGGCTAGACCCCGTTACGTTCTCATCTCCTGTTGAAAAACAATGGAACGAAAAGAAAGGGTGAGCTCAAATAGCCCAGTAAGAAATATCATGACTAAGATAATGACGAATAATTTATCATTAGCCTTCAACAGTTGAGTTCTTGATAGAATACAATAGACTACAAGGTTTATATCAAAAACTGCAGTTAAATTCTTAAACAACGTTCAGATCAATAATAGCAGCGGAATGAGCAATCTATTAGAAGAATAATGCAGACTATAATGTCCACTCGCTTCTCTTTTTAGTAAAAATATCATCAACTTTTATCATCTGAAATACCATTAGTCAAGATAATACAACTTCACAGTTCCTGGTCATAATCATGCAGATCAACAGTTCGTCTTTGCACTACGGGCCAAAGACATTCAATATAACACCAACGGTCATGATTATACCAGGTTCAGCCTTTGGTAATAATCATACCAATCAACAGTTCATCTTTGCACTACGGGCCAAAGATATTCAATAAAGCACCAACGGTCATGATTATACCAGATTCAGCCTTTGGTCATAATCATACCAACCAACAGTTCATCTTTGCACTACGGCCAAAGAGAACATTCAATATAGCACCAGCGGTCATGATTATACCAGATTCAGCCTTTGGTCATAATCATACCAAACAACAGTTCATCTATGCACTACGGGCCAAAGAGAACTTTCAATATAACAACAACGGTCATGATTATACCAGATTCAGCCTTTGGTCATAATCATACCAAACAACAGTTCATCTATGCACTACGGGCCAAAGAGAACTTTCACCACGTGCCATAAAAGACACCGAACAGATGTATCGCCTTTAACCTAATATATCGCCTTTAACCTATCATCTGTTCAACAAATATATCACATCTGTGCCCCCGGCCACAGATATTCACAACAGCTTGATTCTTGATGATTAGTACAAATAATAGTGATACAATTGATGAACAAAAGAAACAGGATAAACAATAAGTATCGGAAGTTTACTTTGTGCAGATTCAAATAATGTCCAAATTGCCAACATGATGTGGAGTGAAATTTAAAAATGATATTCAAGATCCACAGTTCAGAATAACGGTTACAGTTCAATAGAAAGGTTCACGTAAATAGGAAGGTTCAGTTGAAATAATGAAGTTCAACTATTATGGAACATATAATATTTTCAGGAATTATAGAAGCAATAGTTCCATAATAAGTTTCGATTTAGAAGTATGAAAGAAAATAATATCCCTTACCGTAGCAGGTTTGATTAACAAACGGTGAAGGAAATTAATATCCCTTACCATAGTAAGTTTGAATAATGGAAGATGAAAAAGATGGTATCCCTTATGAGTATAAAGGAAAATGATATCACTTACGAATATGGAATAAAAGTGTCATGTGATAATTCGTGTAGACAAATTATTTCCACACGAGACAAATAAAAAGGGTTATTCACCAACAGGCGATAATCCGCACTGTAAGGTTATTCCCATCAATTTGAATACGAATAGTTATTCACCAAACAGGCGATAATCCGCGCCGTAAGGTTATTCCCATCAATTTGAATACGAAGAGTTATTCACCAAACAGGCGATAATCCGCACCGTAAGGTTATTCTCAAAGATTAATAAGGAATGAATACAAAAGGTTATTCACCAACAGGCGGTAAACCGCGCCGTAAGGTTATTCCCACAATTTAATACATGGAAATAAATGGCACAAGAAAGAAACGATATTATTTTCGAGAATCAAAGAATGATAATCCCTTCAAGTAAGAAAGAAAATAATATCCATTTATGATGATGAAAAGAGTGATACCCCTTACCTTAACACGTGACTGGATATTGATTTAAATGAGATTGATCAACTTGAAAAATTCCTGCACTCCTTTTGGCTTTCAAACTCTCAAAATAACCTTACTATTCTCAGAGAAAACTCATAAAATTCTTATAGAAAAATTTTATGTTTTAGGTGTGATTTTTCTATTCAGCTGAACAAGCTATTTATAGGAGAAAAGATGTTACTATGCGTGGTAGGTGAACTAAAAAAAAAAAATTCAGCAGAGGCTGCGCAAACGTTTTTAAAAATTTTCAATACTTGCACAGTAACTTTAAAATTTTCAAAAAGTGAACAGTAATGAACAGTAACTTTTGTCGGTAGATGAACAGTAACTTCCCCCGAGATGAACAGTGACTTCCGTCAGTGAATAGTAACTTTTCCGGGAATGAATAGTAAATTCCGGGAGTGAATAGTAACTTTTGAAAAATAAAAATTTTTATTTTTCCTGTGGGTCCACCATATAAAATAAAATAATGCTACAACAATAATGTAATAAATACGTTACAGATTATTATTAATTTAATAATATAAATTACAGTATATTTGCAACTGTGACAATTATTAGGTTCAATAATTTTAAAAAAAACAGTGCAGCAACAATTATTGAGTCAATGATATGAAATACAGTGTAATGACAATTATTGAATCAATAATGCAAAATACTGTGTAACAACAATTATTGAATTGATAACATAAAATATTATGCAGTGACAATTATTGATGAAATGATGCGTAACAGTTACGGTGTCAATTATCAGAACAATAGTATGAGACACTGTGCAATACCGCGTGCTACTGTAGAGTACCGTGTGCTACAGAAAATACCATAAATTACCGTATGCTACTATTCTTTTATCACCGGTATTTTAAGAGTTAACACCGTTGACTATTTTTATTTAAAAAGGTTACTTCTGTCGTTTTCTATATCCGACAATTATTCTGTTGTGGGCTCCACCAATAATTAGTTATTTCGGCGCCGTCGTACGGCCCGAATATTCCCCGACAAAACGAATATTCCCCGACAAAAAGAATATTGTCCGACAAAATAAAATTTACACATAACATCCTTAACTTTCAATTTTGTCAATTTAACCACTTACTGTTTCATGAAAAAAATATATGAAGAAAAATTAATTTTTATATTTCATAAAATTCGGGGTCTTACATAACTTGTTAAACTTAACTCATAAATATCCGACCATTCGTCTCTAATCATTTTACATTTGATGTATTATACCTTATGTAGGTTAATAATACATTCTAACTCGTTACCAACATTCTTCAAAACCCTTTATATGATTTGGCTTAGCTTTAGGCATGATATATTATGCCATTCATCATCCCATTAAACCTTAACAACCTTTACATTTACCATTATTATCAATTCTAGGGTTTATATAACTTATTTCTATGATTTCACATCAAAATATAGCTTTTTGGAATATTAATTTTTATATATCATGTTCCTTGATTGATTTAAACTTTATTATTATCAAAGCTCGCTGGCAGTGAAATGTTCTCAGCCATGAAAATCACATTTGGCCCTGGCACAATGTTTAGTACAAAACATTGCTCTTAGGCGCAATGTTCAGAATCAACATTTTTTATTTTTGCACTACATTTGCCGATTTTTAACTCCTTTATCTTACATCCAATTAAGCTCAAATTTGGACCACATCTAGAACTTACTACCTAGTATTTTACAAAAAAATTACTTGGCTCACTTGGCTTCTTGGAATCATCGAAGCAATAGCCTTTAGAAGGGTGTTTCAAAAGATTTTCAGACTTGAATTTTTTTTTCAACTTTAACTAAATTTCCAACTTTGGGATTTTTTTTGGCCAATTGCTTCCAAACTTTATTTCAACACTTGACATAGTTTACTTGGGTCATATATGACATGTTCAAACTTTTAAAATCATAAAACTCCGCACGAGGCGAGATTTATCCGTTAAAATCCATTTCGAGTCGAAACGGTCGATTTCGATCGTTCAAAACTTATTTTCATTCTAATTCTCATCCGTTGATTACCAATTCAACGTAGACACGTGTAATAACATAAAACTAAGACATTTGACTTCATTTTACCTTTAATTTCTCAAAATGGCCAAAAATCACCTTTTAGTTGCATTTTCATCGAATTTCACAAACTTTTCATTTCCAAAACTTATGTTATTGTTGCCCCTTTTTGCAAGACTTGATTCCAACATGTCATTTAACACTTATATACATATTTAACTTGTACATGCCTTCAAAATATTTCAAACTTTTCAAATGACATCATTTTTCAAAATGATTCAAATTAGGCGTCGGCGAACGTTTTAAAACGTTTAAAATCCTCAATTGTCGCCATAAACGCCAAACAACTTCTAAATCATTTCGAACACGTGTATTAACATCAAACTTATCTTTTTGGCCTCATTTGATTATCAATTACACAAAATGGCCAAAATTCACACATTGATGACATTTTGTCATCTTTACTTGTTTCCATCCTTAAACCAACTTCAATTTTTGGACTCTATGCTTCATATGCATAATCACATACACATACAACAATTTTAGGTAATCACAAAACTTGTATACGCATCTTCCAAGTCACTTTACAGAATATAATTCAGTCTATACACAAAGTATAGCCTAATATTGTAAGTTTTCCTTAACAAATCATAGTTTTCAACCTTTAATGCATCTTTGTAGCTATCGAACCTGAAATTTCACATACTTTAAACATGTTCATACTCATCATCTAGGTTTTCATCAAAACCAACAACATTTAACATATATTCTTCCTTAAATCATGAGTTCTAGCTTAAAAAGGATATATGAAAAGCCCATCAACCTTGTTCTACCATCTTTCAAGCCTAGGGTTTCTTCTTAAATCATAAACATAACACATAATTCACATACAATTCATAATAAACCCTTATTTTTCAAGGATTCATGCATGGTTATACCTAATGTTCCATTTAAACTCTTAAACTTCAAACTTTAAAGTAAGAACATGATTATACCTCCTTAGATGACCAACTATTTTACATAGAAAGCTTTGTCTTGATGAGTATTTCCTCTTTTCTTCTTGCTCCAAGCTCAACCAAGCACTATAACTTCTTAGATTATAAGTTTTTCACCTAGCTTTCATGGCTTCCCTAGCTTTCATCTCTTAGGGCTACTTTTCCTCTTATTTTCTAGCAAAAATGATGGGAGAGCTTGCATTGCTTGGCTATTATACGATAATTAACTCAATCGCTTAACTATGATTACACCAACCCAAGGGCATTTTGGTCATTTCACATGAGAAGTGATGGGCATTTTCGTCAATTCACCACTTGAGACATATAAGTCATTACCTAATTTATCAAGAGTATTTTGGTCATTGCACCATTTAAGGACACCAATGTCATTTTCCAAATCTTTCAAGAGTATTTTGGACTTTAAACCATTCTAGGACTCATATGTCACTAATCAAATTGCCAAGGGCATCATGGTCATTAGACAAAATTCCTAGATAAATTACATTTTCCATTAATTCATACAAGCTTATTTTTTTAACCATTTCAAGTCCATTTTGATCCAAACTTGTTTCATTATGCTTGAATTTTACTCTACCATCAACTAGTCCACAATTGGCTTGTCCCAATTTACTTGTCACACTTTAAACATTAAATTTCATTACTTAATCATAATTATTCATAATAACAATTACAATATTTTCATATTTGCATATCATTACTTTCTTAATTTATACGAACCTTATCGATTTTGCATATCACAAATTTCATTTTCGACATCTCAAGTAATCAAAATACTCACTCTCTCCATACACTGCTTCCTCGAAAAGAAAACTTTGCTCTTGGATTATCAAAATCCATTGCTTCAACCATTTAAGATCATAATACATTTTTATGACTTTTACGTCCCTTCGCTTGTCCACTTAACATACACATCTCACTTTGAACTGTAGTTGCATTCAACATTCTTTCTACTCATGCTTGGGGGTATTACCTTTCTGTTTGTACACATCATATATCTGATTATCTTATTTTAATCCTTCAATATCAGTTCTTAATAACTTCAAACTATTTAAGGATCATCAATCTTATTATTCCTTTAATCTCTATCTTGAATCCTTCTTTCTCTATCATATCAATTATATATATACACATATTCAATCAACTGCATAGGTCATAATAGCACATTGATCACATCATAGTTTATATTATATCGTTCTTACACTTTCTGTCATTTATAACTAGGTTTCAATTATTAACCTTTACTTAATTTACCATAATGCGTGTTTAACAATCTTGTAAAATCCTGGGGTGTCACATTCACCCCTCCTTCAAAAAATTTCGTCCTCAAAATTTGTTGTGTACTCATACCTTATTCATTTGCAACATACATAACTTCCTGCTTTCATTTTACATAGCTAGGTTTTTAACTAACCTTTACATTCTCTCCTCTCTCTACGCATCTTACCCCTTTCTAGCTTTCATTCCAGAAGATTGGAATCTTCATAATTATTCAATAACTATGAAACAGTATGAATAAATAGAAATAATTTTTCCATAAACATAAAACTTTTACTTTTGTTGAGGGTCATAAAGACCATGAACTCGTTAAGAATATTAACAATCACAAAGACTGCAATATCCATAGGTCATAAAGACCAGGAATATGAGTTTACGACACAACCGCCACTCTTTTTCCTCTGTCATCACTGGTACGCTAGGTGATTAACCTATTGTACCCTTTTTTCTTTCTTTTTTTTTTAGGTTAAACCACATTAACCAACCCACATATCATATCTCATTTTCAGGGTTGTTCACCTCAGACTTCAAAAATATTTTCCTTTATCCATTTATGGATTTAAAACATTTATTCATTTCTTTCAAAATGGTCTAGCCGAAACAAATGGCATAGACTCGCATCATTAAACTATTCGTTTATTTCAAACTTGAACTTTTCAAGAATGTTGTCATTGGCTCAAAATTGAACCCAATTTCATAGGCTAAAAACAAAAATTATCTAAAGACTTCATAATACCGCACTATATCAGCAATACGTTGAGAATTTAGTCATTTCAAGACTTTATAATACCGTACCGTCATATAAGTACGTTAAGAATTCTGTCATTTTTTCATTCCACACCATATTTAATAGCGTGACAATGATTTCATAAATACATTTTGAAGTTTTCTAATAACTTTATCTAGCCGAATCAATTAGCATAGACCTATGAACCACAGAATTAAAAACTTTAGTTCGACATTTGAATAAAACATTTTTAATGCACCAATGTGCGAGAATAAACACATTTTAAAACTTTGATGATCTAGCATAGCTAGAAGAGTGGATTGACTACCCAATCCTAATAATCTCCTCTTTTCTTTGCTTTTTCTTTACTCCTTTAAACCGCTCTTATAATCTCTATCTCTTTCTTATTTCCTTAATCTTAGCTAATATCTGAGAACTATTTCTCTCAACTTATAGCTCTCTTTTCTAATCCCCCATTGTTCATCAAACTTGCCATGCACTTGGGCTCAGGAACTTACCACAATCATATGGCTTGAGGAGCTTGTCCTAGTCAAGTCAAAGTCGTCCAATCGCTGAGGGGCTCCATCACATAATCATGAGTCACGAACTTACCATACGCATTGGGTTTCAGAACATATAATTAATCTTACTCTTTCTCTCTTCCTATGTATCAGGTACATGTAGAAGAAAAAAATTACCTTCTCAACATACATAATTGATACCATGACGCTGGATCTCCACTGATTATTATTATAGGACGCCAAGTAAGTACAAATCCCCGCCCATACAAGAAGGTGTACAACTCAGCCACAATCATGAGTCCTCAATGAAAAATCCCACCTACCCTAACATTTTCTTAACTCAACTTTTCCTTTGCCTCTCCTTGATTTGATATGAATTTCTTTAATTCATATCTTACTATTCATAACTCATCAAGAGTTCCTTTATATCTATGATTGCCTAGGATCTCATGGCCCTTTTGCCCTTTCTCATTATCTTATTTTAAGATATCTTTTACTATTCCTTAATCTTGAATTTCCAAAATTCATTTATTTCTTACTGAACTCCTCTAGAGTCTATTTCCTTACTATATTATTCTTTCTCACAAAAGTCTTAGCCTAAGGTACTCTTACCTAAGCTCTATAACCCAACTACTCTGATACCAACTGTAATGCACCATAAACCCAACATTCCTTATTTAATCCAATTATGTCTAGATAACGTAATCAGTAATCATTAAAATCATATTTTATAATCATAAAACATATTAAAGGCGATCTCGTGCACTAAAACTTAACTTTTTACCTTTAAAGCCAAGCCTTTGACCATAATGCAATCCATATTTGTTTATTTATCTTACATACATAACTGGCCTCAGAATCATAACCTTCAATTTCTATTCATTAGAACTTAGGTCAAACATTTATAATTTATGACCTAGTCTATTACGATTTCATAATCATATATATTATGATTTAACTTAACTTATCTTGAATATAGTCATCAATCATATATAACTGTCCATACATAATAATGTTTCCTTATATCTGTTCTGTACATGTTTCTATTTACTTACATCTGTACCATACATACGAGTTTCATTAGATACATACTCGACTAACAATATTACATTAATCTTACATCATTACCTCTTCTCAATGAATAATACATACATATAAAATAATCCCTACGGATTTACAAAACATTCATTTCTTTATTAACGACCAAGTTCATAATTAAAAGTTGAGACGTTAATTAACTTATACATTCATAAATTTACATTTATCGGCTTTACTTGAACATTGCACAAATACATATAATAAATTCCTTCACGCTTATCTATGCATTTAGCGTTCTTTTACCTTAGATGCACCGAAACCTCCAGCCTTCTCGTACCTTAACTAAAATGTTAGTTCAAAGCAAGAATGAGCATAAAGCTCAGCAAGTTAATCAGATAGCACATTTTATGCTCACAGTTCATAATATGCGTCATGCATCCTTTACCTTAATATGTTATGCTTAATGTTACGTAATTCATTTAGCAATTAAACCACACAGTTGCACATAGGGCACATTTCAATTCATTTACTATCACATAGTTCACATATAACATTTATTTCACTTAAGTCTGAATAACTTGAAAGTACGCTTTTATTTCCTTAACATGTACTGCCTCGTTTGGCTTTTTAATCCTTCCTTACCTCGGCTTGCTAGTTCAAACCTTATCTATAAGCATACAATCTATAAACATCAATATAGGATCATAAAACTTTATATAACTTGTTAAACTTAACTCATAAATATACGATCATTCGTCTCTAATCATTTCACAGTTGATGTATTATACCTTATGTAGGTTAATAATACATTTTAACTCATGATTTGGCTTAGCTTTAGGCATGATATATTATGTCATTCATCATTTCATTAAATCTTAACACCCTTTACATTGATCATTATTATCAATTCTAGGGTTTATATAACTTATTTCTATCATTCCACATCAAAATATAGCTTTTTGGAAACTTAATTTTTTTTAAATGCACATAAATCTCTCCCCAGCGCCATCAGAGCTCGCTGGCCGTGAAATGTTCTCAACTATGAGTAGTACATTTGGCCTCGGCGCAATGTTTAGTACAAAACATTGCGCCTAGGCGCAACGTTCAGAATCAGCATTTTTGATTTTTGCACTACATTTGCCGATTTTTAACTTCTTCATCTTACATCGAATTAAGCTCAAATATGGACCACATCTAGACCTAACTACCTAGTATTTTAAAAAAATATTACTTGGCTCACTTGGCTTCTTGGAATCATCAAAGCAATAGCCCCTAGGAGGGTGGTTCAAAATATTTTCTGACTTAAAATATTTTCCAACTTTAACTAAATTTCCAACTATGTGATTTTTTTGGCCAATTGCTTCCAAATTTTATTTCAACACTTGAAATAGTTTACTTGGGTCATATATGACATGTTCAAACTTTTAAAACCATAAAATTTCGTACAAGGCGAGATTTGTCCGTTAAAATCCATTTCGAGTCGAAACGGTCGATTTCTATCGTTCAAAACTCATTTCCATTCTAATTCTCATCTTTTAATTACCAATTCAACGTAGACACATGTAATAACATAAAACTAAGCCATTTGACTTCATTTTACCTTTAATTTCTCAAAATGGCCAAAAATCACCTTTTAGTTGCATTTTCATCAAATTTCACGAACTTTTCATTTCCAAAACTTATGTTATTCTTGGCCCCTTTTTGCAAGACTTGATTCCAACATGTCATTTAACACTTATATACATATTTAACTTGTAAAGGCCTTCAAAACATTTCAAACTTTTCAAGTGACTTCTTTTTTCAAAATGATTCAATTTAGGCATTGATGAACGTTTTAAAACGTTTCAAATCCTCAGTTGTTACCATAAATGCCAAAAGACTTCCAAATCATTTCAAATACGTGTATAAACATCAAACTTAGATTTTTGGCCTCATTTGATTACCTATTACACAAAATGGCCAAAATTCACACATTCATGATATTTTGTCATCTTTACTTGTTTTCATCCTTAAACCAACTTCAATTTTTGGACTCTATGCTTCATATGCATAATCACATACACATACAACAATTTTAGATAATCATAAAACTTGTATACGCATCTTCCAAGTCACTTTATAGATTTTAATTCGGTCTATACACAAAGTATAGCCTAATATTGTAAGTTTTCCTTAACAAATCATAGCTTTCAACCTTTTATGCATCTTTGTAGCTATCTAACCTGAAATTTCACATACTTTAAACATGTTCATCCTCATCATCTAGGTTTTCATTAAAACCAACAACATTTAACACATATTCTTCCTTAAATCATGAGTTTTAACTTCAAAAACATATATGAAAAGCCCATCAACCTTGTTCTACCATCTTTCAAGCCTAAGGTTTCTTATTAAATCATAAACATAACACATAACTCACATACAATTCATAATCAACCCTTATTTTTCAAGGATTCATGCATGGCTATACCTAAACTTCCATTTAAACTCTTAAACTTCAATATTTAAAGTAATAACATGATTATACCTCATTGGTTGACCAACTATTTTACATAGAGAGCTTTGTCTTGATGAGTACTTCCTCTTTTTTTCTTGCTCCAAGCTCAACCAAGAACCATAACTTATTGGATTATAAGTTTTTCACCTAACTTTCATGGCTTCCCTAGCTTTCATCTCTTAGGGCTACTCTTCCTCTTATTTTCCAGCAAAAATGGTGGGAGAGCTTGCATTTCTTGGCTATTATATGAGAATTAACTCAATAGCTTAAGTTTGATTACACCAACCTAAGGGAATTTTGGTCATTTCACGTGATAAGTGAGGGGCATTTTCATCAATTCACCACTTGAGACATATAAGTCATTATCTAATTTAAAAAGGGTATTTTGATCATTGCACCATTTAAGGACACCAGTGTCATTTTTCAAATCTTTCAAGGGTATTTTGGACTTTAAACCATTTTAGGACTTATGTGTCATTAATCAAATTGCCAAGGGCATCATGGTCCTTTGACAAAATTTCTAAAGAAAATTAATTTTCCATAAATTCATACAAGCTTATTTTTTTAACCATTTCAAGTCCATTTTGATCCAAGCTTGTTTCATTATGCTTGAATTTTACTCTACCATCAACTAGTCCACAATTGGCTTGTCCCAATTTACTTGTCACACTTTAAGCATTAAATTTCATTACATAATCATAATTATTCATAATAACAATTACAACATTTCCATATTTGCATACCATTACTTTCTTAATTTCTACGAACCTTATCGATTTCGCATTTCATAAATTTTATTTCCGACATCTCAAGTAATCATAATACTCACTCTCTCCATAAACTGCTTCCTCGAAAAGCAAACCTTGCTCTCGAATTATCAAAATCCATTTCTTCAACCATTTAAGATCATAATACATTTTTATGACTTTTACGTCCTTTCGCTTGTCCATTTAACATACACATCTCACTTTGAACTGTACTTGCATTCAACATTCTTTCTACTCATGCTCGGGGATATTACCTTTCTGTCTTTACACATCATATACTTGATTATCTAATTTCAATCCTTCAATTTCAGTTCTTAATAACTTCAAACTATTTAAAGATCATCAATCTTATTATTCCTTTAATCTCTATTTTGAATCCTTATTTCTCTATCATATCAATTATACATATACACATATTCAATCTACCGCATAGGTCATAATAACACATTGATCACATAACAGTTTGTATTACATCATTCTTACACTTTTTGTCATTAACTAGGTTTTAATTATTAACTTTTACTTAATTTATCATAATGCTTGTTTAGCAATCTTGTAAAATCCTGGGGTGTCACACTAATGGTCTACTAATTATAGTTGAAGTGAAAGGAATTATGTAAAATTTTATGTCCCTATAATGATATATGGGGTGTATGTTTACAGATAAGTTCGGGTTAACAAACTGACACGGTGAAGGCTATAAAAGACAATCAAATAGCGTAAAGGTTGAGCTTGGTAACATATATCAGGCAAGTTTTTCAGACTTGTTGATATGTGATAATTGTTCTTTGTGAACTACGTGATATTAAAAGATTTGAAATGTGCACTCCGTACAACTATGTGTTTTAACTGTTAAATGCAATATGTGGCATTATGCAGAGTATAGTAAAGTAAAGAAAGCATGACGCATGTTAGGAACTGTAAGCATGAAAGGTGTTTTCTGTTAAACTTGCTGAGCCTTTGTGCTCACTCTTGCTATAAACTAATATTTTTAGGCAACGTATAAGAAGACCGGAGATTTCGATTAAGTTAAAGGTAAAGAATGGTGAATACATAGATAAGCGTGGAAAAATTTGTTATATGTATTTGTGAAATGTTCAAGTAAAGTAGATAAATGTAAATCTATGATGGTATAAGTTAATTAACGTCTAGGTTTTAATTATGAACTTGGTCATTAACAAAGAAATGAATGTTCTGTAAATCCGTAGGGCTTGAATTATATGTATATAATATTCAGAGAAAGGCTATAGTGATGTAAGATTAATGTATTATTTGAACTTGTATAAGCAAACATGATCATGTATGGAACAGGTATAAGCAAACAGGATTATGTATGGATAGATTAATGGTGAAACTATTCACAGGGTATGTTATGTAAAATCAATATATATGATTTTCAAAATGTAATAGACTAGGTAATAATTCAATTTATATGATCTGAGTTCTAACCCAAGGAAATTAAAGGTTATGATTCTGAGGTAGTAATGAAGGTAAGATAAATAAACAGATTTATGGACCGTATTATGGTCAAATGAATGGTCTTAATGGTAAAATATTTATATTAACTCACGAGATCGCCATTAGCATATGATGGGGTTTTGTGGTGCTACATTTGGTATCAGAGCTGATAGGCTATAGACCTTAGGTAAGAGTACCTTAGGCTATGACTTTTATGAGAAAGAAAGAAATAGCAAGGAAATGAACTCTAGAGGAGTTAAGTAATGAAGAAATGAATTTTGGGAATTCAGGCTTAAGAAATGGTAAAAGATATCTTAAGATAAGATAAAGAGAAATGGTAAAGGGCTATAAGATCATAAATGTTCAAAGATAAAAGGACTCTTGATGAGTTGTGAATTATAAGATATGAATTGATGAAATTTATATCAAGTTAAGGAAAGGTAAAAGAAAAGCTAAGTAAGGACAAGTTAAGGAAATGTTAGGGTGTGTGAGATTTTTCATTGAGAACTCATGGTAGTGGCTGAGTTGTACACTTCCTTGTATGGACAGGAATTTGTGCTTCATTTTACGACTATTTAGCTTCCTACAATGATAATCAGTGAAGATCCAACGTCACGGTATCGGTTATGTATGTTGAGAAGTGAGAAAAATTGAGGTTACTTTCATGTTCTTAAAACTCACGCGTATGGTAAGTTCGTGACTCATAATCTTATGGTGGACCCCCTCGGCGAATGGACAATTTTGGTTTGACTATGATAAGTTCCTCAAACCATATGATTGTGATAAATTCTTGAGCCCCTAATGTGTGACAAGTTTGATGAACATGGGGGAATTAGAAAAGAAAGCCATAAGGTGAGAATGTTAGTTCTCATAGACTGACTAGGGTTAAGGAAATAAGAAAGAGATATAAATGTTAAGTAATGATTGAATGAGTAAAGGAAAAAAGGGAAGGGTGATTAGGATTGGGTAAGCAATCCACTTTTGTAGCTATACTAGATCATCGATGTTTTAAAAATGTGCTTATTCTCATACTTTGGTGCATCGAAAATATTTTGTTCAAGCATCGAACTGAAATTTTAAAATTTTCATGATTCATGGGTCTAAGCCACTTGATTTGGCAAGACAAAAGTTATTTAAAAATTTTAAAATGTATTTATGAAATCGTTGTCACATTATTGAATATGGCGTGGAATGATAAAATGACAGAACTCTCAACGTACTTCTATAACGGTACGGTATTATGAAGTCTTAAATGACTGAATTCTCAATGTACTGCTGGGATAATGCAGTATTACGGCATCTTTAAAAGAGATTTTTTCTTTTCAGTTTATGAAAATAGGTTCAAATTTTGAGCCAATGATGGAATTCTCAAAGCATGGTAACAAAGATGTGGAGGTGAGAGTATGAATCACTGATACATCATTACGTAATGCAATGTGATGAAGTTATGGTGAAAATGACTTCTTTTAAATTTTCAAGTTTGCATGGATTGAACGATTTAATGATGTGAGTCTATGCCATTTGTTTCGGCTAGACCATTTTGCTAAAGAAATGAGTAAATGCTTTTAAATCCAAAAATGGGTGAAGAAAAATGTTTTAAAGTTTGAGGTGAACAACCCTAAAAAGGGGATATGATATGTGGATTGGTTAACGTGGTTCTACTAAAAAAGAAAAGGAAACGGGTACAATAAGTTGATCACCTAGCGTACCAATAGGCCAAAGGAAGAAGGGTGGTGTGGTTGTGCCTTAACTCATGTTCCTAATCTTTATGACCCGTGGAATTTCTCAATTTTTGTGATTGTTAATATTCTTAACGTGTTCATGGTCTTTATGACCCCTCAGCAAAATAGAAAAGGTTTTATGTTTAAAAGGAAAGCTTATTCTTGATTATTCATACTACTTCACAATTGTTGAAGATTCTTGAAAGACATTCCAATTTTCTGAAATGAATGATAGAAAGGAGTAAGATGAGTAGACAAAGGAAAAAAAATGTAAATGTTAGTTGAAAACCTACTTGGGATGAATGGAATGAAAAAAAGATATGAATGTTATAACTTAGTAACGTATAAGTACGTAGCAATTTCGAGGACGAAATTTTTTGAAAGAGGGGTGAATGTGACATCCTAGATTTTTAACAAGATTTCTAAATAAAAATCTTGGCTAATTAAGTAAAGGTTAGAAGTTAAAACCCAATTTGGAAGGATAAAAAGTAATAAGAAGTGATTAAGTTTAAATTATTATTTGATCAATGTGCTAAGAATGACCTATGTGGTTGAATTGATAATGAGGGACTCTTGGTGTAAATAAGGGTCTATAGAGCGTATAAGGATCAGTCATTAATAAAAGAGTACATTAGTGGCTCGATATATAATGAAATTATATTTAATATAATTTACTATAGTTGAATGGAAATAGAATGGATTAAAGGCACAAAATAGAATGAAATACATACGATTTGGTAATTAAAAAAAGAAATTATTGTAAGACACTGTGTTGTGTCAGCATGTGATAGATTGAATATATGTGTATATATATATATATATATATATATATATATATATATATATATATATATATATATATGATCTAATAATGAAAGAAAAATTAAGACTTGGAAAATAATAGAAAATGATGAAAGAATATGTAAATTAAGCTTTAGTTATAAATATTAATAACTAGCTTAATGAATAGGCCTGGAGAGACTAGGTTACGAGAATGCCAAGATAATGTATGATAGTATGTAATGAAAGGAAGGATCAGTTTAACCTAATCCGTATATTAGGGATTAAAATCATAATAAGGATAATGATTTTTAGAACGTATGGAAATTATTAAGGAAGTAATATTAATTGATTGAAATGAAGTAAGCATTTATACGACCTATAAATACAGAAGGTAATACTCCCAAAAATGAGTAGAAAGAATGTAATATGCATGTACGATTCAAATTGGTGTATGTGTGTTAAGTAAACGAAAGAAAGGACATAAAAATTATAAAATGATTATATGAACGTAAAAAGATAAAGGATGATAGATTTTGATAATCTGAGCAGGGTTCGCTTTTCAAAGAAGCGGTTTGTGAAAAAGTGAGCGTTTTGACTATTTTAGATGTCGTAAATTAAAAATGATTGAATGCGGAACCGAGAAGGTTCGTAGGACACTAGAAAAGTAATTCTAGTTAAATAAAATTATTTAGTCGAGTTGCGATTAAATGACTAATTAAGCTATAAAATGAGACTACGTGAACGTAGCATAGTGGAAAACGAATGACCTAGTCGATCGATTGAAAGAAAAAAAATAACCAATTTAAATGAGCTTGAAAATGAATTAATGAGAGAAGTATAAAGTTTACTCAAAAAGAAAATTAGCATAAAATTCAAAATCTAGCAAAAATGGCTTTTGTCTAAAATGCCCTCAACAATTTAGGTAATGACCATTGTGTCCTAAATGGCAAAATGACCAAAATACCCTTAACAAATTAAGTAATGACCGTTATGTCCCAAGTGGTGTAATGTCAAAAATGCCATTCATTAATCATGTAAAATGACCAAAACGCCATTGGTTAGAGTTAGTTATTCTTAAGTTGACTTACCCCTACTTGGGTTAAGCCTTATTAAATTAGCAAAGCCAAGCACCCTTCTTCTTCATTCTATTTTGCTGGAAAATATAAAACCTAGGAGAGAGAAAACAAAAGCCATGAAAGTTAAAAGAGAAAAACTTGAGATGGTTGAGCTAGAAGACTTGGATGGTCATGGAGCAAGCAGGAAAGAGAAAGGCCTCGAGGTGGTGAAGCTTCCTATGTAAAAAGATTGAGCATCCATGAAGCTTTAAAAGTTTTCTATACTTAAAACCTTGATTTATACTGGTCTATGCATGTATGTATGGTTAAAGTTAAGAGTTATGAAAGAATATTGTCTAGAGTTAGAAGATTATGGTGAAACCTTAAGTTATAAGGTTGAACATAAGAATTTAAAGGGTATTTACATGTATATAGCTTGTTATATACTCTAATGTATAGAAAATGTGAAACTGATGGCCAAAATTAGCTATTTTAGTAATGTGTTAATAAAAACATATTTTGAAAGTAAAGAAATTTGGAACAAGTCTTATATGTGTAGTATAAGGCCACAAAGTTGATAAATAAACTAATTATAAGTGTATGGAAAATGGAGTCTAAGAATTGAGAAATAATTTTTTTTAGTAAAGTTCATGAAAATCCAACTTAAAGGTTATTTTTGATAGTTTTGAATAATTAAAAATGAAATAAAGTAAAAAATACTTAGTTTTATGTTATTAAACGTGTCTACGTTGATTTGGTAGTCAACGGATGAAAGTTAGAACGAAAATGTGTTTCGAACGATCGAAATCAATCGTTTGGACTCAAAACGGATTTTTGTGGACAAATCTCGCCTCGTGCAAAGTTAAATAGTTTGAAAGGCCTAGACATATCTTATATGATGTATGTAAACTATGTCAAGTGTTGGAATAAAATTTGAAAGCAAATGGCTAAAAATCACAAAGTTGATAAAAATGAGTTTTGAAGTTGAAAATTTTTCTCTATGAAAACGAGTTGAAACACCCTCCTACGGGCAATTGCTTCGATAATTTTAAGAAGTCAAATGAGTTAAATAATATTTTTTTTAAATACTAGATAGTAAGAGCTAGCTATGGTCCAAATTTGAGCTTAATTGGATATAAGATGTATGAGTTAAAAATCAGTAAAGGTAAGATAAAAATTAAAAAATTCTGATTCTGAACATCTCGCCTAAGCGAGATGTTTTATTCTAAACATCTCGCAGGGGCAAGATTACTATTCATGGTCGAGAAGATTTCACGGCCCGTGAAGTTTGAAGGCACTAGGGCGAAGTTACTGTTCACAACAAATTTTTTTAAGCTTCTAAAAAGCTATATTTTGATGTGAAATAATAGAAATAAGTTATATAAACCCTAGAATTGATAATAATTGTCAAATTAAAGAGTGTGAAGGTATAATAAGAAAATGAATGACATAATATAACATGCCAAAAGCTAAGTCAAACCATGTTAAAGGTTATGTAAAAGGTCGGGAACGAGTTACGATGTATTATTAACCTATGTAAGGTGTGTTACATCAAGAGTGTAATGAATAGAGACTAATGTTCTAGTAATTATAGTTGAAGTGAAAGGAATTATGTAAAACTAGGGATAGTGCAACTAATATAACAATTAAGTATTGTATCCAGTATTTCTAGATTGAAAAATCTAAAACTGTTGTGGACTCTCAGATTCATAATAGAACTAAGAGTCCAACCATTAATATAAAAAGATTGATATTCAATCCAGTCATAGTTTCTTTTTGAGGCAAACATCATTGTGCTACTCATTCCGAACTTAAAATTAGTTTTTGACAGGTTTGAGCAATTAATTGATTGACGATAACGAGCTCAAATTTATGTAGTATAGTGTTTTCAGGTATCTCACATACCTTTCCTTTATTGACAAAACGGAATAAGAAATTTGGCAGCATTTATTTGCCTCCTGTATCTCTAACCATCGATCAATATTATCCATGAACAATATTTTTTGTAAAAAAAGGGTAGTACCGCAAGCCATTTGGTGGGTCCAATAAGGGGGGGGGGGGGAAGATGTAAATATCCAAAAGAAAAGTTTTTGCATATATACCTAAAACTATAAAATGAGCCTTCTAAGTCCAAACAAAAAAGTATTGTCATAAAATCAACTAAATCGCATCACCATAACAATTTTTCTCTCTATATATATTTTTTTTGAAATTGGACAAAAGATTCATATACCATGAGTCAGAGCCTACTAAAATAGTTGTCCTCAATATAGTCCGCAAAAACACCAAAAAGATGATCCGTAATTACCCGTGCCTGAAAGCACGACATATATTAAAAATCCAAAAATACTCTATTACCTAAAGACTATTTGCAACCTAAAATAACTTACAATTCAATTAGAATGAATCTGAATCATCCCTGTAATTTTCCGCCCAAATCAATTTGCATGTGAAAACATAACGACCGCAATACCAGAAAAATAGGAAAATGACATCAATGCTAAAAGGTTAATCCATGTTGTTTACGTGCAATTCTTTTGTAATAATAATAATAATAATAATAATAATAATAATAATATAATAATAATAATAATAATAATAATAATTATTATTATTATTATTATTATTATTATTATTATTATTATTATTATTATTACTATTATAATGTAATAGTGAATTTGATTAAGGCAAAAAATGTGAGTAGATAGATTTTTGAAAAAAAAAAGTTGAATTGGGAGGGGAAATGAGAGATAAATTAGTGATTGTTGGATGTTGAAGCCCCAAATGATTTTAAACTGTTGGATGTTGAAGCCTAAATTGATTTGAAGTCGTTGGATGTTGAAGCCTTGGGATTTGAGCCGCTTTGTTTTATATTATAGATTTTATGACCTTATAATGATATATGGGGTGTATGTTTACAGATAAGTTCAGGTTAGCAAACTGACACGGTGAAGGCTAAAAAAGACAATCAAATAGCGTAAAGGTTGAGCTTGGTAACATATATCAGGTAAGTTTTTCAGACTTGTTGATATGTGATAATTGTTCATTGTGAACTATGTGATATTAAAATATTTGAAATGTGCATTTTGTGGAACTATGTGTTTTAACTGTTAAATGCAATATGTGACATTATGCACAACATAGTAAAGTAAAGAAAGCATGACGCATCTTATAAACTGTAATCATAAAAGGCTTTATCTGTTCAACTTACTGAGCCTTTGTGCTCACTCTTGCTATGAACTAATATTTTCAGGCAACGTATAAGAAGACCGGAGATTCCGGTTAAGCTAAAGGTAAAGAATGATGAATGCATAGATAAGCGTGAAGGAATTTGTTATATGTATTTGTGAAATGTTCAAGTAAAGCAGATAAATGTAAACCTATGATGCTATAAGTTAATTAACGTCTAGGTTTTTAATTATGAACTTGGTCGTTAACGAAGAAATAAATGTTCTATAAATCCGTAGGGATTGATTTATATGTATGTAATATTTAGAGAAATGTTGTAATGATATAAGATTAATGTATTATTTGAACAGGTATAACAAACAGGATCATGTATGGAACAGGTATAAACAAACAATATTATGTATTGATAGATTAATGGTGGAATTATTCATAGGGTATGTTATGTAAAATCGATATATATATATATATATATATATATATATATGATCTTGAAAATGTAATAGACTAGGTCATAATTCAATGTATATGATCTGAGTTCTAACACAAGAAAATTGAAGGTTATGATTCTGAGGCAAGTAATGAAGGTAAGATAAATAAACAGATTTATTGATTGTATTATGGTCAAATGAATGGTCTTAAAGGTAAAATATTTATATTAACGCACGAGATCGCCATTAGCAAATGATGGGGTTTTGGGGTTCTACAATTACCAAAATAAATTAGGTCTTTATTTAAAATGGTGTCTCCCACTATTTTCTTCAAACTATATTATCCTCTTTATATAGTTCGACAAATCTAATTAAAGATTCGCTAGTGATAATAAGGATCCTATTTCAAATGTATATAGCCTTGTGTGACACAACAAACTATATATAAATAAATAGGTAGATAACTCTTATCAATTACATCAACATGTAACTCCTTTTATTTTGCCTCTTGGATTATTAAGATCATGTATGACACATCCAAATTAAAATTATCCAAGTTAAGTCCAACCTAGCATTTTCTTATATTTGAAGATAAAAAGACTGTCCCTGTGTGACACAACAAAACAATAATGTTCAATTCTTTTATAAACATCGTATGTGATAAAACAACATCTTAAAAAATTAATATAAGCCATGTATGACACAACAAAATTATAATGATTATTTGATACTCTGTCGTTTTACCATACTAGAAGGCGACGTCAAATATTTTTAATAAATATATTTGAATGTTACAACTTAATATTATAAGTTGTAGAATAAATAAATTAGAACAATTCTAACTTTATTTAACTGAATTAAACTTCTTTAATTCTTGAATTAAACCTTTTAATTTATTTTATAAATAATATTTATTCTACATCATGAGGGGTTTGTTACATGCACACACACACACACACACACAGACAGATATATATATATATATATATATAAAGTACGCGTCATATTATTTAATATGTGAAGCATGTTTGGATAATATATAACATAAATATAATTATCATTCAATAAACCAATTCTACTTGGATTGATTATGGATTTTTATTCTACTTAGGTTTATTCGAGCCTCCAAATAAACTAATTGGTCAAATCTAGTGTGACGCCCCCAAATCACTATACTTACTATAGTTGACTTGGTGCTCACTATAAATGTTAAATCATTAGGTTTATGGATGATTTCCTTTGTTCATAAACAAAGTTCTCATCTTAATTCCCAAATATCGTTCATTAATATATATTAAGTCCTTGCAATCGATACAAGAGACTTAATACTTAATCGTAACATTTTATCCTTAATATTTAGATATTCTATAACTTTATATGTTCCAACATCCACAACATTAAATCATTAGGACGGCTCTTGGGAACAGAGAATCTCGCGGTGAATGTTTGCATCTTCACTCGTGATAAATGTTTGCATCTTTATCCGTGACAAATGGTTGTATCTTTGTCCAGTGCAAAATTCTCTTTCCGTATAGAACATTACCCAACTAGTTAAAACCCTCATTCGAAACATATTTGTTTATAGTGATATCTCTTCATATTAATAATCCTACTTATCCGACATTCAAAATAGAAATAACGAGTTATAACTGGGTCTGAGGAACCTTAAAAATGGATTTGACCAGTCAACTTCACTTAGTCCTGTCTCGGACGTACAACACTCACAAGTTATTTACCGATCCTCATTCAGATAAATAGATCATTATTAATACTATGTTAAGTTTTAAACAATTCTAAGTTTAATCAAAGTAAAGACATAAGAATAGAATGTGATAAAATCTGATAATATTTATATAATATTCGGTTACATGTGTGAAACTTGTTCTTATTACAAAATGTCATTATGACTACAGTTAAGAATAGTTAAGGAAAGAAGTAAACTAGTCTACGCATTTTTTCTTTCCTTTCTTCTTTAAGCCGGAGCTCTCGGGTTTGTCTGCAAATTAGGTTTATATGTAAGGGTGAGCTAAAATGCTCAGCAAGTCTTAAACACATAGCATATAAGTGAACTCACATCGATAAGGATTGTAAGGATTCATGGCACAACAATTAATATTTACAAATGTTTTAACATAGCAAGACTGAGTGGTGGTTAGACCTTGAACTGTTCTTTGTCTTTCGACTTAGAACCTTTTACGGTGGATATAGAAAGGGGATCAACCTAACGACATCCTATGTTATACATAACATACTATACACTGGACAGATTAAGAACAGTAATACATATTTGTTCATCTCAGTTTACTTCACATGTCAGGATCGCCCCAAGGCAACTTGGTTTGATATCATAAAGCATAATTCGAATTTATCACGAATAAGCATTTCATTTTATAAGTTATGCCGAAACAAGAAGCAATAATTTTCGTATCAAATATTTATAACACGTTGCATACACAAAATGTTTAAATCACATAGAAAGCAAGTAAACAAAGGTTAAGGATAGAAAACTTTCCTTTAGCACAAATTAGGGTTTCCCGGTAATCGTTTAAAGCGCCTATACAAAGGGTTTCGCATACCGAATGTTAGTTCATCGAATTTTTTTCATTCTATACGTGTTTTTATCACTAAACTAGACTATTTTCATTTGTGGAATTTTTAGAAGAATTGGCTAGCTCAAAATCATAAAATTTGGTGCCTTTTAGGGTTTCCACCCGAGAGCCCTTCTTAAATTTTTTCAGCATTGGCGTCCTTTACGGTAACTACCATAACTTATTCATACAAAAATATTTTTAAGTGATTCTTGTGTTTAAATTTCTTAGAATTTCATGATCTAAAACGTTCATTTACATTTCTAAGGCAGATTCGGATTTTAAGGTTTTAAAAAATGCCAAAAAAGACAGTAAGTATATTTTGGCCAATATTTTTAGGGTTAACCATGTGAAACATGGTACCGCTTTCTTTAACTCTTTAAGAAATTATGTTGTAAGACTCAATATCACTTTATAACATAAAAATAACAAATCACAAACCTTCTCATAGAAAGATTCATGACTTTTACTCAAGAACACACGAAGAACACAAAGAACGAAAAAACCGTACATGGTAACGGCTATGTTCTTGAGCTTTTGATTTTTGTACTTGAAATAATTTGAGTTTTATAACTGCTTACATAAGTGATTATTACACTTTATAATTGAAAAATTTTGGTCATTATAATGGCTTGCATAATTGATTAAAACAATTTATAAAAATATTCAAGAACATACGAAAACGTGGAGAACGGATAAACCGTACATGACCACTACGTATGTTCATTAAGCTTTAAACTACAAATTGAAATTCGATATTATAACTACTACAAAATATTGAAAGGCTCAAGAACACGTGAAGAACACGAAGAACGACAATCATACATGGTTACAACTCGCATTCTTGAGCTTTTGAAAAATTAAAGAAGAAAGGAAAAACGAACATAATAACTACTAGATATTGTTCCTTTAGTGTTTGCAAGCTTTAACTGTTTCTTTGCAATTTTCAAGATAGTAACTCTCTCTCAATATATGTATAACTTTGATACTAGATTTTAAGTTTTGAAAATGAATGGTGAATCAAGTGAACTAAGCTTGCTATTTATAAGAAAGTCAAGTTTCTTTAATTGCACTTTTAGTCCTTGAAGTTATTATTAGTTTACATAGGGACTTGGACACATATTTAAAAACTTAGGACACCTCATTAAAAGCATAAAATGGCTGGACATTTTGATCCAATGCCCTAGATTCCATCTTGCTTTACTTTGTTCTCATTGGTCGAAAATTAATCACATGGATAACTAGCTTGGATTTTGATTGGTTAACTCAATTTTACATGGATTTAGTTGATAATTAGTTAGTATAGCTAGTGTTTCTTTTGAAAGTAGTATGCACACAAGCCAATCATATTTCTTTTAGAATCATGATGATGATCATGCTAATGAGATCTAAATTCAAGATAGCTCAAAACTAAAATTATTCCTAATCGTGAGATTACTAAAATGGGGATTAGTGAATCCGGATAGATTAATACATACTATGCTTGCTCTTATGAAGAGGATGATTGATCTCATAATCATTTGTGTAGAGATACTAAACCAAGTATGTAGGTGCTTATTAGAGAATAAGTTCACTGAACGTGACTCGCTCAAGGAACACCTAATGGAGTCTTACTTACCTGTCAATAGGAGTTCCTTTTGTGATAGTAGTACAAGTGATCCTTGGACTTGAGATCATCATAGTATCTTGTATATGATGAATTATGTTTTGACATATTCCTTAAAATCTTTAGGGTGTATCAAAGAGTAAGATTGGATATAATAAGTCATACATGGACATAGGTGAATGATCAACAAAGAATCTATCACTTCTAGTAAAAGAAGAGAATGTCCTGTGCGATTCGGTAAATGACAACTCAGTAGTCCTTGGCCAAGGCAGAATGGAAATTAGAAAGTAGTTTCTAATTTACATTAATTAGAGTTATTCATTTGAGGATCGAAATGCATATAATCAAATAAAATAAGACTTGACAGTAATACCATGTCTTATATTTGATTGGGACGTTGTGAGGTAGAAGGATTGAATTGTACGGTAACTATTTGCTGAATAGGTTCTTTTGTGATTAAATGTTGAAATCTATATTATCTAGAAAGTCGTTGATCGCTAAGGGAGCTTACCCTTATTATGGAATAAATATTATTTATTTAAATAAATTAAATAGTTTAATTTATTTATATAAATAAGAATAGAATAGTTATAATTAATTTATTTTATAACCAGTTTAATATGGAGAACCTAAAGGGTCACACCGCAAAAGGAAAATAATTATTTAAGAAGTAAATGGCATAATTGTAATAATGAATTAAGTATATTTAATTTATACTATGGGGATAAAATAAATTAAATAGCTTAATATTTATTATTTAGTATTTTAAAAATACTAATTATAAATTAATAAGAGGAGTCTTATTATTATTGTTACTATTATTATTATTATTTAGTTCCAAAATGGTTTAGGAATTAATAACAATTATTTATACTAATTATAAATTAATAAGAGGAGTCTTATTATTATTGTTACTATTATTATTATTATTATTATTTACTTCTATTATTTTGTGCAATTTGATTGCGTCTATGAATTTTACAAACCAACAGTGACATCAAGAGCCAAACTTTATGCGAATTATTAATTGTTTTAATGAAATTAAAACAATTTATTGGGAATAATTTATTGTATAAAATTATTATTTTAAAAAGGCTTTGAATTATATATATATATATATATATATTTGTATATGTATGTATTCATTTTACCGAATCAAGCATGCTCGGTTTCGGTTTTGGGTTTTGAACAGTAGCAGTATTTCAGTTTTGGGGTATATATATATATATATATATATATATATGATAGGCGTTCGGTTTATTTTTTAATTAAAAAAAAATGTGCTGCTGCTTTGACCGAAATTCCTTGCTGTTGCGGCATTGACCGAACCCTTGCTTGCTGCTCTGCGTGACCATACACCATTGTGACAATGATTCTGGGACACGCATGATAACAAAGCAACGCTGGGAATTTATTTGTTTTCCTTCCTGGTTTCGGTTTTGTATTTGTGTTATAGATATATATATATATATATAATGCAACCGGTTATTATATATATATATATATATATATATATATTAATTAGCCAAATAGTTTGGTAATTTTGTGTAGACTTTAAAATTTTAAAATAAAAGAGTTTATTTTGGGTAATTTTAAAATAATAAAAATAAAAATTTTATTTTTAAATAATTTTATAATTAAAATAAAAGGTTTATTTTAAACATGAAATTGGATTTCATACAACTTTAATTGCTCATTAAATGATACTAATACATATATGGAATGTTTTATTTAATTCATGTGATGAATATTATTTATTGATATATATGATAATAAATGGGATTGATTATGGACTATTGACCAATGTGATTGGATTTAATTTTAAATGGATGCATGAATGAATGAGTTTTATAAATGTGGTCTGCGTACCTCGTCTTTCAAATTTTTCTTATGTATAATTCTATCTCCCTCCTATGTACTTCCCCTTTACTGTTAATCAAGGTTTCTTATTTATTATAAATAATTTATAATAGGATTAGTTAGAATTATTTTGAAGAATTGGAGCCAAGGAGTAAGGAACGTGTGAAGACCCGTTTATAATGGAGCCCGAATTTAAATGTAATAGTTACATATAATTTAATTTATTCTTGCATCATAGGTTTGACCTTTTGGTTCACTTGGCGGCTCTAGTGAACCAAACTAGAGTAAAAGTCCATAATCAATCCAAGTAGAATTTAGTATTCTATATGTGCGTGCTAATTATATATATTATATATTATCCAAACATGCTTCGCATGTTAAAAAAATATGACGCGAATTTTATATATATATGTGCATGCGCACTAAATAAGATGAGATAATTAATATTAACAAACCCCTCATGATGTAGAATAAATATTATTTATAAAATGAATTAAAATATTTAATTCATGAATTAAAGAAGTTTAATTCAATTAAATAAAATTAGAATGGTTCTAATTTATTTATTCTACTACTCGTAATATTAAGTTGTAACGTTCAAAGATATTTATTAAAAATATCAAAAGTCGCCTTCTAGTATGGTAAAACAATGGAGTATCAAATAATCATTATAAGTTTGTTGTGTCACACAAGACTTATATTAATTTTTTGAGATGTTTTATCTCATTTGATGTTTATAAAAGAATTGAACATTACTGTTTTGTTGTGTTACACAAGGACGGTCTTTTTCTCTTCTAATATAAGAAAATGCTAAGTTGGACTTAACTTAGATAATAATCTAAGAGGCAAAATACAAGGAGTTACATGTTGATGTAATTGACAAGAAGTTGTCTACCTATTTATTTATATATCGTTTGTTGTGTCACACAAGGCTATATACATTTGAAATAGGATCCTTATTCTCATTAGCAAATCGTTAACTAGATTTGCCGAACTATATAAGGAGGGTAATATAGTTTGATGAAAAATAGTGGGAGATACCAATTTAAATAAAGACCTGATTTATTTTGGTAATTAATAAAATGAATGTATGCTAAAATGTTGTCTATTTTTCACATGCAGAATTTTACAAATGTCAAACTCACTATCACTGCGTAGCATACTTGATGCTAACAAACTGACCAGACCGAATTACACGGACTGGTTAAGGAATTTGAGAATTGTTCTCACTGCTGAAAAGCGTTCCTATGTCCTAAATTCGCCCGCCCCTGTAACTGTTGCAGTAAATGCCTCTGAGGAAGAAGTTGCTACTTTTAAGAAGTGGTAAGATGATGCAGTTGTGGCTCAATGCATCATGCTCGCATCCATAACTAATGAGCTTCAGCGTCAGCACGAAAAAATGGATACTCCTACTATACTGCTGCACCTTAAAGATCTTTATGGTGAGCAAAGTAGGACTGCTAGATATCAGATATCTAAGGAGCTCTTCCGATGTCGGATAACCGAGGGCACTACCGTTGAGACTCATATCCTCAAAATGATCAATCTGATTGAACAACTTGGACAGTTAGGTTTTGAGATGGATGGGGAGTTGAGCCAAGATTTGATCTTGCAGTCACTTTCAGACACCTTCTCACAATTTGTTGTGAATTTTCACATGAATAAGTTGGACATCAGCTTGCCTAAGTTGCTAAACATGTTGAAAACTGTGGAGGGTCACTTCTCATCTAAAAAGAACCAAGTCTTGTTGGTAGATGATTCTTCCAAGAAAAGGAAGAAGCCCAATGGAACTTCTCAAAAGAAGAAATCCAAGAAGACTAAAGGTAAGGCAAAAGTAAAGGATAATAAGAAAGCAGATCCAGCTAGCAAAGGAATATGCTTCCATTGCAACAAGCCGGGTCACTAGAAAAGAAACTGTAAAGAGTATATTGCAAGTTTAAAGCAGAAGAAGCTTGGATAAGCTTTAACCGCAGATCAAGGTTTGTTCATGATTGAAATAAATCTTTCTGTAAGTCAAAGTTCTACTTGGGTATTAGATACCGGTTGTGGTTCTCACATATGTAATACTATGCAAGGACTAAGCAGAAGTAGAAAGCTAAACAAAGATGAAGTCATCCTACACATGGGGAATGGAGCAAAGGTTGATGCATTAGCCGTAGGAACTTATTGTTTAGTGTTGCCTACGGGCAAATTCATTAGTTTAAATAATGTTTTATATGGTGTTGGCAATTTACTGAATGGACTTTACTTGCTTGACTTACAAGAAAATATATTACAAATTGAACAAACTAAGAAAAGGAAAAGAGATAATGTAAATTATACTTTTTTGTGGCACTGTAGACTTGGTCATATTAATGAAATAAGATTAAACAAGTTGCATAAAGATGAGCTTTTAGAGCTATCTGATTACGAATCATATCCAACTTGTGAATCTTGTCTCGTGGGTAAAATGACTAAATCTCCTTTTAGTGGAAAAAGAGAAAGAGTTACAGAGTTGTTAGAGTTGGTACACACAAATGTGTGTGGACCTATGATAACACATGCACGAGGAAGGTATTCATATTTTATTACTTTCACTGATGATCATTCAAGATTTGGATACATGTATTTGATGAAATACAAGTTTGAATCATTTGAAAAGTTCAAAGAATTCAGAAGTGAAGTAGAGAAACAAACTGGCAAGAGTATTAAGATTCTTCGATCGAATCGAGGTAGTGAATACTTAAGCAATGAGTTTCTCAATTATCTCAAAGAAAATGGTATAATCTCACAGTGGACTCCACCGGGTACTCCACAAATGAATGGTGTATCTGAAAGGAGAAATCGAACATTGTTAGATATGGTTCATTCCATGATGAGTTTTACCGATCTTCCAGTTTCATTCTAGGGTTATGCCCTAGAAATGGCTGCATACTTACTTAACAAAGTACCTTCTAAATCCGTTCCCAAGACTACATATGAAGTATGGATAGTGTAGACACCCAAATTTTGCACTTTTGGACTAACCCTGGCAGGAGGGTAAAATCGTCATTTGACCCGACACGCGGAAAAGAAGGTGGACCCCAACACCATGCCACCCCAGCGATTTACGGTCAAAGCCGCCACCACGGACAACGAGCATCCGGTCACTTGAGGCAAGGCGAACAGTTGACCCAGAAAAGCCTGAGCCGACCACAAAAGACGACTAATGGCCACTCCGCTTACAATGTTCGGGGGTCTCGCTCAAGAACTGACCGTCCAAAACGACCCGTCAGAAACAAGAACTGACCGTCCAAAATGACCCGTCAGTGAAAACTCCTGACCGTCCAAACATGACCCGTCAGTGAAAACCCCTGACCGTCCAAACATGACCCGTCAGTGAAAATCCCTGACCGTCCAAACATGACCCGTCAGTGAAAACCCCTGACCGTCCAAACATGACCCGTCAGTGAAAACCCCTGACCGTCCAAACATGACTCGTCAGAAACAATACCTGACCGTCCAAACATGACCCGTCAGTGAAAACCCCTGACCGTCCAAAATGACCCGTCAGAAACAATACCTGACCGTCCAAAATGACCCGTCAGAAACAAGAACTGACCGTCCAACACGACCCGTCAGAAACAAGAACTGACCGTCCAACACGACCCGTCAGAAACAAGAACTGACCGTCCAAAATGACCCGTCAGTGAAAACTCCTGACCGTCCAAACATGACCCGTCAGTGAAAACCCCTGACCGTCCAAACATGACCCGTCAGTGAAAATACCAGACCGTCCAAGCATGACCCGTCAGTGAAAACCCCTGACCGTCCAAAATGACCCGTCAGAAACAATACCTGACCGTCCAAAATGACCCGTCAGTGAAAATTCCTGACCGTCCAAAAACAACCCGTTGGGGAAAGATCCGATGATGACGATACGACCCGTTGGCAAAAGATCCGACGATGACAATACGAACCGTTGGGAAAAGATCCGACGATGACAATGCGGTAACCGTTGGGGAAAGATCCGACAATGACCAAAACAATGCGAAGCGATGCGATGTGCGATGCGATGTTATGCGATGTGCGATGCGATGCGATGTGCGATGCGATGCGACGAGCGATGCGATGCGATGCGATGCGATATGCGATATGCGATACATCATATGAGAAGCAGTGCGATATGTGATTTCATATGCGATGTAATGCGATTTTGATTTAGTATGATAAGCGATTTGATATTTAAATATGCAATATGCGTTAAGCAAGAGAAAAATAGTTTTGGCGAATATGCGACGCGAGTCAATTTGAGGCGATAACCGGCGATAGTAATGTTGCATCCTTAATATATGTATGTTGCACAAATGGGTATATGTTGCATCATTAAACACCTGTTGCCATCATCATGCATTGAGTGTCTACTTCTTTATCACGTTCATTTCACTTACCATTCCATAAACATGATAAAGAGGGGCAGCTGTAGACACCCAAATTTTGCACTTTTGGACTAACCCTGGCAGGAGGGTAAAATCGTCATTTGACCCGACACGCGGAAAAGAAGGTGGACCCCAACACCATGCCACCCCAGCGATTTACGGTCAAAGCCGCCACCACGGACAACGAGCATCCGGTCACTTGAGGCAAGGCAAACAGTTGACCCAGAAAAGCCTGAGCCGACCACAAAAGACGACTAATGGCCACTCCGCTTACAATGTTCGGGGGTCTCGCTCCCCGGTGAGTGAGCGGCTGCCCAGCTCGCCGGTGAGCTGGCGGGGGGGTAGGGGGCAGCGCCCCCTGAAAGACAGGCACAATTGTCAAAAGCTACATCAAGTCGCAACCCTCCGAACTAGCCTCCCAGAACAATATGACACGTTTCCCAGAGAGTTCCGGACTGCAAAAATACAGCCTCCCAAAATAATACCGCAGAGATTGGCGAATTAGGACCGCGTGGCACGAAAACCGAGAAAAGCCAGCCAGACAGCCGCGGATGCATCTGCGGCCAAAACGAGTTTCGAGGTTCGCACGGTTCGAGGAGACGGCACACGGCAGCCGAGGAAACGGCGCAGGCGGCCAGCCGCCCAGCCGCAGATGGATCTGCGGCCAGCCGCAGATGCATCTGCGGCTGCCTGGAAATGGCTATAGATCGCCATTTCCACCCGAGAGCTCGGGAGAGAGAAGAAATTTTAGGATTATAGAGAGAGAAAATCGCGAGGAAGAAGGAGAGGGAGCTCGGGTTGGATCAAAACTTGAGGGAAATCTCACTTTGTGTGCTAGATAGTTGAGTATTCTTGTGGGTTTGCTAGATCTTGGAATAAAAGCTCGTTTCGGTTCATCACAAGGTGAAAAAGGAGTGTTCTTTTGATGTTTTTTTGTTTATATTGATGTATGGATGTTGTGTTTTTTGAGTTTGTGATGTAGTTTGTTGTTGTGTGGATGATGATCCGTGGGTTAGGGGTCGTTAGCGAGGGTTCCATTGGAACATAATCTCCTCCTAACGCCCCGATGACATCCGTACGGGGATATATCGTTCATTGGAAGTTTTTAAATAGTTGTAGTGTTGGTTTTGTGTGATTTACGATTTATATAGCATCGTAGTTGTTTAGCGTGGTTAGATTTGGTTGTTGTACGAGTTATGTAGCGTTTTGAATGATTGTGAGCCTAGGGAGGAGATCCTAGCGGTCGAATCCCGATGATGGACGTTTTGGGTATGTGTAATCATGATGTAGAGTCCATGGATGTGTGTTTTGTAATATCGGGCCTTAAAACGACACAAATGCGTGTTCGGGTTAAGGCCCCGTGAAAAATAATGAAATATGTGATTGTGGGTGTTTGGGGTTGTCTGGATGGCTTACATGCCCGTAGATAACCCCGACACGTTTTGGGATGTATGTTTTAATTTACGACACGAAAAAAATGGTTTTCAAAATAAGGCAAATAATGAAGATTTTATAAAATCAAGCAAATTTAGGATATTAGATTCACGAGGTTTAAAGGTTAAGTGTTTTGGTAAACTTTAATCCATAATTGATGAATAGGCTTTAGTTGGTTTTAAAACGTCAAAAAAAACGATTTTGCAAATAAATAAATATTTTCATTAAACTTTGTGCATAGGGTTAAAGAGTTCTAGAAGTTGCCCTCGATTTATTTATATTAACTGTTAGAAGGCAATGTATAGTCTCGATTCCTATTTGACAAAAGTTTAAAACTATTGTTTTCTAAAATGACATCTAAATAAAAAACCCTCAACGCTTTCGAAATTAAAATCAATCTTTCTTATAAAAAGCGAAGCTTCGTCATTTGGGTCAAAGAACGTCCAAAACACTTTCCAGATAACACTTTTGCCATATAAAAATAAAAGCGAACTTTTATGAAAAACGCACCACAAACATTCATCTAGGCACGCACGCACACACACGCAAACCACACATTTTAGGATTTAAAAAGGATAGGAAAATATCAAGATTGCGGTAACCGTGTTTCACGGAAGTCGGGGGGTGCCTAACACCTTCCCCTCGCTTAAGCAAGCCCCCGAACTCTATGAATCTCGGTTTGCGGACCAATTAATCGGAGTCACATATGAGCCAGCGATTACGAAAACAAATTCGGATGAGTTGGTACATCCATTTCAAATATACCAACTGGCGACTCTGGTCAATTGGCTCATAAAAAATCGATCTTTCAAAACCCGTCGACACTAAGCCGACCCTTTTCAAAATCACATTTAATTCAAAAGGCTAAAATTGGAAAGGGACATTTTTAATAAATAAAAAACGAGACGAGCGAAAATCTCGGCGTCGACAGATAGGAAGGAGACCAAATCTTAAGTATGTTAAGATTTAGGGTTGTCTAGCTTATGTCAAAAGGTTTGAACATGATAAGCTAGAGACAAGATTTGATAAGTGTAAATTTGTGGGATACCCTAAAGAAACTACAGGGTATTATTTCTATCATCCTACTGAGCAAAAGGTGTTTGTCGCAAAACATGCTACCTTCTTGGAAAATAAGTTTATCCTCGAAGGGATCAGTGGGAGTAAGATAGACCTTGAAGAAATTCAAGAACGACAAAACACTATAGATCAAAGTGAGGTACCTAACGAAGTAACACAACCTAGTGTACCACAACCTATTCATAAATCTGGAAGAGTACCGGAGATACCTGAAAGGTATGGATTCATCATAGAAAATGATGATGAGGTACGCATCATAGATACTGATGATCCATGGACTTACGAAGAGCCAATGAGTTGTAAAGACTTAGAGAAATGGCTAAGAGCCATGAAATCCGAAATGGACTCCATGTATGAGAACCTAGTATGGACTTTGGTTACTCCACCTGAGGGCATTAAGCCTATTGGGTGCAAATGGGTCTTTAAGAGAAAGACTGGAGCAGACGACAAGGTAGAGACCTATAAGGCCCGATTGGTTGCAAAAGGTTTCAGACAAAGACAAGGTGTTGACTATGATAAAACCTTCTCACCAGTAGCAATGCTCAAGTCAATTCGGATTTTGCTTGCAATTGCAGCTTATCATAACTATGAGATCTAGCAAATGGACATGAAAACGACCTTCCTCAATGGAAAACTATAAGAGGATGTATATATGATACAGCCAGAGGGATTTGTTTCAAAGGTTGGAACAAATTAAGTCTATAAGTTACAACGATCCATCTATGGATTGAAGCAAGCTTCTCGAAGATGGAACATCCATTTTGATGAGACAATCAAAGAGTTTGATTTTATCAAAAATGAGGATGAACCATGTGTGTACAAGAAGGTTAGTGAGAGTGATGTCACATTCCTAGTATTATATGTAGATGATATACTACTAATAGGAAATGATATTCCAATGCTATAGTCGAGCAAGATTTGGGTATCTAAACACTTCTCCATGAAGGACTTGGGAGAAGCATCCTATATTTTGGGGATAAAGATCTATAGAGATAGATCTAAAAGGATGCTTGGTTTGTCCCAAGGAACGTACATTGATTCAATGCTAAAAAGATTTAGCATGGAAGATTCCAAGAAAGGGCTCATGCCGATGGGTTCTGGAATACATCTCTCAAAGAAGCAGACCCCAAAGACACCTGAAGAGAGAGACCGTATAAGTAAGATTCATTATGCCTCGGCAATAAGATCTATCATGTACGAGATGATATGTACAAGACTTGATGTTGCTCATGCACTTAGTGTAACAAGTAGATATCAGTCTAATCCTAGAGAAGAACACTGGAAGGTAGTGAAAAATATCCTAAAGTACTTAAGAAGGACTAAGGATACATTTCTTATCTACGGTGGGTCTGATTTGAAACTAGAGGGCTATACAGACTCAAGTTTTTAAACTAAGCGAGATGATAGTAAATCTGTTTCGGGTTATGTGTTTACCCTAAACTGTGGTGCAGTGAGTTGGAAAAGTTCCAAACAACAAACAGTTGTTAATTCAGTGACAGAGGCAGAGTACATAGCTGCAAGTGAAGCTGCAAAGGAAGCTGTTTTGATGAAGAAGTTCATTACAGAATTTGGAGTGGTTCCTAGCATTCAAGGACCAGTGCCAGTATTTTGTGACAACACGGGAGCTGTTGCACAAGCCAAGGAACCCAGGTCTCATCAGAAATCCAAACACGTGTTGCGGCGATTTCATTTGATTAGAGAAATCATTCAAAGAGAAGATGTCACCTTGGAGTGTGTCGACTCTCTTGACAACATAGCAGATCCATTTACTAAAGTTTTAACTCAAAAGCAGTTTGATCGTCACTTAGAGAAGATGGGTATTAGATACCATGGCGATTGGCTTTAGTGCAAGTGGGAGATTGAAAGTAGTATGCACTCAAGCCAATCATATTTGATATGATGTAGCATGTACTTTGTAATCTTATTCATTTATTAATAATAAAAGTTTATTTATACAAAGGCATTTTCTTATCCATATTTAATAAGATAATATTAATTGTGATAAATCCATAGTTGTTGAGCAATGCTTCTAGAATCATGGTGATGATCATGCTAATGAGATCTAAATTCAAGATAGCTCAAAACTAAAATTGTTCCTAATCATGGGATTACTAAAATGGGGATTAGTGAATCCGGATAGATTAGTACATACTATGCTTGCTCTTATGAAGAGGATGATTGATCTCATAATCATTTGTGTAGAGACACTAAAGCAAGTATGTAGGTGCTTATTAGAGAATAAGTTCACTGAACATGACTCGCTCAAGAAACACCTAATGGAGTCTTACTTGCCTGTCAATAGGAGTTCCTTTTGTGATAGTAGTACAAGTGATCCTTGGACTTGAGATCATCATAGTATCTTGTGTATGATGAATTATGTTTTGACATATTACTTAAAATCTTTAGGGTGTATCAAAGGGTATGATTGGATATAATAAATCATACATGGAGATAAGTGAATGATCAACAAAGAATCTACCACTTGTAGTAAAAGAAGAGAATGTCCTATGCGATTCAATAAATGATAACTCAGTAGTCCTGGCTAAGGCAGAATGAAAATTAGAAAGTAGTTTCTAATTTACATTAATTAAAGTTATTCATTTGAGGATTGAAATGCATATAATCAAATAAAATAAGACTTGACAGTAATACCATGTCTTATATTTGATTGGGACGTTGTGAGGTAGAATGATTGAATTGTACGATAACTATTTGCTGAATAGGTTCTTTTGTGATTAAATGTTGAAATCTATATTATCTGGAAAGTCGTTGATCGCTAAGGGGGCTTACCCTTATTATGGAATAAATATTATTTATTTAAATAAATTAAATAGTTTAATTTATTTATATAAATAAGATTAGAATAGTTTTAATTAATTTATTCTATAACCGATTTAATATGGAGAACCTAAAGGGTCCCACTGCAAATGGAAAATAATTATTTAAGAAGTAAATGACATAATTGTAATAATGAATTAAGTATATTTAATTTATACTATGGGGATAGAATAAATTAAATAGCTTAATATTTATTATTTAGTATTTTAGAAATACTAATTATAAATTAATAAGAGGAGTCTTATTATTATTTTTACTATTATTATTATTATTTAGTTCCAAAATGGTTTAGGAATTAATTAATAAGAGTACTCTCAAAATTGATAATTAAGTTCCTAAATAGTTTAAGAATTATAATTATTATATTAAATTAATTAAGATCCTAATTAGATTAGGAGTTTAATTAAAAACCCTAATCCTAAAGGTGTTAGGAGGGTTTACTAAATCTATAAATAAGAGAAGTCTTATTATAGGTTAAGGTTACACACATACACTTCCATAAGTTTTTGGGAGAGTACTCACATATTCTCTAGAGAGAGAAAACTAGGGTTTGCCACCACCCACTTCTTGAATTATTATTATTCCTTGGTGGATCACCTCTAGAGGCCAAACACTTGGGTGGCTAACATTGATCATTGAAATCCAATCGGTGAAATTCAAGGAGAACGCGAAGGATTTGGAGATGAACTTGTACCCGTTGAAGCTTGAGTTCTACAAGGATATATCTCTAACTTCTTTATTAATTAATAATTGCGCATAAAGGTCGATCCTGGATTATGGTCTGTAAATTTTTAAATTTGATTTTACCATGCTTCCGCTATTTTGTGCAATTTGATTGCGTCTATGAATTTTACAAACCAACATATTTATCTAGTTTAGTTAATCTAACTTGTTTTTTTTTTCTTAACCATGATTGGTCAAGGTTAGTTTAGTCCTTAATTAAGCTAACATGTGATTGGTTGATTAGTAAATCATTTAAACTAATCAAACTTACTTTGTTTAGCCTTAATTTTGATTAATATACTAATTAGTATAGTTGACTTTTACTATTTATATTTGACTTTTTCATATTTATACCGTATAATTTTCGTATTATTTTCGTATTCTATCCGTATAATTTTTGTATTTATACGTGTATTTATGAATAGTACTTTTTAGGGTTTAGGGTTTGAACCTTAGGGCTTCCAAATTTAGGGTTTAGGTTTTATCTTTTTTTTTTCAATTTTTGAAAAAAAATCTTTTATACTCCTTTTTCGTGCTAAAGTCGGATACTTGAATCGAAGCACGTAAAAAAACAATAACAAAGATTCCATAGCACTTATTAGATTTAATTCAATCTTTATTTATTCGTATAAAGTCGGATTACAACTCTCTCGGAAGTTTGGAATATTACATTCACCCCCCTTAAAAGAATTTCATCCCTAAAATTAACTTATACTATTCAAGAAAATAAATGTGGATATTCTATCTTCATTTTATCTTCTAATTCCCACGTTGCTTCTTCCATTGATTGATTTCTCCATATGATCTTGACTAAAGGTATGACCTTGTTTCGCAAGACTTGTTCCTTCCTATCAACAATTTGAACAGGAATCTCCTTGTGGCTTAGGTCTTTCTCGATTTGGATGGGTTTGTAGCTGATGACGTGTTTGTAATTGGGTTTATAGGAATGCAATACTGAAACATCAAATACATTATGTATATGTTCCAGCTCTGGAAGCAAGGCTACTTCATAAGCTACCTTGCCTATTCTTCGTAATATTTATAATGGTCATATAAACCTTGGACTCAATTTTCCTTTCTTTCCAAAATGAATCTTTCCTTTCCAGGGAGATACTTTTAGAAAAACATGACTACCAATTTCAAAGTCTCTCTTTCGTCGATGTAGATCGGCATATCTCTTCTGTCTTTCTTAAGCAGCTCGTAACCGCAGTTGAATTATTCGAACTACCTCTGCTGTTTGTTGAATCAATTCTGGCCCAAGCATCTTTCGTTCACCAACTTGAACCTAACACATCGGTGTTCTACAGTTCCTTCCATACAGAGCTTCATATGGTGGCATTCCTATACTAGCGTGATAACTATTGTTGTAAGAGAATTCTACCAGAGGTAAGTGATCTTCCTAACTTCCCTCAAAATCCATCATACAAGCTCTCAGCATATCCTCTAAAGTTTGGATAGTCCTTTCACTTTAACCATCTGTTTGTAGGTGATAGGCAGTACTCATTCTCAGTTGTGTACCTAGATGTTGTTGAAGACTTTTGTAGAAGTTCGATGTGAACCTTGGGTCTCGATCTGACACAATTGAAACTGGTATGCCATGTCTAGAGATAACCTCCTTAATGTATAGCTTTGCTAATCGATCCAAAGTAAACTTAACTTTGATTGGTAAAAAGTGAGTTGATTTGGTTAGTCTATCCACTATTACCCAAATGGCATCATGACCCTTCTGTGTGGTTGGTAGGCCTACTACAAAATCCATTGTAATATGCTCCCATTTCCACTCTGGAATCTCTAATGGTTGCAACAATCCGCTTGGTCTTTGATGCTCAGCTTTAACTTGCTGACATGTCAAACACCTACTAATGAATTTAGCCACCTCTCTTTTCATGTTTGGCCACCAGAAATGTTGATGTCGACGCCGGGATTTCCGTCGTTTCGTTTTTTAATAATTAAAGCCCTTTCCAATTTTAGCCTTTTGAATTAAATGGGATTTTGAAAAGGGTCGGCTTAATGTCGACGGGTTTTGAAAGATCGATTTTTTTATGAGCCAATTGACCAGAGCCGCCAGTTGGTATATTGGAAATGGATGTACCAACTCATCCGAATTTTGTTTTCGTAATCGCTGGCTCATATGTGACTCCGAGTTAATTGGTCCGCAAACCGAGATTCATAGAGTTCGAGGGTTTGCTTAAGCGAGAGGAAGGTGTTAGGCACCCCCCGACTTCCGTGAAACACGGTTACCGCTATCTTGATGTTTTCCTATCCTTTTAAATCCTAAAACGTGTGAGTTGCGTGTGTGTGCGTGCGTGTCTAGGTGAATGCTTGTGGTGAAATTTGCTTGGATTTCTTATATGGCAAATGTGTTTATCGGGAAAGCGTTTTTTTAGACGTCGTTCGACCCGATTGACAAGGCTTCGTTTTTTATAATAAAGATTGATTTTAATTTCGAAAGCGATTAGGGTTTTGATTAGGTGTCGTTTTCAGAAAATAGTTTGTGAACTTTTGTCAAATAGGTATCGAGACTATACATTGCCCTCTAATGACAAAATGAAATAAAGTGAAGGCAACTTCTAGAACTCTTTCACCCTATGCACAAAGTTCAACGAAAACGTTCATTTATATTTACGAAATCATTTTTTAACTTTTAAAAATCCATTGGAGCCTTTTCATCAAACCGAAATCAAAGTTCGCCAAAACTCTTAACTTTTTAAACCTCGTGTATCTAATATCCTAATTTGATTCTTTTTAGAAAATCTTCATCGTTTGCCTTATTTTTTGGAAAATCGTTTTTTGTGTCGTAAATTAAAACGAGCATTCAAAACGTGTCGGGGCTATCCATGGGCATGTGAGCCATCTAGACAACCCCAAACACCCACAATCACATATCTTTATTATTACGGGGCCTTAACCCGACCACGACTTGGTATCGTTTTAAGGCTCGATATTACATATATACAACCATGCATCCTATCTAATGATTACATACACCCAAAATGTCCATCATCAGGATTTGACCACGAGGATCTCCTCCCTAGGCTCACATTCACCCGAATCGCTACATAACCAATACAACGGCAAAATCTAACAATGCTAAACAAACTATGATGCTATATGAATCACAAATCTCAATACCAACACTACAACTATCTATGAACTCCAATGAACGATATATCCCCGTACGGATGTCATTGGGGCATTAGGAGGAAATTATGTTCCAATGGAACCCTCGCTAACGACCCCTAACCAACGGATCATCGTCAATACAACAACATACTATGCTAAACAAACCCAAAACACAAGATTATCACATTAATATAACCAAGAAAATATCAAAATAAACACTCTTTTCACCTTGCAAAATGCCGATTAAAGCCTTTTATTTCACAAATCGGACAACACCACAATAACACTCGACTAATTAGCAAGAAAAAATGAATTTTTCACTCGAATCTAACCAAGAACAAGCCTATTCTCTCTCCTCCCGCGAGCTTTCTCTCCCTAAAACTCTATCTTCTTCCTTTTTTTCTTCTCTCCTTCTTCCTCTCGGGTGGAAATGGCCGATCTATAGGGTTCAGTAGGCAGCCGCAGATGCATCTGCGGCTGGCCACAGGGGCATCTGTGGCTGCCTGCTGTAGCCGTCCGCGCCGAATCCTCGGCTGCCGTGTGCCGCCCTCGAGCCGCGCAAAAGTCCTTTTTGTCGGTGGCCGCAGGTGCATCCGCGGTTGTCCGGCTTGTTTTTCTCGATTTTCGTGCCACGCGGTCTTAATTCGCCAATTTCTGCGGTATTATTTTGGAAGGCTGTATTTTTGCCATCCGGAAATACCTGGGAAATGTGCCATATTGTTCTGGGAGGCTAGTTCGGAGGGCTGCGACTTGATTTAGAATTTGCTAATTGTGCTTGGCTTTCAGGGGGCGCTGCCCCCTTTCCACCCCCGCCAGCTCACCGGCGAGCTAGGCAGCCGCTCGCTCACCGGTGAGCGAGACCCCCGAACATCGTAAGCGTAGTGGCCATTAGTCGTCTTTTGTGATAAAATCAGGTTCTTCTGGATCGACTGTTTGCCTTGACTCAAGTGACCGGATGCTCGTTGTCCGTTGTGGCGGCTTTGATTGTAAATCGCTGGGGTGGCTTTGTGTTGGGGTCCACCTTCCTTTTCACATGTCGGGTCAAATGACGATTTTGCCCTCCTGCCAGGGTTAGTAGAGAAGTGCAAAATTTGGGTGTCTAAAGTTGACTTATGTCTTTGTACATTTTAGTACTGCCTGGGTGTACTGAAAACTTAGTACTATGTGCTCTTGACATGATCTCTTCCTTGAGTTCTTGAATTGAAGGAATCCAAATTCTAGATTTAAATCTAATGATTCCCTCCTTGTCCATCTTGTATTTGTCGTCTGTAATCTCTGTCGACTTCTTTAACTTCCTATAGTTTCCATCCTCCTCTTGGATTTTCTTAATGTTACCCAACAAGGTTGAGTGATCCTCCATTATGAACAATTTCCTTGCAGAGATTGAACGAACTCTTACCTCTATGTCGAGTCTAGCGAACTCTTTAATCAACTTATCCTGAGTTGTTAACACATTTAACTTCTCTTGGTTCTTCCTACTCAAAGCATTTGCAACTACGTTGGCTTTTCCTGGATGATATAGGATCTTACAATCATAATCATTAATCAATTCCAACCATCGTCTTTGCCTCATATTCAACTCTTGTTGTGTAAAAATATACTTTAGACTTTTGTGATCTATATAAATTTCACATTTCTCCCCATACAAGTAATGTCTCCGTATCTTCAAAGCAAATATTACTGCCGCTAATTCTAGATCGTGAGTAGGATACCTTAACTCATAATCCTTCAGTTGTCGCGAAGCATAAGCTATTACTTTTCCATGTTGCATTAAAACACATCCTAATCCTTTATGTGAGACATCACTGTAAAATACATGACCTCCACGATTATCAAGTAGTGATAATACTGGTGCCTCACTTAGCCTCTTCTTTAGTTCTTGAAAGCTCTCTTCACATTTGTCTGTCAAAGCATACTTCACGATCTTCCTGGTTAAGTTGGTTAACGGGTTACTATCTTTGAAAAATCCTTAACGAAGCGCCTATAGTACCTTGCTAAACCCAAGAAACTTCTCACTTCGGTTGGGGTCTTTGGTTGTTCCCAGTTTGTAACTGCTTCTATCTTTGATGAATCCACTGAAACTCCACTCTTGTCAATCAAATGACCTAAGAACTAAACCTTCTTTAGCCAGAACTCACATTTTGAAAATTTGGCATAGAATTGTTCCTTTCGTAAGGTTTCTAGTACACTTCTCAAGAACATAACATGTTCTTCTAGTGTTTTTGAGTATATAAGAATATCGTCGATGAACACTACAACATACTTGTCTAAACAAGACCTAAAAACCCTATTCATCAAGTCCATGAATGCTGCTGGTGCATTCGTTAATTCAAAGGATATCACTAGAAACTCGTAATGTCCATAACGCGTTCTAAATGTTGTCTTCAGCACATCTTCCTTTCTAACCCTCAGTTGATGGTAACCTGACCGTAGATCAATCTTAGAGAAATACTCTGCTCTTTTGAGTTGATCAAATAAGTCATCAATCCTAGATAATGGATACTTATTCTTTATGGTCAATTTATTGAGTCCATGATAATCAACCCATAATCTTAAAGTTACATCCTTTTTCTTGACAAACAACATTGGTGCTCCCCATGGGAAAACACTTGGTTGAATGTATTTCTTATCCAACAGCTCTTGTAACTGTACCATCAACTCCACAGGTGCCATTCTATATGGGGCCTTTGAAACAGGTGCAGTCCTAGGAGCTAAATCAATGACAAACTCAATCTCCCTATCTGGTGGAAGACCAGGTAGATCATCGGGAAAGACATCCTGAAACTCCTTAACCACTGGTATTTAGTTTATATCTAACCATTTATGTTGGGTGTCTACGATATATGCCAAATAACCTTGGCATCCCTTCTAAAGTAATCCCTTTGCTTGATTTGCAGTTAGGCATTGGGATTTTCTCGGTGACTTACTTCCGTTGAAGACTATCGTTGACTTGGACATTGTAAGAAGTTTAACGCACTTATGTTGGCAATCGATCATTTCTTGGTGATTGGCCAACCAATTCATACCTAGAATTACATCAAATTCCCTTAATTGGAGTGGAATAAGATCGGCTCTCAACTCATGACCCTTGATCACTATGAAACAACCTTTTATTATCTTATTAACAGGAATTAGTTCTTTATTAGCAATCTCTATCATTAAAGGACTTTCTAACAATTCACTAGGCATGTTTAGTTTTCTAGCAAATTCATGGGAAATAAAAGAGCAAGTAGCACCCGAATCAAATAGCACGTAAGCACTTATGATGTTGATTGGAATGATACCTGACACTACATCCTGCGATGCTATAACATTTCCCATGGTCATGTTGAATGTCCTTGCTGTTGGACGACCTGGGTTAGTTGTTGCAGTAGATTTGTTGCTATTGTCCCCTCCGGCATTTCCTCCTTTCTTGGGGCACATCTTAGCTTGATGCCCCGTGGCTCCACATTGAAAACAAGTGTCTTTCCTAGGGTTAGGGCATGCAGGTGCTATGTGTCCCTCTTGTTTGAAATTGTAGAAAATATTCTTCCCTTTTAGACACACTCCTACGTGTTGTTTCCCCGCAGATTTTGCATGGTTCGACTGTTTTCTTTTTATTCTCCCCTTGTTGTTGGGAGTTTCCGCCATTAAACCTTCTTTTATTATTGTTATTATTTCCTCCCCCATTTTCTCCCTTATTATTATTTCCCCCTGCATTCCCTCCTTTATTATTATTCATTTCCTTATTAAATTTTGTGATGGCTTCACTGCTGCCTTCAGCAATGATCGTCTTTTCTAGAAGATGGGCGTAACTATCTATCTGTAAGACAGCTACCTTACCATGAATCTAGGGTTTTAAACCCTCCTCAAACCTTCTTGCCTTACGTTCCTCCGTATCTACTTGATTTGGAGCGAAACGAGCAAGTTCATTGAATTTGGAGGCATACTAGGGAACAGTCATGTCCCCTTGTTTCAAATTTAGAAATTGTACCTCCATTCTATTCTTCATGCTTCATGGGAAGTAGTTTTCAAAGAATAACTCTTTGAAAGCTTCCCATGCAACCACACCTTCCCCAGCACGGGCTTGGGTGACTTCCCACCAGAAGTTTGCCTCTTCCTTCATTAGGTAAGTGGCGAACTTAGTCTTTTTGTCCTCAGCAACCTCTGCTAAGTCAAAGGCTTTTTCTTTTTCTTTTATCCAACATTGAGCCTCTATAGGCTCAGCGGTTCCCTTGAAATCAGGAGGACCTACATTTTTAAAGTCTTTGAATGATACTTTTTGTGGTTGAGGTTCTGGTTGAGGTGGTGGCAATGGTATTTGTGGTTGTGGTTGTTGATGAGTGGGTTTTATACCTACGAATTGAGTATGTTTAGCTGGATTATTTGTTAGTTTTCATGACATTTTTTTTGTTTCATTTTACTTGTTTATGTGTTTTTCTTTGTTTTGCAGAAAATTGGGCTTCGATGGAAAAATTGTAATTTTTGTGGAAAAGGTTACCGCAGTTGCGCTTGTAATGCCCGCAGCTGTGCTTCAATAGGTAATTCGAAGGCTGAAAAATAGAAGCATTGGTCGCAGCTGCGCTAGCATGGACCGCAACTGCGCTAGTGAAGAAAAGGTTGGACCGCAGCTGCGTTAGGATGGACCGCAGCTGCGGTGGTGTTCATTTCCAGTTTTTATCAGGATTCTTATGAGGGTCCCGAACGCAGTTTGATGCTGATTTTAGAGTCCTGTGATGTGAGAAACTTGTCATTAATTGGGATTTAACTGGAAAGCTATAAAGAGGAGAGTCAACAACTCAAAGAGGGGTTCGAAGATAGCAACCAACAAAGGATTTTGCAAAGCAGAGAGAAGCAGAAGAAGAACGTGAAGGAGAATTTACAAAGCTTGAAGATTGGGAAAGAATTAGAGCGACTAATATAGTTTTCTCTTAATCTTATCTTCTATTTTCAGTTATTGTAATTCTCTAGATGAGTTTAATTAATATTATGATGTTGTTTTTCTTCAACGTTATGAACTAATTTTTAATTAAGATTACAATGGAACCTAGTGTGTAGTTTAAATTCATCTCTCTCTCATTACTTTGATTACTTACGGATGGACTGTTTATCATATCTTGTGCATTAATGTTTAATTGCCTGATCAACAATTACGGTGATAATTTATACAAAATTGGAATATGGAGTATCAATTTAGATCGGGATATGATAGCATATGTTCATAAAACTAGAAAAGTGTTTATATGATTAGTGTATAGGATAGGAATATACCTATATGTCTTTTGCAGCTAGAAAAGAATCTGAGTTTGAAACCATAATTAACATAGTTCACATAGGAATATAGTGAGTTAATTAATTTGGGTATTCCTTGTTAGTTCTGTTGCCGTATGGTCAGATCTAAGAGGATTTGTTTATATGACTAGCGGACGCAGCGTATAAATATTATAAAGAATTCTTGGTTAGCGATCTAAGTTAAATAATTAATTGTAAAGAGAGAGTGAGACGATTTATATGAAACACTAGGGGAAGTTGTAATCTTAATCCTTCATATCTGCAGTTTATTTCATGGTTGTTTAATTTAGTAGTGTGTTATTCCTTAGTTACAATTTAGTTAAACATTGAATTTGCAAATCGTTAGTTTAAATAGGATTAATTGAGTTTAAGATTATTTTAGATAGTTATTGATTCCTCATAGGAACGATACCTTGCTTGCTGAGTATTACAATTGAACGCGTATACTTGCGTTGTTGGTTTGCAAAAATATGGCATACATATAATCAAATTATATAAGCGCAACGGAAGCAATAAAATCAGATTTTAAAATTTTTTTTTGTACAAACCAATAACCCGGATCTTTCTTATGCGACTATTATTAATTGAGGAAGGATAAAAGAATTTATACCTTTGTAGAACCAAGCTTCCACGGGTACAAGTTCATCTCCCTTTAATCCTTCACGTTCTTCTTCAAATTCACCGATTAGATTCCACGGATCAATGTTCGCTCCTCAAGTGTTGAGCCTCTAGAGGTGATCCACCAAGAGATCTATGAATTAAAGAAGTGGATCTTGGTTTCTCTAAACCATGGGTGGCTAGCCCTAATTCTCTCTCTCTCTCTAACTCTTAGATCTAGAGAATTATGGAGTACTCTCTCTAATCTAATGAAAGAGTGTGTAACCTTGATCTATGATAAGACTCCTCTTATTTATAGATCTAGTCAACCCTCCTAAACTATTTAGGATTAGGGTTTTAATTTAATTCCCAATTTAATTAGGAACTAAATTAGTTAATTACAATTCCTAAACCATTTAGGAATTTAATTATTTAATAATGAGAGTACTTCTTATTAATTAATTACTAAACCATTTAGTAACTTAATTAATTATTATAATTATAATTCCTAAACTATTTAGGAACTTAATTATTTACTAATAATAATATTACTACTTATTAATTAATTACTAAACCATTTAGTAACTTAATTAATTATTATAATTATAATTCCTAAACTATTTAGGAACTTAATTATTTAATAATAATATTACTATTTATTAATTAATTCCTAAACCATTTAGGAACTAAATAATAATACTAGTAATAATAATAATAGTAATAATAATAATAATAAGACTCCTCTTATTAATTTATAATTAGTATTTCTAAAATACTAAATTATAAATATTAAGCTATTTAATTTATTCTATCACCATAGTATAAATTAAATATACTTAATTTATTATTACAATTATGCCATCCACTTCTAAAATAAATATTACTCTTTTGCGGTGCGACCCTTTAGGTTCTCCATATTAAACCGGTTGTATAATAAATAAATTAGAACAATTCTAATTTATTTATTACGAATTAACTCTTTAATTCAGAATAAATAATTATTCCACAATAAGGGTAAGCCCCCTTAGCGATTAATCGACTTTCCAGATAATATAGATTTCAACATTTAATCGTAAAAGAACCTTTCAGCAAATAGTTACCGTACAATTCAATCCTTCTACCATACAATGTCTCAATCAAATATAAGACACGGAATTTCTGTCAAGTCTTATTTATTTGATTATATACATTTCAATTCACAAATACACAACTCTAGCTAATGTAAATTAGAAACTCCTTTCTAATTCCATTCAACCCTGACCAGGGATTTCTGAGTTGTCACTTATTGAATCGCATAGGACATTATCTCCCTTTACTGGAAGTAGTAGATCCTTTGTTGATCATTCACCTATCTCCATGTGTACCTTATTATACCCAAGCATATCCTTTGATATACCAATAGGTCTTAAGGAATATGTCAAAGTATAACTTAGTACACACAAAATACTATGATGATCTCAAGTCCAAGGATCACTTGTACGACTATCACATAAGGAACTCCTATTGACAGACGAGTAAAACTCCATTAGGTGTTCCTTGAGCGAGTCACGTTCAGTGAACTTATTCTCTAATAAGCACCTACATACTTGCTTTAGTGTCTCTACACAAATGATTATGAGATCAATCATCCTCTTCATAAGAGCAAGCATAGTATGTACCAATCTATCCGGATCTACTAATCCCCTTTTTAGTGATCCAACGATTAGGAACAATTTTAGTTTTGAGCTATCTTGAATTTTTATCTCATTAGCATGATCCTCATCATGGTTCTAAAAGCATTGCTCGAAAACTATGGGTTTATCCATTTGATTAATTCAAGTAATTAATCATGAATAAAGAAATGCCTTGATACTTTTATTAATAAATGAACAAGATTACAAAGTATATGCTTATCACATCAAATGTGATTGGCTTGAGGGCATACTACTTTCAATCTCCCACTTGCACTAAAGCAAATCGCCCTTTGGTATCCCCATACCATTCTTCTCTAAGTGGCGTACAAATTGCTTAGTAAATGCTTTAGTTAATGGATTTGTAATGTTGTTCTAAGAGTCTACCATCTTTATGGTGTCGTTTCCTTTTCAATGATTCATCTAATCATATAAAAGTGCCGCAACACATGTTTGGATTTCAGATGAGACCTATGTTCCTTGGCGAATTAAACTCCTTTAATGTTAGGAACCATTATAAGTTCTATAATGAACTTGTTTAACCAAACAATCACATTTGCAGCTTCACTTATAGTTATTTACTATGTCTTTGTCACTAAATCAGCAACTCTTTGCTGTTTGGAACTTTTCCAACTCACTGCAACACCGTTTACGGTAATCATATTACCTGAAACGGATATGTTGTTATCTTTGTTAGTCTAAACAAACTTGAGTTTGTTAAACCCTCTAGTTTTATATCAGACCCATCATTAGAAACTCTTTTCTAATATTCTTCTCCAAAATTAAACTGATATCTGCTTATTATACATAAGCAACATCAAGTCTAGTACATTTCAACGAATCAATGTACGTCCCTTGGGTTAAGCCTAGCATCCTTTATGATCTATCTCTATAGACCTTTATCCTAAATAGAATGTTAGGACGCTTTTCCCAAGTCCTTAATGGAGAAGTTTTAGACAACCACATCTTTACTGATTGTAGCATCGGTATGTCATTCCTTATTAATATTATATCATCATATAATACTAGAAATGTCACAGTGCTCCCACTAACCTTTGTACACACTTGGTTCATCCTCGTCTTTGATAAAATCAAACTCTTTTGATTGTCTCATCAAAACGGATGTTCCATCTTCGAGAAATTTGCTTCAATCCATAATTGGATCGTAGTAGCTTTCATACTTGATTTATTCCATCTCTATGGAGATAAATCCTTTTGTATAGTAAGCTGCAACTGCAAGTAAAATCCGAATGGATATATGCATTTTCACTAGTGAAAAATTTCATCATAGTCAACTCATTGACCTTGGTTGAAATCTTTTTACCACTAGTCAGGTCTTATAGGTCTACACCTAGCCATCTACTTTAGTCTTTCTCAAAGACTCATTTCGGATTTTATGGTCATCGACCATTTCTCTTGAGTATCTAATACTCATACCTCATCGTATATATCTAGATCATCATCCACTATGATGCGTACCTTATCATCATCATCTATGATGAATCCATACCATTCAGGTATCTTCAGTACTAAACCAGGTTTACGACTTGGTTGTGGTACAATAGGTTTATCTACTTGTACAGATTCCTTCACTTGATCTGTAGTGTTTTGTGGTTCTTGAACTTCTTCAAGATCTATTTTACTCCCACTAACCCTTTAAGGAAAAACTTCTTTTTCTTATAAGGCAACGTGTTTCAACAAACACCTTTTAGTTAGTTAGATTATAGAAGTGATACCCTAAACTTTCTTTAGGATATCCCACAAGTTTACACTTATCAGATCTTGTCCCTAGCTTATCATGTCAAACCTTTTGACATAAGCTGAACAATTCAAATCTTAACATGCGTAAGACTTGGTTTCCTCCCTATCCATGACTCATATGAAGTCTTAGGGAAAGATTTTGAAGGTATCTTATTTAGTAGATATGCAATCGTTTCTAGAGCATAACCCTAGAAGGATACTGGAAGATCGGTAATACTCATTATGGATCATCACCATGTCCATACTGTGAGAATACCATTTCGCTTGAGATGATCTAGAAACTTATTGCTTAAGTAATCCCTTCTCGATCTAATCGAAGAACTTTAATACTTTTAGCCTTTAGTTTCTATACTTCACTTTTGAATTCTTTGAACGTTTCAAATGATTTGGATTTGTATTTCATCAAATACATATATCAAAATCTAGAATCATTAGTGAAAGTAATGAATGAATACCCTCCTCTTGCATTTGTTGTCATAGGTCCCACACACCACTGTGTGTACCATCTCTAACAACTCCGTAACTCGCTCTCCATGTCCACTAAATGGAGATTTAGTCATATTGTCAATGATACAAGATTCACAAGTTGTATTTGATTCATAATCAAAAGCTCTAAAAGCCTATCTTTATACAACTTGTTTAGTCTTGTTTCATTAGCATGACCGAGTTAACAGTATTGCATGAAGGTATAATTCATATCATCTCTTTGCCTTTAATTTGTTCAAATTGAAATATTTTCCATGTAAGTCAAGTATACAAAGTCCATTAAGTAATCAACCAGTTCTAAATAAAACATTATCATTATAAATAGAACAACGATTGTTCATTATTATAATGTCAAAAACCTTTCATTGTCATCACATGGAACTGAAATAATGTTTCTAAGAACTGGAACATAGTAACAACTTACTAACTTAATAGGCTTGTCCGTAGGCAGTGCTAAATTATAAGTTCACATGGCTAATGCAGCAACCTTTACTTCATTCCCCAGCACATGATTACTTATCATTTATTTAGCTTTCTACTTCTGCTTAGTCTCTGCAATGACTTGCATATGTGAGACCACCATTCGGTATCTAATACCTAAGTAGAACTTGACTTATAGAAAGTCCTATTTTATTATGAACAAATCTATATTTGTAGTTGAAGCTTTACTAAACTTCTTCTACTTAACTACTACAACTCTCTTGTAGTTGTTCTTCCAGTATCCCAGCTTATCGCAATGAAAGCAAACTCATTTGCCCTCGGGATCACTTTTATTTATGTCCTTTGTTTAACCTTTCTTTTGCCTTCTACTCTTTCTGACTCCTCAGAAATACCTTTGGTCATCTTCCTCCGCTTAGAATATTCATCTACGAGTAAGACTCTCAACAGTCTTCAACATATTTAAGCAAATCATTTAAATGACTTCTAGCTTAATAATGTTTGAAGTTCACAACATCTTGTGAATTAGAGTCAGTGAGTGACTGCAAGATCGAATCTTGACTCAACTCTCCATCCTTGACAAAACTAGTTGTCCTAATTGATCAATCCAATTAATCATCTTTAGGACATGTGTCTTTTACTGTAGTGCCATTGGTTATTATAGATCGAAAGAACTCCTTAGATATCTTATATCTAGTTGACCTACTTTGCTCACCATACAACTATTGAATGTGCAGCAATATAGTAGGTGCATCCATTTTCTCGTGTTGACGCTGTAACTCGATACTTATGGATGTGAGCATGATGCATTGAGCCACCTTTGCATCATCTTGCCATTTCATAAAATAGCAATCTCTTCCTCAGAGGCTTAATCTACAACGTTTGTAGGAATAGACAAATTAAGGACATTTGCTAGCTTTTCAGCATTGAGAACTATTCTCAAATTTGTTTAATCAATCCGAACAATTCGGTTCGATTAATTGTTAGCATACATTATGCTATGCAGTGTTAGTGAATTAAACATAACAATATTCTTTAAGTGAATTAATAACAACATTAACATGCATTCGTTTTATTAATTACCAAAATAAATTAGGTCTTTATTTAAAATGGTGTCTCCCACTATTTTCTTCAAACTATATTACCCTCCTTATATAGTTCGGCAAATCTAGTTAAAGATTTGCTAGTGAGAATAAGGATCCTATTTCAAATGTATATAGCCTTGTGTGACACAACAAACAATATATAATAAATAGGTAGACAACTCTTGTCAATTACATCAACATGTAACTCCTTTTATTTTGCCTCTTAGATTATTATGATCATGTGTGACACATCCAAATCAAAATCATCCAAGTTAAGTCCAACCTAACATTTTCTTATATTAGAAGAGAAAAAGACCGTCCTTGTGTGACACGACAAAACAGTAATGTTCAATTCTTTTTATAAACATCAAATGTGATAAAATAACATCTCAAAAAATTAATATAAGCCTTGTGTGACACAACAAACTTATAATGATTATTTGATACTCTATCGTTTTACCATGCTAGAAGGCGACGTTCGATATTTTTAATAAATATCTTTGAACGTTACAACTTAATATTATGAGTAGTAGAATAAATAAATTAGAACAATTCTAATTTTATTTAATTGAATTAAACTCCTTTAATTCATGAATTAAATATTTTAATTCATTTTATAAATAATATTTATTCTACATCATGAGGGGTTTATTAATATTAATTGTCTCATCTTGTTTAGCGCGCATGCACATATATATATAAAATACGCGTCATATTAATTAACATGCGAAGCATGTTTGATAATATATAATATATATAAATAAGCATGCACATATAGAATACTATATTCTACTTGGATTGATTATGGACTTTTATTCTAGTTTGGTTTATTCGAGCCACCAAATAAACCAATTGGTCAAACCTAGGGTGCAAGAATAAATTAAATTAAATGTAACTATTACATTCAAATTCGGGCTCCATTACAAATGGGTCTTCATGCACTCCTTACTTCTTTGCTCCAATTCTTCAAAATAATTCTAACTAATCCTATTACAAATTATTTACAATAAATAAAAACCTTGATCAACAGTCAAGGGGAAGTACATAGGAGGGAGATAGAGTTATACATAAGAAAAATTAGAAAGACGAGGTACGCAGACCCCATTTATTAAAACCCATTCATTCATACATTTAATTTAAAATTAAATCCAATCACATTGGTCAATAGTCCATAATCAATCCCATTTATTATCATATATATCAATATATATATATATTAATAAATAATATTCATCTCATGAATTAAATAAAACATTCCATATATGTATTGGTATCATTTAATGGGCAATTAAAGTTGTATGAAATCTAATTTCATAATGAAAATAAACCATTTATTTTAATTATAAAATCATGTAAAAATAAACTATTTATTTTTATTATATTTTTTGGATTTTTAAAATTACCCAAAATAAACCTTTTATTTTAATAATTTAAAAAATCTACTCAAAATTACAAAAACAATTAAAAATCAGAAAGTTGGGTTATTTACGAAACTGCCACCGCGCCATTTTAATTACAGAATTGCCATTGTGCCAAAATTACAAAAACTGCCACCGGTTCCTTTCCGCACAACGTGCGTAACCAAAACCCCGCGCAATGCGTACGATCCAGCGACCCGCGCCATGCGCGCCCCATGCGTGCCGCGCCTTGCACGCCGTAGTAGCCTCCGCGCAATGCGCGCATAGCACCTTTCCGCGTAATGCGCGCCATGTACTGTTACTGTAGCAGTCGCGGAATTTTATAAAAAAAAAAATTTTCTTTTCAAAACCCAATTTTTGCAATTGATTTTCAAAACCCATGATTTTATACAACAAATTATGCCCAATAAATTGTTCTAAACACATACCCATATATATATGAAATTAAAACAATTAATAATTCGCATAAGTTTGGCTCTTGATGCCACTGTTGGTTTGCAAAAATATGGCATACATATAATCAAATTATATAAGTGCAATGGAAGCAATAAAATCAGATTTTAAAATTTTTTTTTGTACAAACCAATAACCCGGATCTTTCTTATGCGACTATTATTAATTGAGGAAGGATAAAAGAATTTATACCTTTGTAGAACCAAGCTTCCACGGGTACAAGTTCATCTCCCTTTAATCCTTCACGTTCTTCTTCAAATTCACCGATTAGATTCCACGGATCAATGTTAGCTCCCCAAGTGTTGAGCCTCTAGAGGTGATCCACCAAGAGATCTATGAATTAAAGAAGTGGATCTTGGTTTCTCTAAACCATGGGTGGCTAGCCCTAATTCTCTCTCTCTCTCTAACTCTTAGATCTAGAGAATTATGGAGTACTCTCTCTAATCTAATGAAAGAGTGTGTAACCTTGATCTATGATAAGACTCCTCTTATTTATAGATCTAGTCAACCCTCCTAAACTATTTAGGATTAGGGTTTTAATTTAATTCCCAATTTAATTAGGAACTAAATTAGTTAATTACAATTCCTAAACCATTTAGGAACTTAATTATTTAATAATGAGAGTACTTCTTATTAATTAATTACTAAACTATTTAGTAACTTAATTAATTATTATAATTATAATTCCTAAACTATTTAGGAACTTAATTATTTACTAATAATAATATTAATACTTATTAATTAATTACTAAACCATTTAGTAATTTAATTAATTATTATAATTATAATTCCTAAACTATTTAGGAACTTAATTATTTAATAATAATATTACTATTTATTAATTAATTCCTAAACCATTTAGGAACTAAATAATAATACTAGTAATAATAATAATAGTAATAATAATAATAATAATAAGACTCCTCTTATTAATTTATAATTAGTATTTCTAAAATACTAAATTATAAATATTAAGCTATTTAATTTATTCTATCACCATAGTATAAATTAAGTATACTTAATTTATTATTACAATTATGCCATCCACTTCTAAAATAAATATTACTCTTTTGCGGTGTGACCCTTTAGGTTCTCCATATTAAACCGGTTGTATAATAAATAAATTAGAACAATTCTAATTCATTTATTACGAATTAACTCTTTAATTCAGAATAAATAATTATTCCACAATAAGGGTAAGCCCCCTTAGCGATTAGTCGACTTTCCAGATAATATAAATTTCAACATTTAATCGTAAAAGAACCTTTCAGCAAATAGTTACCGTACAATCCAATCCTTCTACCATACAATGTCCCAATCAAATATAAGACACGGAATTTCTGTCAAGTCTTATTTATTTGATTATATGCATTTCAATTCACAAATACACAACTCTAGTTAATGTAAATTAGAAACTCCTTTCTAATTCCATTCAACCCTGGCCAGGGATTTCTGAGTTGTCACTTATTGAATCGCATAGGACATTCTCTCCCTTTACTGGAAGTAGTGATCCTTTGTTGATCATTCACCTATCTCCATGTGTACCTTATTATACCCAAGCATATCCTTTGATATACCAATAGGTCTTAAGGAATATGTCAAAGTATAACTTAGTACACACAAGATACTATGATGATCTAAAGTCCAAGGATCACTTGTACGACTATCACATAAGGAACTCCTATTGACAGACGAGTAAAACTCCATTAGGTGTTCCTTGAGCGAATCACGTTCAGTGAACTTATTCTCTAATAAGCACCTACATACTTGCTTTAGTGTCTCTACACAAATGATTATGAGATCAATCATCCTCTTCATAAGAGCAAGCATAGTATGTACCAATCTATCCGGATCTACTAATCCCCTTTTTAGTGATCCAACGATTAGGAACAATTTTAGTTTTGAGCTATCTTGAATTTTTATCTCATTAGCATGATCCTCATCATGGTTCTAAAAGCATTGCTCGAAAACTATGGGTTTATCCATTTGATTAATTCAAGTAATTAATCATGAATAAAGAAATGTCTTGATACTTTTATTAATAAATGAACAAGATTACAAAGTATATGCTTATCACATCAAATGTGATTGGCTTGAGGGCATACTACTTTCATGCGTGTTATAGTGCTATTATAAAAAGGCAACAAGTTTTTGGCGTCGTTGCCGGGGATCTTAATAATTTATCTTTATTAATTGTAATTCCATTAATCTTAGTTTAAACATTTTTCTTTATCTTTTTCCTTTTAAGGTAAATCTTGATTTTGCATGCAAACACGCTCTAAAGGTCAGGAACCGCTTGAATACGACGACGAGATAGAACGAAGGTTCCGTAGACTAAGGAGATATATTCAAGAAACGATTCAAAATCAAGAGAAAATGGCGGATGAGGAGCAAAAGTCATTGCGCGATTATGCTATGCCGCAAGTGACTGAACTGCAATCTAGTATCACTAGACCTGCAATTAATGGGACGAACTTCGAGATCAAACCAGGCACAATACAGATGATTAAAAACTCAGTGCAATTTGGAGGCTTGCCAAATGATGATCCGAATGATCACATAGTCGGTTTCTTAGAAATTTGTGACACTTTCAAATACCACGGGGTAACGGAAGAAGCGATAAGGCTTAGGTTGTTTCCATTTACACTAAGAGATAAGGCGAAAAGTTGGCTTCATTCACAGCCACCTGGTTCAATCACGACATGGAATGACTTAGCACAAGAATTTCTAGCAAAATTCTTCCCACCAGCAAAGACAGCAAAGATGAGGAATGATATCACTTCTTTTGTTCAACAAGATGCAAAATCACTTTACGAAGCATGGGAACGGTTTAAAGATTTGTTGAGAAGATGCCCTCATCACGGGGTTCCTAAATGGCTTCAAGTGCAGACTTTTTATAATGGATTGTTCAACACAGTAAAGACTAGCATAGATGGTTCTACGGGAGGAGCCTTCATAGCTAAGAACTGTGATGAAGCATACACGTTGCTGGAAACAATGGCGGCAAATAATTATCAATGGCCAACTGCTAGCATCAACCCTCGTATAGTTCATCAAACTTGCCACATATTATAAGTCCAGGAACTTACCACAAGAATATGAGTTTAGAAGCTTGTCCTAGCAATACGTAGTTTGAGAACAAATCAAAGACTATCCATATGCTGAAGGGCTCAAAACATACCATACGATTATGAGTCATGGACTTACCATATGCATGAGTTTTAAGAACTCGTGCCTAAATTTAATACTATTTATTTATCAAACCGCTAGTGCAACTCTAACATTTCAAGGATTATCACTTAGTAACTAAGTAAACATAAGTCCCCTGCCCATACAAAGGATTGTGCAACTCAGTCACCACGTGAGTCCTCAATTGAAATTTCGTACCCAAGCTTTCTACCCCTTTATCATAACTTTTCTATCATTCATGTCTCATCATTTTCTGAATTCTTCTTGTACTATTTCATAGTACCATATACCTTTTGGACCATTAACAGGTCTCTCTGTTATTTCACATTCTCACTTAATCCCATCATGATCTTACTTTACAATCTATTCCTTACTCGCTTCCCTTATCTCGTGATCGTATCGTAGTACGATCCTCTTACCATTCATGATCATGTTATTATGATTTCTTTCTATGCTTTTTAGATTACCTCGTCATCTTTATTGCTTGAATCAGGTGTCCCCTGATTTTCTTTGAGATTCCTCTTTGAATCATTTCAATTATTCCTTCAGATATATTTTTAATTAAACTTATGAATTTTCTCAATTCGTTACCTCCATTCGAATCTTTCTTAACATTTTTTTCTCTTCCTTATAATCTTCTATCTTTTATATTTCCTTCACTTTAGCCAATATTCAAGGATTATATCTTTTAACTTATGGCTCTTGAATTCCCCCCCCCCCCCCCCATGTTCATCAAACTTATCACGTATTTGGGCTCAATAACTTACCATAATCATATGGCTTAAGAGCTTGTCCTAGTCAGGCTATAGTCGCCCATTCGCTGAGGGGCTCCATCATACAACTATGAGTCACGAGCTTACTATACAATTGGGTTCTCAAAACACGTAACTAATCTTACTCTTTCTTACTAAGGTTATAGCCTAAGGTATCATTTACCTAAGGTTTATAACCTCTAGCTCTGATACCAACTGTAACGACCCCGAAATTCGACCAATCCTATTACCTTAAATTTCATATTTATTAAACATTATTTCCTTAACGTCCAAATTTCTATTAATAATCTTTAATCACCTTATTTAAACCCTTAATTGATTTTATAAATCATTAATTACCAAATTTTTTGGTATAATTTTTTTTTCTTTTTCTCAATTCAATCATTGTATTAAAATATTTGGATATTTAAAATCCTTACATCTTGATCCTAGTCCCTGGATCATAACCTTTACTTATTCTTTTCTTTTACCAGTGTCATAAAGCTCAACATTCAAAATTTAATATCATTCATATACCAATGTTCTTTGTTTCATAAATCATAATTAAACTTCTAATAATCTCTGTCATAACATATATCTTGTACAATTACAACTCATAATTTAACTTTACTCGTACTATCCGGATCCAATTTATAGGCACATAAAAAAGATCAATGTAACCTTGACAATTTATCCACATTGCATTATAATATAAAAATATAATAATAACATTCACCACCTTCTATGATAATTCGTCTCTACATAATCTGATATTCTTAAAATTTATTTCTTTCCTGCAAAAATGTATATTAAGCAAGTAATAAGCACAACGGCTAAACAAGTTCAACAATTAACACATTTCATACTTCACGTAGCACATACCTTAACATGCTCGGTGTGTGTCATATATCATATGTTGTGCCTATACTTGAGCAATATATCTCATATATATTCATATCGTTACATAAAGTACACATTGTTGTCATATTAATCACGTATCACATAGCACATAATTTGTATGCATTTGGACAAATATTAACATATCATAACAGACAACATTTAACATTAAAGGACTGAAGAACATGCCTGTATTGTGGAATTAAATAATAAATACCCTTTTAATCATGCTCCTCGTACAACCTATGATCATAAAATAATCAAATAATAATTATTCATCTCTTTATGATATTAATTTCTTTACTTAATATCATCTATAGTATAATTAACCCTACCCGTCGATTTATTTTAGGATACTGGGTCAATTATTAACTAGTATGGTTAATTATTTTAACATCATTCCTTAATATCTTCATTTAACTTAATATCAAACATCTTCAATACGGACAACCCGACTCATCGGATAAAATTTAACATATTTGGCTGTCCGAAAATTTTTATTTAACCATTTTCTAAATTGTAACGTTATTAGATTAGTATTTAAACATTTAAATATTAATCCTCAATAATATTTTTATAAAAATATTAAATTTAATGCCCAAACATCATTTTTATATTTCTAGTATTTTTCTATAATTTTTAAACAATTTTTAAACATTTATTTCAATTAAAAACAAGTTCTGGGGGCATTTTGGTAATTTTTGCGACTTTAGGGACATAACCGGAATTTCCCGAAAAGTTCAGGGGCATAGCCATAATTTCTCAAGCTAAGGGACACGCTCGGTATGAAGGCCAGGGGTGTAACGACCCCGAAATTGGACCAATCTTATTACCTTAAATTTCTTATTTATTAGTCATTATTTTCCTTACGTCCAAATTTCGGTACGTTAATAAATCTTTAATCACCTTAATTGATCCTTTAATTGATTTTAAAATCATCAATTATCAAAATTCTCGTATAAATTTTTCTTTTTCTTGATTCAATCGTTGTATTAAAACATTTAGATATTAAAAAAAACTTATCATCTTGATCTTAGTTCCTGGATCGAAACTTTTACTTTTTCTTTCTCTTACGAGTATCATAATGCTCAACATTTAAAATTTAATGTTGATTATATCTCCACAATTATTCTTTGTTTCATAATTCATAATTAAGCCATTTAATAATCTCTATTGCAACATCTATCTAGTACAATCACAGTTCAAAATTTAACTTTACTTATCCTGTCTGGATTAAACATATATGTACATACAAAATATCAATATAAACTTAACAACTGTATTCACATTAAATTATGTTATTGAAATATAACAATAACATTCATAACCTTCTGTGATTATCCATCTTTATATCATCTGATACATTTGAAATTTATTTCTTTCCTGCAAAAATATATATTAAGTAAGTAATGAGCACAACGGCTCAGCAAGTTCAACAGTTTATACATCACGTAGCACATACCTTATCATGCTTGGTGTGTGTCATACATTACGTGTTTTGCTTCTACTATAGCAATATATCTCATATCATTACACAAAGTACACATAGTTGTCATATTATCCACAGATCATATAACACATAATTTATATGCAGTTAACAAATATTATCATATCATAACAGTCAACATTTAACATTTAATGACTGAAGAACTTGCCTGGATTGTGGCTTTAAATAATAAATACCCTTTTTATATTGCTCCTCGTACAACCTTCTAAAGCTTTGCAAATCCTTCTTTGAAAGCACCAAAATTCTTCCTTTTCGTGGTAGCTATGGTGGTTGCCGGTTGTGGGTGGTGATGTCTTCAGTTGGGAGGAAGAAGAAAGAGAGAATTGTGTGTGGTTGTTTTTCTTTTCTTTGTTTTTCTTTTCTATTCTATTTCTTTTTCTTGCTTTCTCTCTTTTCTTTTATACAAACTTTAATCACCCACGTTGGCCAAAATTTCCACCGCCTTTAAACCATCCCGACACTTCCGGATTTGGCAAAAATGAAGCATAAAAATATTTTAAACACATTACGTAAATATTTCGTGTAATAAATATTTCATATCATATATATAAAATATTTATTTTAATTCACCAAAAATCATATCGTGATTTATAATTAATTTTAATACCTCTTTTGGGTACTTTACTTGACAAATTTTGTACACGCATATCGCCATGCATGTAATTATATGAGGTAATTTATACCTCCAAAATTTATAAAATAATTCATAGTACATATAAAAATTATTTTTTATAATTTTTCACTTCATTATCTGGACAACATGTTACACTAACATGTTCACGTTTCTGAAATATTATCCTTCATAAAAGTCATAATAATTTCATTATACATAAACATAATTTTTAATAACTTAAAACATTCATTTCTTTTATTTATTATTCATTTCTTTACTATTTATTACTAACTTCTTTATATATAAATTATATAATTTAATATTATATAATTTATATATTTACATTCTCCTTTCTTAAATAATTCTTAAATTCCTCCATAATCATCAATTAATTATATAACCAAAATTATACATTTATTAATCATTTCATTAATTTAATCCTCTTATATAAATTATATAATAATTCTTATATAATTTATATAATTATTTTTCCATTACTCTTTTACTTAAATTTTCTTATATAAATTATATACTTTATTAGTATATAATTTATAAAATTCTTTCCTCCTCTCAAATAATTTCTAAACCCTTACCATAATTATTGATTAATTAAATAATTAATATTTCTAATTTTACTAACTTCCTCATTCACTTTTATTTAACTTTGGATTAATTTAATTATTAATCCCTTAATTCTCATAATTAATGAAATTTATAATTATCACAATTAAACATGCACACATATATATACAAATGTATATATATTAATTTCATATCTAATAATATTATTTAAATAATAATTCCTGCACCTTCACAATAATTTTATTGTACAATTTACTTTACCATTACATGGAATTTCTTTTATTCCTCATAAATTGTTTTTTAAACAATTTATTTACTTTTTCAATTATTTTAAATCAACACAATTCATCATTATCTCTGTACATATTTAATTTACTAATTAAATCTCATCACATCACAAAAATAATAATTTATTTACACAACCTTGGTAATTTTATCAATTAATTCTCATTTAATATTATTAAAGAATTCCTGAAAATTCAGGTCCTCACATTGTTTCCCCCTTAACAGGATTCCGTCCTCGGAATCATAATTGCCGTAATAATCATACGTATTTTATTTATAGCACATTACTATACATTTATCTTGATGAATAACAATTTAATCTATAATAATTATATTTTATCTCTTTAATATCCATAACTTACATGGATAACCTCATAATGGTCATTACTGTCAAAATATTCAATTCATAACTTACTCTACAATTTCTTTGATTTCTCATTCTCTGAAATATTTCCTTTCTTTAATCGCACATCTTCTTACTCCATTCACTTATTTCATCTCTGAAATATTTCATTTCTTTAATCGCACATCTTCTTACTCCATTCACTTATTTCATCTCTGAAATATTTCATTTCTTTAATCACACATCTCCTTACTCCATTCACTCATTTCATACCCTCTATTGCACATCCTTTATACTCTGCACATTTATCCTTCTTTTCTTTAATTCACATAAATCTTCTTCATATTTCATAAATCATTCCTTAATACCTTTATTATTCAACACTAGACTTTAAATACTAACCTTTACTTAATTACATTGTAATCCTTATTTGGAATTACTCCAAAAATCCTAGGTGTCACATTTACCCCTCCTTCATAAAATTTCGTCCTCGAAATTTCTATGTACTCATACTTCATTCATTTGTAACATACACAATTTCTTTACATTTATTCCACATATCTTTATTTCCTTCCTTTCTCATAGTTATTGCACATTGCAATTTTCTAATCCACCACATTTCATAATTTATTTACTTCACAATTATTACTTTCATTATCGCTTGCAATCAAATAATACTAACCCATCCTACCATCCAATCTTCATAAGAGTAGAGGAATTCAAAATTTTTGTTTTGGAAACTTTCATGTTTTGCTGAATGAACACTTATCCCGGTTAACAGTATTTCACTCCTAGAGTACCTCATACTGCAACCCACTAAAATAATTAACTTTCATAATAGTCTGAATATGATCCCGGTTTACAGTACTTCACTCCCCGAGTACCTCATACTGCAAACCCTGACAGTGGATCATCTGTCATTAAAATGATGGATGTTTCACCATATTGTGTTTCTTATGCCAGGTGACCATTCGATCAACCTGCAACATTCTTAATCTTTTTGTTCATCTCAGCCGTAGAATTCATTCTAAAGAAATTTGTTTAGTTATAACTTTCAAAGAATACGAAGTCAATACATTTCAAAATTTGTCTAGCTGAATCAAATAGCTTAGACTTGTAATTTTTCAATACTTGTCTAGCTAGGTCAAATAGCATAGACTTTCTTTTAACACCTTATAATCCGCAGAAAATTTTAAAACATTCATCATGTCAGAACTTTTCAAAATATCTAGCCGAGTCAAATGGCATTGACTTATAGCTTTGACATACTTTCATAAATCAAAATCATTTATGACTTCATGTTACCGCATTATTTTGACAGTACGTTGAGAATCCCGTCGTTAATAATTCCTACATCATATTTTATGGTGTTGAATCATCTTATGACGAAATAGTACCGCACTGTCTGAACAACACTTTGAGCATTCCGTCATTCATCACATTTACACCGGGCTAAAAGGTGCATGGATGATTCTTTTGAAATACATTTTGATGTTAAAAAATATTTTTGTCTAGCCGAAACAAGTAGCATAGACACTTTTTAAATCGTTTAAAATTCATTTGCATTTTCAAAAGCACATACGTGCCAAATTAGCTTGAGGCCAATTTTTTTTGAAATATATCAAAGCTAGAAGAGTGAGAATATCCTAAATTTCCTAACATTCACCTTCTGCTTCTTCACTTAATTATTATATTCATTGCTAGGACTATTATTACTATTATAAAAAAAAAATCTAACTACTCCAACATTTCTATACCCCCGTATAGTTCATCAAACTTGCCACACATTATGAGTCCAGGAACTTACCACAAGAATATGAGTTTTAAAGCTTGTCCTAGTAATATGTAGTCTGAGAATAAATCAAAGACTATCCATATGCTGAGGGACTCAAAACCTACCATACGATTATGAGCCATGGACTTACCATATGCATTAGTTTTAAGAACTCATGCCTAAACTTAATATTATTTATCTATCAAAACTGCTATCGCGACTCTAACATTTCAATAATTATCACATAATAACTAAGTAAACACAAGTCCCCTGCCCATACAAAGGATTGTGCAACTCAGTCACCACGTGAGTCCTCAATTGAAATTTCGTACCCAAGCTTTCTGCCCCCTCATCATAACATTTCTGTCATTCATGCTTTATCTATCTCTGAATTCTTCTTGTACTATTTCATAGTACCATATACCTTTTGGACCATTAACAAGTCTCTCTGTTATTTCACATTCTCATTTGATCCCATCATGATCTTGTTTTACGATCTATTCCTTACTCGTTTTCCTTATCTTGTGATCGTATCATAGTACGATCCTCTTACCATTCCTGCTCATGTTATTATGATCTCTTTCGATACTTTTTGGATTACCTTGTCATATTTATTATTGCTTGAATCAAGTGTCCCCTGATTGTCTTTGAGATTCATCTTTGAATCATTTCAAATATTCTTTCAGACATATTCTTAATTGAATTTATGAATTTTCTCAATTCGTTACCTCCATTCGAATCTTTCTTAACATCTTTATCTCTTTCTTATAATTTTATATCTTTTATACTTCCTTCACTTTAGCCAATATTAGAGAACTGTATCTCTTAACTTATATCTTTCTATTTTAATTCCCCCATGTTCATCAAACTTACCATGTATTTGGACTCAGGAACTTACAATAATTATATGGTTGAAGAGCTTGCCCTAGTCAGGCCATAGTCGTCCATTCGTTAAAGGGGCTCCACCATATAATCATGAGTCACGAGTTTACCATACGCTTGAGTTTTCAAAACACTCAACTAACCGTACTCTTTCTTACTTGAAGTTATAGCCTAAGGTATAATTTACCTAATGTTTATAACCTCTAGCTCTGATACCAACTATAACGACCCCAAAATTGGACCAATCTTATTACCTTAAATTTCTTATTTATTAGCCATTATTTTTCTTACGTCTAAATTTCGGTCCGTTAATAAATCTTTAATCACATTAATTGATCCATTAATTGATTTTAAAATCATCAATTATCAAAATTCTCGTATAAATTTTTCTTTTTCTCGATTCAATCGTTGTATTAAAACATTTAGATATTAAAAAAAACTTATCATCTTGATCCTAGTCCCTGGATCGCAACCTTTACTTTTTCTTTCTCTTACGAGTATCATAATGCTCAACATTTAAAATTTAATGTTGATTATATCTCCACAATTATTCTTTGTTTCATAATTCATAATTAAGCCATTTAATAATCTCTATTGCAACATCTATCTAGTACAATCACAGTTCAAAATTTAACTTTACTTATCCTGTCTAGATTCAACATATATGTACATAAAAAATATCAATATAAACTTAACAACTGTATTCACATTAAATTATGTTATTGAAATATAACAATAACATTCATAACCTTCTGTGATTATCCATCTTTATAGCATTTGATACATTTGAAATTTATTTCTTTCCTGCAAAATTATATATTAAGCAAGTAATGAGCACAACGGCTCAGCAAGTTCAACAGTTTATACTGAAAGTATTATGCCCTCAAGCCAATCACATTTACTGTGATAAACATATACTTTGTAATCTTATTCGTTTATTAATAAAAGAATCAAGGTATTTCTTTATTCATGATTAATTACTTGAATTAATCAAATGGATAAACCCATAGTTTTCGAGCAATGCTTTTAAAACCATGATGAGGATCATGCTAATGAGATCTAAATTCAAGATAGCTCAAAACTAAAATTGTTCCTAATCGTTGGATCACTAAAATGGGGATTAGTGAATCCGGATAGATTAGTACATACTATCCTTGCTCTTATGAAGAGAATGATTGATCTCATAATCATTTGTGTAGAGACACTAAAGTAAGTATGTAGGTGCTTATTAGAGAATAAGTTCACTGAACGTGACTCGCTCAAGGAACACCTAATGGAGTCTTACTTGCCTGTCAATAGGAGTTCCTTTTGTGATAGTAGTACAAGTGATCCTTGGACTTGAGATCATCATAGTATCTTGTGTATGATGAATTATATTTTGACATATTCCTTAAAACCTTTAGGGTGTATCAAAGGGTATGATTGGATATAATAAGTCATATATGGATATAGGTGAATGATCAATAAAGAATCTACCACTTCTAGTAAAAGAAGGGAATATCATATGCGATTCGATAAATGACAACTCAGTAGTCCTTGGCCAAGGCAGAATGAAAATTAGAAAGTAGTTTCTAATTTACATTAATTAGAGTTATTCATTTAAGGATCGAAATGCATATAATCAAATAAAATAAGACTTGACAGTAATACCATGTCTTATATTTGATTGGGACGTTGTGAGGTAGAATGATCGAATTGTACGGTAACTATTCGCTGAATATGTTCTTTTGTGATTAAATGTTGAAATCTATATTATCTGGAAAGTCGTTGATCACTAAGGGGGCTTACCCTTATTATGGAATAAATATTATTTATTTAAATGAATTAAATAGTTTAATTTATTTATATAAATAAGATTAGAATAGTTCTAATTAATTTATTTCTATAACCGGTTTAATATGGAGAACCTAAAGGGTCACACCGCAAAAGAAAAATAATTATTTAAGAAGTAAATGGCATAATTGTAATAATGAATTAAGTATATTTAATTTATACTATGTGGATAGAATAAATTAAATAGCTTAATATTTATTATTTAGTATTTTGGAAATACTAATTATAAATTAATAAGAGGAGTCTTATTATTATTATTACTATTATCATTATTATTTAGTTTCCTAAATGGTTTAAGAATTAATTAATAAGAGTACTCTCATAATTAATAATTAAGTTCCTAAATAGTTTAGGAATTATAATTATTATATTAAATCAATTAATTTCCTAATTAGATTAGGAGTTTAATTAAAAACCCTATTCCTAAAGGTGTTAAGAGAGTTTACTAAATCTATAAATAAGAGAAGTCTTATTATGGATTAAGGTTACACACATACACTTCCATAAGTTTATGGGAGAGTACTCACATATTCTCTAGAGAGAGAAAACTAGGGTTTGCCATCACTCACTTTTTGAATTATTATTATTCCTTGGTGGATCACCTCTAGAGGCCAAACATTTGGGTGGCTAACATTGATCATTGGAATCCAATCGGTGAAATTCAAGGAGAACGCGAAGGATTTGGAGGTGAACTTGTACTCGTTGAAGTTTTGAGTTCTACAATGGTATATCTCTAACTTCTTCTTTATTAATTAATAATTGCGCATAAAGGTCGATCCTGGATTATGGTTTGTAAATTTTTAAATTTGATTTTACCATGCTTCCGCTAATTTTATGCAATTTGATTGCGTCTATGAATATTACAAACCAACAATGGCATCAGAGCCAAACTTTATGCGAATTATTAGTTGTTTTGATTTCATATGTGTATGGATATGTGTTTAGAACAATTTATTGGTCATAATTTTTTGTTGTATAAAATTATATTTTTTATTAGAAGCAAAGCAGTTTTTTCGAGTTCACTGTTTTGGCAGTTTTGTTTTTCCGAAATCTGCAGTTTTGGATTGTACATAAAAACATGTTTCGGATTGTATATAGAATAAACCACCAACTGTTTTACCGAAAGCATGAAATGGAAAAGCTGTTAACTGTTTTGCTTTGAAAATTGTCGCATTTTTTTTACATGGCTGTACCAAAACTGCGTCACAATCGAATGGATTAAGTGATAAAGCAGCCCAACTGTTTCGTAAAACTATTTTGCCTCTTTTTGGTTTATATATATATAAACTATTACCAAATTGAATTGTCCCGAAAAGGGTGTCACCAACAAGTCAACAAGCCAAAAACCGAGAGTCACTTTACTGAAATAGTGCTTGTCCCGGATTGTGGTGAACGCCAAAAAGGTTTTGCTGCTGTTTTTCGGTTTAGTTAACGAAACCTATATATATATATATGTTGATACCGAATTGTTATTATATATATTATTAATATATATATGATATATTTATAATATATATTAATTATCCAAACAGTTTGGTAATTTTGTACAGATTTTAAAATTTCAAAATAAAAGAGTTTATTTTGGTTAATTTTAAAATAATAAAAATAAATAGTTTATTTTAAATAATTTTATAATTAAAATAAAAGGTTTATTTTAAACATGAAATTAGATTTCATGCAACTTTAATTGCCCATTAAATGATACCAATACATATATGGAATGTTTTATTTAATTCATGCGATGAATATTATTTATTGATATATATGATAATAAATAGGATTGATTATGGACTATTTGACCAATATGATTGGATTTATTTTTAAATGGATGCATAAATAAATGAGTTTTATAAATGGGGTCTGCGTACCTCGTCTTTCTAATTTTTCTTATGTATAATTCTATCTCTCTCCTATGTATTTCCCCTTGACTGTTGATCATGGTTTCTTATTTATTGTAAATAGTTTTGTAATAGGATTAGTTAGAATTATTTTGAAGAATTGGAGCAAAGGAGCAAGGAGCGCATGAAGACCCGTTTGTAATGGAGCCCGAATTTAAATGTAATAGTTACATATAATTTAATTTATTCTTGCACCCTAGGTTTGACCTTTTGGTTCACTTGGTGGCTCTAGTGAACCAAACTAGAATAAAAATTCATAATCAATCCAAGTAGAATATAGTATTCTATATGTGCATGCTAATTATATATATTATATATTATCCAAACATGCTTCGCATGTTAAATAATATGACGCGTATTTTATATATATATATGTGCATGCGCGCTAAACAAGATGAGACAATTAATATTAACAAACCCCTCATGATGTAGAATAAATATTATTTATAAAATGAATTAAAATGTTTAATTCATGAATTAAAAGGAGTTTAATTCAATTAAATAAAATTAGAATTGTTCTAATTTATTTATTCTACTACTAAAATATTAAGTTGTAACGTTAAAAGATATTTGGAATATTGAACGTTGTCTTCTAGCATGATAAAACGATAGAGTATCAAATAATCAATATACGTTTGTTGTGCACACACAAGGCTTATATCGATCATTTGAGATGTTGTTTTTATCACATTTGATGCTTATAAGGAATTGAACATTACTGTTTTGTTGTGCACACACAAGGGCATTATTTTTCTCTTCACTTATATGGAAGTGCTAGGTCTGACTTAACTTAGATAATTTTGATTTGGATGTGCACACACATGATCATAATAATCTAAGAGGCAAAATACAAGGAGTTACATGTTGATGTAATTGACAAGGAGTGTCTACCTATTGAATAAATTATAATTTGTTGTGCACACATAAGATTATACTTATGTCAATAGGATCCTTATCTCACTAGCAAATTTTTAATTAAATTTGTCGAACTATATATAAAGAGGGTAATATAGTTTGATGAAAATAGTGGGAGACACCATTTTAAATAAAGACCTAATTAACTTGGTAATTAATAAAATGAATGCATGTTAATGTTGTTATTAATTCACTTAAAGAATATTGCTATGTTTAATTCACTAACACTACATAGCATATTAGATGTTAACAATTAATCGAACCGAATTGTTCGGATTGATTAAACAAATTTGAGAAAAGTTCTCAATGCTGAAAAGCTAGCAAATATCCTTAATTTGCCTATTCCTGCAAACATTGTAGACTAAGCCTATGAGGAAGATATTGTTATTTTAAGAAATAGCAAGATGATGCAAAGATGGCTCAATGCATCATGCTCGCATTCATAAGTATTTAGTTATAGCGTCAACACGAGAAAATGGATGCACCTACTATATTGTTGCACATTCAATAGTTGTTTGGTGAGCAAAGTAGGTCAACTAGATATAAGATATCTAAGGAGCTCTTCCAATCTATAATAACCAATGGCACTACAGTAAAGACACGTGTCCTAAAGATGATCAATCCGATTGATCAATTAAGACACCTAGGTTTTGTCAAAGATGGAGAGTTGAGTCAAGATTCGATCTTGCAGTCACTCGCTGACTCCCTTTCACAAATTGTTGTGAACTTTAACATTAATAAGCTTGAAGTCAGTTTACCTGATTTGCTTAAATATGTTGAATAAGTTGAGAGTCACTTTCCTTCCAAGAAAGACCAAGTCTTACTAGTAGATGAATCTTCTAAGTTGAAGAAGATGACCAAAGGTGTTTCTGAGGAGTCAGAAAAGATAGAAGGCAAAAGAAAGGCTAAACAAAGGACATAAATAAAAGTGATCCCGAGGGCAAAGGAGTTTGCTTTCATTGCGATAAGCTGGGACACTGGAAGAGGAACTGCAAGAAGTATCTTGTAGTAGTTAAGCAGAAGAAGCTTAGTGAAGCTTCAACTGCAGATATAGATTTGTTCATAATGAAGTAGAACTTTCTATAAGTCAAGTTTCTACTTAGGTATCAGATACTGGCTGGTGGTCTCGAATATGCAAACCGTTGCAGAGACTAAGCAGAAATAGAAGGCTGAACTAAAGATAAGTAATCCTGTGCGTGGGGAATGGAGCAAAAGGTTGCTGCATTAATCACAGGAACTTACAGTTTAGCATTGCCTCCGGGCAAATCCATTTAGTTAGTAAGATGTTACTATGTTGATTACTTGATGGATTTTGTAACCTTGACTTACATGAAAATATTTCAAAATTGAACAAACTAAAGGCAAAGAGATGATATGGATCATACCTTCATGCAATACTGTTAACTCAGTCATGTTAATGAAACAAGACTAAACAAGTTGTATAAAGATAGGTTTTTTTAGAGCCTTTTGATTATAAATCAAATACAACTTGTGAATCTTGTATCATGGAAAATATGACTAAATCTTCATTTAGTGGACATGGAGAGCGAGTTACGGAGTTGTTAGAGATAGTACACACAGTCGTGTGTGGGACTTATGACAACAAATGCAAGAGGAGGGTATTCATTCATTACATTCACTGATGATTCTAGATTTCGATATATGTATTTGATGAAATACAAATCCGAATTGTTTGAAACGTTCAAAGAATTCAAAAAGTGAAGTATAGAAACTAAAGGCCAAAAGTATTAAAGTTCTTTGATTAGATCGAGAAGGGAATACTTAAGCAATAAGTTTCTAGATCATCTTAAGCGAAATGGTATTATCTCACAATGGACATGGTGATGATCCATGATGGGTTATACCAATCTTCCAGTATCCTTCTAGGGTTATACCTTAGAAACGATCGCATATCTACTAAATCAGATACCTTCTTATTTCCTCCTCAATACTTCATATGAGTCATGGATAGGGAGGAAACCAAGTTTTAAGTATGTTAAGATTTGGATTGTCTAGCTTATGTCAAAAGGTTTGACAATGATAAGTTTGGGACAAGATCTGATAAGTGTAAACTTGTGGGATATCCTAAAGAAAATTTAGGGTATCACTTCTATAATCCAACTAACTAAAAGGTGTTTGTTGAAACACGCTGCCTTATAGGAAAAGAAGTTTTTCCTTAAAGGGTTAGTGGGAGTAAAATAGATCTTGAAGAAGTTCAAGAACCACAAAACACTACAGATTAAGTGAAGGAATTTGTATAAGTAGATAAACCTATTGTACCACAACCAAGTCGTAAATCTGGTTTAGTACCGAAGATACCTGAATGGTATGGATTCATCATAGATGATGGTGATGAGGTACGCATCATAGTGGATGATGATCCAGTTACATACGATGAGGTATGAGTATTAGATACTCAAGAGAAATGACTGATGATCATAAAATTCGAAATGAGTCTTTAGAGAAAGACTAAAGCATATGGCAAGGTGGAGACCTAAAAGACCTGACTAGTGGTAAAAGATTTCAAACAAAGTCAATGAGTTGACTAAAATGAAATTTTTCACTAGTGAAAATGCATATATCAAATCAGATTTTATTTGCAATTGTAGCTTACTATACAAAAGGATGTATGTATGATACAGCCAAGATGATTTATCTCTATATAGATGGAGTAAATCAAGTATGTAAATTACAACGATCTAATTATGAATCGGAGCAAATTTCTCAAAGATGGAACATCCATTTTGATGAAACAATCAAAAGTGTTTGATTATATCAAAGACGATAATGAACCAAGTGTGTACAAAGGTTAGTGGGAGCACTATGACATTCCAAGTATTATATGTTGATATAATATTGATAAGGAATAACATATCGATGCTACAATCAGTAAAGATGTGGTTGTCTAAACACTTCTCCGTGAAGGACTTGGGAGAAACATCCTATATTTTGGGGAGAAATATCTATAGAGATAGATCTAAAAGGATGCTTGGCTTATCCCAAGGAACGTGCATTGATTATATGCTAAAGAAGTTTAGCATGAAAGATTCCAAGAAAGGGCTCATGCCGATGGGTTCTAGAATACATCTCTCGAAGAAGCAGGCCCCAAAGATACCTGAAGAGAGAGACCGTATAAGTAAGACTCCTTATGCCTCAGCAATAAGATCTATCATATACGGGATGATATGTACTTAACCTGATATTACTTATGCATGATAAGCAGATATCAATTCATTTCTGGAGAAGAATATTAGAAAAGAGTTTCTAATGATGGATCCGATATAAAACTAGAGAGCTTAAAACTCAAGTTTGTTCAGACTAATCAAGATAACAGCATATCCGTTTCAGGTAATATGATTACCTTGAACGGTGCCGCAGTGAGTTGGAAAAGGTTCCAAACAGCAAGGAGTTGCTGATTTAGTGACAAAGATATAGTAAATAACTATAAGTGAAGCTGCAAAGGTGATTGTTTGGTTCAACAAGCTCATTACAGAACTTATAATGGTTCCAAGCATTAAAGGAGTTTAATGTGCCAAAGAACCTAGGTCTCATATGAAATCCAAACATGTGTTGCAGCACTTTCATATCATTAGATGAATCATTGAAAATAAGACGACACCATAAAGATGGTAGACTCTTAGAACAACATTACAGATCCATTAACTAAAGTATTTACTAAGCAATTTGTACGCCACTTAGAGAAGAATGGTATGGGGATACGAAAGGGCGATTGGCTTTAGTGCAAGTGGGAGATTGAAAGTATTATGCCCTCAAGCCAATCACATTTACTGTGATAAACATATACTTTGTAATCTTATTCGTTTATTAATAAAAGAATCAAGGTATTTCTTTATTCATGATTAATTACTTGAATTAATCAAATGGATAAACTCATAGTTTTCGAGCAATGCTTTTAGAACCATGATGAGGATCATGCTAATGAGATCTAAATTCAAGATAGCTCAAAACTAAAATTGTTCCTAATCGTTGGATCACTAAAATGGGGATTAGTGAATCCGGATAGATTAATACATACTATCCTTGCTCTTATGAAGAGAATGATTGATCTCATAATCATTTGTGTAGAGACACTAAAGTAAGTATGTAGGTGCTTATTAGAGAATAAGTTCACTGAACGTGACTCGCTCAAGGAACACCTAATGGAGTCTTACTTGCCTGTCAATAGGAGTTCCTTTTGTGATAGTAGTACAAGTGATCCTTGGACTTGAGATCATCATAGTATCTTGTGTATGATGAATTATATTTTGACATATTCCTTAAAACCTTTAGGGTGTATCAAAGGGTATGATTGGATATAATAAGTCATACATGGAGATAGGTGAATGATCAACAAAGAATCTACCACTTCTAGTAAAAGAAGGGAATATCCTATGCGATTCGATAAATGACAACTCAGTAGTCCTTGGCCAAGGCAGAATGAAAATTAGAAAGTAGTTTCTAATTTACATTAATTAGAGTTATTCATTTAAGGATCGAAATGCATATAATCAAATAAAATAAGACTTGACAGTAATACCATGTCTTATATTTGATTGGGACGTTGTGAGGTAGAATGATTGAATTGTACGGTAACTGTTTGCCTAGTTCTGACCCAGTAAAACACGCAAGTATACGTGGTCTAACTGTAGTAAAATAGCAAGCAAGGTATCGTATCCCACAGGGACTATCTACTATTAATTCACCAAAATACTAATCATAAAGTGCTCCAATCCTAGTTAAACGACTACGCAAAGTTGATGAATATTGATTAAGTGAATGAGTTAAATTAATTAAATTAACGAAACCTAAATTACCAAGATTTGTTGTCAAGTTGTAAAACGTTAAGGTTATAATTTCCCCTAACACTTCAATTGAACCTTTTCATTCCCTCTTTATGTCATCAAACACGTGGATTTAATAACCAGAAAATCATGTGTACTCACTAGCCTCTGTCGATGGTCAAGTGAATATCACCTATTTAAATAAATCACTATGTGTCCATGAGATTTAACATTAAATAGGAGTCATTAAAATCAGATTTCATTGTAGGTTACATATGGTATACAGCTATATGTCTATCCTATATACACATCATGCAGTCTATCACATGTAGAATGGCAAGAACATATGTCAACATACCCAGACCTAGGTTTACATTCCATTTGTCAATTTCATATAAACTGTCAAGCTAATTACTGGCCAGATAATTATAATTCAAGCATAAGATATGTCAATTAACTCCAACGCAATCAATTTACAGAAAGAGGAAATGAATTGTCATCAATTTACATGTTAGGTTCCATTACAACCTTAATTCTGAAGTTTAGTTCATCACTAACTCAATAACCATGATACAAGTTTAACAACATTAAGATAAATCAAAGTAAGAGGGGTAAGAGAAGGTAGAACTCAGTTGTCACTCTGAATTGTCCTTCAACTCCAACGTTGATTCCTCCTCTGCTGAATACTTGAATCCTTTGCTCTATTCTCTGCTCCCTGTGATGTTCCAGCTCCCTTGTTGCTTAAGGTCTCCCCCTTTTTGTATATCTCTCTGTTCTCTCGCCCTTTTCCTCAACCTCCCACTCAATTTTAACCGTTCCCACGTATTGGAGGATGTCCCTCATTTAATTTCGTGCTTGGGTCCCATAAAAGAATACTTTGCTCGTGACATTTCCCGACGAGCGCCCACCAAGCGCCTACAGAGCGCCTAGGCGCTCACTTTCTCTGGTTGGATGTTTTTGTCAAGCGCCTACTGAGCGCCTACCGAGCGCCTAGGCGCTCACCTGGTCTGGTCAGAGGTTTTGCCAAGCGCCTACCGAGCGCCTAGTGAGCGCCTACCGAGCGCCTACCAAGCGCCTACTGAGCGCCTAGGCCCTTGACTGACATGGATAATCACCATTTTGCCATTTTGAGCTCTTTTTCCTACACATCAAAGGGAAATTATCAAAAGTAAGTAAAATACAACCATAGAGCATAAAGATGAATGAAAAAAACACAAATCAATAAGCCTTAAGTATTCAATTTGCAAGTATAAAACCTACTCATCAAATACCCCCAAACTTAGCTTTTTGCTTGTCCTCAAGCAAATCAAAAACAAAATAAAACAAAACAAATGAAACTTGAACTAACTAACAACCTACAAACTAAACAATGAACCAACGGTTATCTAAACATATGCCTCAGAGATTCCTTAGTTACCATTTAGACAAAATTTCAAAATCATGTTTCGCCCATTCCCAACACATTACTAGTAGCGCATTACTTTCAACCCATATCGTGTGTGTGTGAACTCAATGCGTCAAAATCACCAAAACTCAGATAAGTTAATTAACTTCAATGCCCATAGACGATAATTAACAGAAGGATAAGCATAAGTCCTCCATATGCTTACTTGCACATAAATTTTTATTTATTTATTTATCACGAGTGCGTTTTACGCTCCATCTCGCATCTAATCTTGGCATAAGCAATGTTTACTTTTATTAGGCTTTTCAAAACTACCCATGTAACGAACTTTCCACCAATGACTCCCAAACCAGTTGGCATTAGGGCATTAAGTGTAGAGACACTCCTACGGGCTTACTTGTTCGAGTAATTAAGGCCACAAAAGCAAACTAGCCAAGTTACTTTTAACTATCATACTTATCCATATTTTTTTCTCTTTTTATTTATTTGATTATTAAATTTTTTTTTAAACAAGTAAGCATATAGAGGTTGTTCTTATCGAAAAAGGCACTTAATTCAATCAACCTCTCATAACGTTCAACGATTTGAACACACCGAATATGTGCATATAAATGTCAGGGGTCTGAAGCAATGCAGTCACTAGTAACAGTTAGAAATTAGACTAACACTCATTATCCAATTCACCCAAATCGCTAACTAATTCATCAAATTATCATCATCAGCAAACATAAGATTATACCACTTCATTGCTTGATTCACTACTCTAACATGCCTAACTATGCATAATACCTAGACTAACCCACTTTCGTAGGGACCACGATTACACTTAGCACGTGTAACAAGCCTTTGAACCACAAGGTTACCCCAAATGGACGAGTTGTGTCTCGTGAGGGTTTGCAATGAATGTACCCACAAAATTCTAAAATTAAATGCAACTGTCCTAAATTACAATTTAAATTTTTAATTTTTTTTTTTTTAAACTACAACATGCAAATAACTATATGCATTTATACAAGACACGACACTATACAAGACACGACACTATGCAGGATATGACACTTATCCCACCCCCAAACTTAAACAGTAAAATGTCCTCAATTTGCAATAAAAATTGAAATGAAATACAGAGGACTTCCCTGTAGTTGCTCAGTTATCATCATGGCGCTCATCATCCGGGGTCAAGCCGTGGGAATGTTGGGATTTGAGGAATATCGGGAAGCTGAATATTGGAGAGTGCATGAGCTAAGGCCTGAGCGACATTCACATTAAATTCGTGCATCACATCTTGTCGCTGAGTTATTGGTGTATTTTATCAAGCTATGTCATGGAACTGATAAATCTCTGTGTTGTACGAGGCTCGGGAACTCTCACCACGTTGTCTTTTTGGTCCTATGGCTCACTAACAAAATGCAAGGTGATTACCCAACCTTACTCCAGAAAATTGCAGCCAAATAAGCACACTTTATTCTTTCAGGAATTTTAGCGAACACTTGGTGTGCACCTTTAAAATCATGAACCAAAGATGCTCCCCCAAACTTGGATTCTACCACCCACTGTGGGTTTATCAATTTGAGCAACCCAATCACATATTCGAAGCCCAATTACAGAGTAAATTCAAACTCAAAAAGAACATTTACTCTTCCAATTGGGGGTTAAAGATGTTGTTCTTAACTTTAATGCAGTACCCAAGCCTTGAATTGAAGTCGTTGGTGGGATAAACGAACAAGAGGGCAGAATGCTCAGCGAGACCTCATTGACTTTGGCGAGTCCTCTTTGGTTTCAGCAAAATAGAGGCTTAAGTTTGGAATAGGTTGGTTTGAAACTTCCTTGTTGCACTTAGATTGTAAGATGAAAGGTTGGGAGTGTGCTCTAGAGTTCGAATAGTTGATGGATTGCACAATAAACTCAAACCCCAGTCGAGACTCTTATTTCCCTCTCTTGCACGTGCAGCTCCTATTTTTGGGGCAGTCCAGTCAAGCGCCTAGGCGCTTGGTAGGCGCTTACTAGGCACTCTACCAGCGCTTAGGCGCTCTTAGCTCCTGTTCTCAGCCTCCTTTGTTGCATTAATTCCCTCCTTGTGTATGCTACTTGTACCTACCATGAGACAAATAGTTAGTATTAACAACACATGATTTTTAGAAATAATCTAACTACAAATTATGAAATCTTAACATAATTTAACTCCACAAAAGCTTAAAACTATAAAATTAACACTTTGGGTTGCCTCCCAAACAGCGCTTGGTTTTAAGTCATCAGCCCGACTTTGCCCTTTTCAATCAACGTTGGCGAAGATGATTGAGATTTTCTGACGATCAAAATCACCACCCCGATAATGTTTCAACCTTTGGCCATTCACTTTGAAAGTTTGCTTCGTAGCTAAATCCTCCAATTCCACCGCTCCATGTGGAAATACTTGAATGATAGAGAACGGACCTGACCACCTCGACTTAAATTTTCCTGGGAAGAGTTTTAAATGGGAGTTGAGGAGAAGAACTTGTTGACCCGGCTCAAAATTCCTCGGGATGATCTTCTTGTCGCGCCATTTCTTTACCTTATCCTTATATAATTTAGAGCTTTCGTAGGTCTGGAGACGAAATTCATCAAGCTCATTTAATTGCAATAATCGCTTTTCACTCGCTGATGTTGCATCAAAATAAAGCTTTTGGAAAGCCCAATACGCGTTATGCTCAATAGCTGGTTTAGCCCCTTCTTCGAGTAGAATCTTGTGCATGCAAACAGTCGGACTATTTCCCTTTGTATCCAAATATGCATACCTAAGATGCTTAGGTAGTTGTTTAAGCTCTAAAGGTGGCAGTTTCACTAATGAAGTTTTAGCTCTAACATTAGACTTCCCCGAGTAATCAAGTGCTTCAAATTGCTGTTGAAACTGAGAGTGCCTTGGTGAAGAATCCAGCAGTTGCACATACTCCATAGCTTCTGAATATTCTGAAATTTCTTCATTAACAATAGAAGTCTCAAGAGGATCAAGAGCATTATTACTTGCAAGCATTTCGTTAACTGCTCCATCAACCAAATCAACTCTGAGGCATTCATCAACATCACTGGGGAATTTCATTGCCTTAAACACGTTGAAGGTTACCTCTTGGTCTTGCACCCGCATAGTCAGCTGTCCTTTCTGAACATCAATCAATGTTCTCCCTGTTGCAAGAAATGGTCGACCCAGAATGATTGGAATGTCTCGGTCCTCCTCAAAGTCTAACACGATGAAATCCGCCGGAAATATGAATTTGCCGACTTTAACCAAGACATCCTCCACAATCCCCCGCGGATAAGTGAGTGATCTATCTGCTAACTGAAGAGTTACATTTATGGGAGTGACTTATTTCAAACCAAGCTGTTGATAAACCGAGAAAGGCATGAGGTTGATACTTGCACCCAAATCACATAAGCACCGGTTGAAAAACTGGCTCCCAATTGTGCATGGTATAGTGAAACTACCCGGATCCTTAAGCTTCGGTGGAAGTTTCTTTTGTAAGATGGCACTGCACTCCTCCGTTAAAGCTACAGTTTCAAATTCTCCCAACCTTCTTTTCTTTGACAAAATGTCCTTCATGAATTTGACGTATCTGGGCATCTGTTCCAACGCATCTGCAAATGGAATGTTGATTTGTAACTTCTTAAACACCTCCAAGAATTTCGAAAATTGCATGTCCAATTTCCGTTTTTGCAATCTCTGTGGAAATGGAACAGGCGGTACCAATGAAGCATTTCTATCCATTTGAGCTTTCTCCTTTGCCTGTGCATCTGACTTAGTCCCCTTTTCTTCAACTTCTTTTTCGATTTCTTCTTTCTTCTTTTTCTCTTCTCTTGGCAACTCCTGTTTTGCCTCTTGCAATTCTTTCCCATTTCTAAGCATAATAGCTTTGCAATGCTCTTTCCCTTCTCTTTTTGGATTCACCTCTGTGTCGCTTGGCAAATTTCCATGAAGACGGTTATTCATTGCATTTGCCAACTGTCCCATCTGATTCTCTAAGTTATGAATTGACACTGCTTGGCTTTTTATGTTCATGTCCATCTGATTCATAATCTTGTCTTGCGCACTCATCCTTGACTCTGTTCCAGCCATGAATTTTACCAACATTTCTTCCAAGTGTGATTGTTTCTCTGGTTGTTGAAGGGGTTGATCGTGAAATCCGGGGGGGTTGGATTGCCTTGGAGCATTCTGTGGATAGGTTTGATTATCTCTCCATGAAAAGTTCGGGTGGTTCCTCCACCCCGGATTATAATTGTTGGGGTTGCTAGTGTTCTGCTGTCGGTTATAATTCCCCAAATACTGCACTGACTCTGAACTAATGGCGCATTGATCACTGGAATGACTTCCAGCACATAGCTCGCACACCATTGCTATATTCTGCACATCCTTTGCACCCATAGCATCAATTTTTCTTGTCAAAGCCGCAATTTGAGATGTTACTTGAGCTGAAAACGCTGTAACTGCATCCACCTCAATGATCCCGGCTACCCGTGGTTGGTTCATCCTTGCAGTTGGCCACTGATAATTGTTGGCTGCCATAGTCTCCAGCAATTTATATGCTTCATCAAAATTTTTAGCCATTAAAGCTCCTCCTGCTGCTGCATCAATACTGGTACGTGTAGCATTAGCCAATCCATTGTAGAACGTCTGAACTAGCAACCACTGTGGTACCCCATGATGAGGACATCTACGCATTAAGTCTTTAAATCTTTCCCAGGCTTCATATAGCGACTCCGAATCATGTTGAACAAAACTCGTAATGTCATTCCGCATCTTGGCTGTTTTAGCTGGTGGAAAGAATTTGGCAAGGAACTTTTGTGCCAAATCGTTCCACGTCGTTATTGAACTAGGGGGTAATGAGTGAAGCCAAGCTCTCGCCTTATCACGGAGTGTGAACGGAAATAACCTCAGTCTTATTGCATCTTCACTTACTCCATGAAACTTAAACGTATCACAAATCTCAAGAAAGCTCACTAAGTGTTCACTCGGATCATCATTCGGTAAACCCCCAAATGGAACTGAATTTTGCAGCATCTGAATTGTTCCTGGCTTAATTTCAAAATTTGTAGCAGTAATCGCTGGCCTTTGAATACTTGATTGTAACTCAGTGATCTGAGGCATAGCAAAGTCTCTAAGCGATTTCTGTTCCTCTTCCGCCATCTTTGCTTGATGTTGTACTGTATCTTGAACAAAGCGTCGGATCCGACGGAACCTTCGTTCAATCTCGTCTTCGACTGGTACAGGTTCCAATCCTTTCGAACGTGTTTGCATACACGAACTCGGATACCTGAAAAGAACAAAAAGAAAAACTGTTTAACTAAGATTAACTTGACTATAATTAGTTTTGGAACAATAATAATAAAATAGTCCCCGGCAACGGCGCCAAAAACTTGTTTGCCTAGTTCTGACCCAGTAAAATACGCAAGTATACGTGGTCTAACTGTAGTAAAATAGCAAGCAAGGTATCGTATCCCACAGGGACTATCTACTATTAATTCACCAAAATACTAATCATAAAGTGCTCCAATCCTAGTTAAACGACTACGCAAAGTTGATGAATATTGATTAAGTGAATGAGTTAAATTAATTAAATTAACGAAACCTAAATTACCAAGATTTGTTGTCAAGTTGTAAAACGTTAAGGTTATAATTTCCCCTAACACTTCAATTGAACCTTTTCATTCCCTCTTTATGTCATCAAACACGTGGATTTAATAACCAGAAAATCATGTGTACTCACTAGCCTCTGTCGATGGTCAAGTGAATATCACCTATTTAAATAAATCACTATGTGTCCATGAGATTTAACATTAAATAGGAGTCATTAAAATCAGATTTCATTGTAGGTTACATATGGTATACAGGTATATGTCTATCCTATATACACATCATGCAGTCTATCACATGTAGAATGGCAAGAACATATGTCAACATACCCAGACCTAGGTTTACATTCCATTTGTCAATTTCATATAAACTGTCAAGCTAATTACTGGCCAGATAATTATAATTCAAGCATAAGATATGTCAATTAACTCCAACGCAATCAATTTATAGAAAGAGGAAATGAATTGTCATCAATTTACATGCTAGGTTCCATTACAACCTTAATTCTGAAGTTTAGTTCATCACTAACTCAATAACCATGATACAAGTTTAACAACATTAAGATAAATCAAAGTAAGAGGGGTAAGAGAAGGTAGAACTCAGTTGTCACTCTGAATTGTCCTTCAACTCCAACGTTGATTCCTCCTCTGCTGAATACTTGAATCCTTTGCTCTATTCTCTGCTCCCTGTGATGTTCCAGCTCCCTTGTTGCTTAAGGTCTCCCCCTTTTTGTACATCTCTCTGTTCTCTCGCCCTTTTCCTCAACCTCCCACTCAATTTTAACCGTTCCCACGTATTGGAGGATGTCCCTCATTTAATTTCGTGCTTGGGTCCCATAAAAGAATACTTTGCTCGTGACATTTCCCGACGAGCGCCCACCAAGCGCCTACAGAGCGCCTAGGCGCTCACTTTCTCTGGTTGGATGTTTTTGTCAAGCGCCTACTGAGCGCCTACCGAGCGCCAATAGTTTAATTTATTTATATAAATAAGATTAGAATAGTTCTAATTAATTTATTCTATAACCGGTTTAATATGGAGAACCTAAAGGGTCACACCGCAAAAGGAAAATAATTATTTAAGAAGTAAATGGCATAATTGTAATAATGAATTAAGTATATTTAATTTATACTATGTGGATAGAATAAATTAAATAGCTTAATATTTATTATTTAGTATTTTGGAAATACTAATTATAAATTAATAAGAGGAGTCTTATTATTATTATTACTATTATCATTATTATTTAGTTTCCTAAATGGTTTAAGAATTAATTAATAAGAGTACTCTCATAATTAATAATTAAGTTCCTAAATAGTTTAGGAATTATAATTATTATATTAAATCAATTAAGTTCCTAATTAGATTAGGAGTTTAATTAAAAACCCTATTCCTAAAGGTGTTAGGAGGGTTTACTAAATCTATAAATAAGTGAAGTCTTATTATGGATTAAGGTTACACACATACACTTCCATAAGTTTATGGGAGAGTACTCACATATTCTCTAGAGAGAGAAAACTAGGGTTTGTCATCACCCACTTCTTGAATTATTATTATTCCTTGGTGGATCACCTCTAGAGGCCAAACACTTGGGTGGCTAACATTGATCATTGGAATCCAATCGGTGAAATTCAAAGAGAACGCGAAGGATTTGGAGGTGAACTTGTACCCGTTGAAGCTTTGAGTTCTACAAGGGTATATCTCTAACTTCTACTTTATTAATTAATAATTGCGCATAAAGGTCGATCATGGATTATGGTTTGTAAATTTTTAAATTTGATTTTACCATGCTTCCGCTAATTTTATGCAATTTGATTGCGTCTATGAATATTACAAACCAACATATACTTCACGTAGCACATACCTTATCATGCTTGGTGTGTGTCATACATTACGTGTTGTGCTTCTACTATAGCAATATATCTCATATCATTGCACAAAGTACACATAGTTGTCATATTATCCACAGATCATATAACACATAATTTATATGCAGTTAACAAATATTATCATATCATAACAGTCAATATTCAACATTTAAGGACTGAAGAACTTGCCTGGATTGTGGCTTTAAATAATAAATACCCTTTTTATATTTCTCATCGTACAACCTTCTAAAGCTTTGCAAATCCTTCTTTGAAAGCACCAAAATTCTTCCTCTTGGTGGTAGCTATGGTGGTTGCCGGTTGTGGGTGGTGGTGTCTTCGGTTGGGAGGAAAAAGAAAGAGAGAATTGTGTGTGGTTGTTTTTCTTTTCTTTGCTTTTCTTTTCTATTCTATTTCTTTTGCTTGCCTTTTCTCCTTTCTTTTATACAAACATTATTCACTCACGTTGGCCAAAATTTCCACCGCCTTTAAACCATCCCGACACTTCCGGATTTGGCAAAAACGAAGCATAAAAATATTTTAAACACATTACGTAAATATTTCGTGTAATAAATATTTCATATCATATATATAAAATATTTATTTTAATTCACCAAAAATCATATCGTGATTTATAATTAATTTTAATACCTCTTTTGGGTACTTTACTTGTCAAATTTTGTACACGCATATCGCCATGCATGTAATTATATGAGGTAATTTATACCTCCAAAATTTATAAAATAATTCATAGTACATATAAAAATTATTTTTTATAATTTTTCACTTCATTATCTGGACAACATGTTACACTAACATGTTCACGTTTCTGAAATATTATCCTTCATAAAAGTCATAATAATTTCATTATACATAAACATAATTTTTAATAACTTAAAACATTCATTTCTCTTATTTATTAGTCATTTCTTTACTATTTATTACTAACTTCTTTATATAAAAATTATATAATTTAATATTATATAATTTATATATTTACATTCTCCTTTCTTAAATAATTTTTAAATTCCTCCTTAATCATCAATTAATTATATAACCAAAATTATACATTTATTAATCATTTCATTAATTTAATCCTCTTATATAAATTATATAATAATTCTTATATAATTTATATAATTATTTTTCCATTACTCTTTTACTTAAATTTTCTTATATAAATTATATACTTTATTAGTATATAATTTATAAAATTCTTTCATCCTCTCAAATAATTTCTAAACCTTTACCATAATTATTGATTAATTAAATAATCAATATTTCTAATTTTACTAACTTCCTCATTCACTTTTATTTAACTTTGGATTAATTTAATTATTAATCCCTTAATTCTCATAATTAATGAAATTTATAATTATCACAATTAAACATGCACACATATATATACAAATGTATATATATTAATTTCATATCTAATAATATTATTTAAATAATAATTCCTGCACCTTCACAATAATTTTATTGTACAATTTACTTTACCATTACATGGAATTTCTTTTATTCCTCATAAATTGTTTTTTAAACAATTTATTTACTTTTTCAATTATTTTAAATCAACACAATTAATCATTATCTCTGTACATATTTAATTTACTAATTAAATCTCATCACATCACAAAAATAATAATTTATTTATACAACCTTGATAATTTTATCAATTAATTCTCATTTAATATTATTAAAGAATTCCTGGAAATTCGGATCCTCACAGGGGGCACGCTGATAATTTCACCGCGTCGTCGGCCGCCGCGCATTGCGCGTGGCCTCCCTCTTACATCAGCCAAACGATGTCGTTTGGCCTACCGTCAGCAAAAACTCAGCCGCGCATGGCGCTGCTTCCCTTTTCAGAGCCCAAAACGACGCCATTTAGTACCCGGCAGACAGCCCTTTTTCTTTCTTTTCCATTTTCGTTAACAATAGCCACCCCAAACACAAAATGCACCTTTTTGATCCAAATTTTCACAACAAAACCATTCCAAAAATTACATAATTCATATATATACATCCTAAAATTATTTAGAATAATTATTCTAACTATTTACAATTTTTCCATAAAAAAAAATTTCCATCATCCAAAAATACTAAATTAAATCAAATAATTAAATTTTATACCTTCAAAGCTTGATTATCCTTCCTTGAAGCTTCTCTATACTTGGATTTTCTCTTCTCTTGGTGGGTGGTGGTAGTTTCGGTGGAGGAGCAAGTTGGTTGCTTGTTTTCTTTTTGTTTTTCTTTATTTACTTTCCTTTTTATAATCACTCCCAAGTACTTCATCATTTTTGGATAAAAACAATATGTTCCACCGACTTATCACGCATGCAACCGACTTATTTCTCTCCGGATTGTTCCAAAAATAACATGCAAAATGTATTTAAATACATTACGTAATTATTTCGTAATATAATATACATAAAATATTTATTTTAATTCACTAAAAATCATAATTTGATTTATAAATAATATTAATACCTTTTTCAGGTCTATTACATGATAAATTTTGTACACGCATAATGACATGCATGTAATTATACGAGATAATTTATACCTCCAAAATTAATAAAATAATTCATATAACATATAAAAATTATTATTTTTTATAATTTTTCACTTCGTTACTTGGACAACATGTTACATTAACATGTTCACATTTACAAAATATTATTCCTCATAAAAATCATAAAATTCAATTATACATAAACATAATTTTTAATAAATTAAAACATTCATTTTCTCATTTATTTTCATTTATTTACAATTTACAGTAACTTTCCTTATATAAATTATATAATTTATTATTATATAATTTATATAATTACCCTATCCTTATATAATTTTCATTTTACAAAAATACAATTTATAAAAAATTTCTTCCATCCTTATTCAATTTACTTCTCTTATATAAATTATATAATTATTCATATATAACTTATATAATTATTATTTTCTTCATACATCACTTTACTTTTCTTATATAATTTATATAATTACCTTTCTTCTCAATTAATTTTTAAAATTCCTCCATAATTCTTGATTAAATCTAAAATCAATAATCACAATTTCACTAATTTCCTCATTACCTTTTCATTTAAAATTGGATTAATTTAATTATTAATCCATTTATTTTCATAATTAATGGAATTTATAATTATCAATTAAACACACACACACACACACACACACACATATATTTATATATATATATATATATATATATATATAAATTTAATTCATATTCCTCACATTACCATATAACCTCATTTAAATCATAATTTCTGCACTTCAACAATAATTTTATTGTACTATTACATGTAATTTCTCTTATTCTTCATAATTGTTTATAAATAATTTATTTAATTTTTAATTATTTTAAATCAACACAATTCATCACCACCTCTGTACATGTTTAATTTATCAATTAAATCCCTTCACATACTTTAAATCACATAAAATAATAAATAATTTAAACAACCTTGATAATTCTGTTAATTAAATTCTTATTTAATTTTATTAAGGAAATTCGAAAATTCGGGTCCTCACATTCTTCCCCCCTTAACAGGATTCCATCCTCAGAATCATAATTGTCGTACGTATTTTATTTATAGTATCTTGCTATACCTTTGTCTTGATAAATCACAACTATATCCATAATAATCATATTTTACCTTGTTAATTTCCATAACTCACATGGATAATCCCATAATGGTCGTAACTGTTAGAATATTCAATTCTTAACTCAATTTATAATTTCTTTATAATATTTCTTGATGCACTTATCAAGATAGTTTCCCATTCTCTGAAAAAATTTCTTTCTTTAATCACACTTACCCTTACTCAATCCACTTATTTCATACTCTCTATTCCACCTCATTTAGACTCTGTACATACATCCTTCTTTTCTTGATTCATATAAATCTTCTTCACATTCTATAAATCATTCCTTAATACTTCTATCATTCAACACCAGGTTTTTAAACACTAACCTCTACTTAATTCATCATAATCCTTATTTGGAATTATTCTAAAGATCTTGGGGTTTCACATATTTAATATTAATTAATTAACTAATTATCCTTACTTTTTATTTAATTTAAAGAAATTAAATAATAATTAAATAGTTTACTAATTTTAATCCTCTTTAGTTATTATTTAATGTCAATTAAATAATAATTAATTATTTATTTATTTTACTTTAATTATTATTTAAGGTTAAATAATAATTAAATCATTTATCCTTATTTATTATTTAATTTCAATCAAATAATAAATAAACAATTTACTAACTAAAATTCCATTTAATCATTATTTAATGCTAATTAAATAATAATTAATTGCTCAATTATCTTTATTTATTATTTAATATTATTAAATAATAAATCATTAATTTACAAATTATATCTCTCTTTAATTATTATTTACTATTAGTTAAATAATAATTAGTTAGTTACATATCTTTATTTATTATTTAATTCTCAATTAAATAATAAATAATTAATTTATTTACTTTATCTTCTTCATATTATTATTAAATACTTAAATCACATGTTTAGTATTTAATAATAATTTATTAGAATTTTTATCTAATTATTAACAAATGAATAGTTAATTAGTATACTCTTTACACTTTAAAAATAATTAAAAATAATTAATTTCTTAATAAATCTTGCTTACTATTTAACGTTACTTAAATAATAAGTAATTAACAGTTTTAGTTTTTTTTCAGAAATTAAAAATATTAATTTAGCATTTTTCGTTTAATTAGTATGTTTTAATCAACCATTAATTCTAATAAATGTCAACTGTGACTAAAATTCAAATTTTAAAATTTTATAATATTCTTTATTAAATTACAAATATTTTCTGTAATGACCACGAATTTCATTAGTCATTGTAAATATACTTAATAAATATTTAGCAATGAATTTAAACTTTTTGTACTAATTAATTGTACGTTAGATAATTAAATAAATATACTTGTATATGCGCATATTTATTTAAAGAATTAAAGTAAGGTGTATAGTTAATTAAAACAAATCTACTTGTATTATATTTTAAATCCAAATGAGTTGCTCAACTAGGTCAAAGATATTAACCTAGTGATCCATGTAATTAATTTAATTACTAGTCCATGTAATTAATTAAACAAGCCCAATGCTTGATTTAATTAAATGTAACCTAGAATATTTAATGTGAGCCCAATGTGTTATTTAAATTGAGTCCACACAATCTAATTGAATGAGCCCAATATATTTAATCCTAGAGTCCAAAGTGGAGCCTAATAGGAAGTCAAAATTATTACATATATGAATACACACACACACACACACACACTATGTGTGTGTGTGTGTGTGTGTATGTAATTAAAGTAGGAAAATTAAAGGAAAAATGGCTTGGAAAATCCCATTTTGCTGAATTTTTTAGGGTCTCACTTGGATTGCTTGATTTTCTAGATTGCTTCTAAATCACTCCTTGTCATAAGTTGTTCAACTACCCTAGTCATTCCATGTGTCTATCAATTAGTCAATCATGCTATAGTAATCTAGATTAAGGCTTTAATTTCACCAACATAGTTTGATTAGTGAATTGATGCTAGATTAGTAGATGGCTATAAATAGAATGCTCTACACACTTGTTTTGGTTGTTAGTTCATTTGTTAGTCATTTTCTAGAGAAAATTAGAGAGAACATTTGTTAGATAATACACTTGTGAGTTGTGAGAAAAAGCTAGAGAAGGTCTTGGTGAATGTCCTCAAGCTACACAACATACTTCAGTAGAAGGAGAATAAGAGCAAATAAAACCTAAAGGTTTAAAAGTGCTATAAACCTCTTCTTCTTTCATTTTTGTAGTCTAGATAGCTTTTGATCGGTTAAAATCTATTTTTAACCGATCAAAACTTGTTTTGATGGTCTAGATGTATTTATCTATGTAATATATGTATATTCATAGATCTATGTGTTTATAACATGATTTGGTATGTGAGAAATGCATTAAAGTTGTAGAAAAGTTCATAACACGTTTTACCGGTAAAACCTTAACGAAGCATGAAATGTTTAATGTTGTAATTTGAAATGTACAAGTCGGAAAAATGATTTCTATGGCTATAAAGTTATATCTATGAGTTTTAAAGAAAACCCAACTTGAACCTCTCAAAAATATGAAAAAATGAAGAAGTTATGACTTTTACTGCAAAACATGTCATTTTAAAACCCTAATGCACAATAATCCACTTTGAGCCCATTTTTCGTGATCTTTACATATCTAAAAATGTGTTTAAATGATGGAATATTATAGTTCAAGAAGATAGGAATCCAACAAGACCAATTTGAGGTCATTTGGATTTATAGATTTCATTTTATTCAAGTTTTAATCAAAGGAGCAAAAGTTGAAAAATCTGAAAGTGACATTTTGGCAGATTCTATCACTCAAGGGTCGGGGCCCTCTTCCCTTTGTTAATTAGAGGGTCGGGGCCCTAGTTACTGTTCACCGACAGATTTTTTTTAATTTCGGGTCGGTTAGTTTTAAACGGGTCGGTTCAAATCAATTGTCATCAAAATGGGTAAAAATATTTTAAAATTAATATAATTAATTTGGGACAAAATAAAAGGAAAATATATAATTATTTATTATGTGGATATTAAATAATAATTAAGAGTCATGAAGGTGATTAATTACTATTTAATTAATATTAAATAATAATTAAAATGAAAAGAGATAGTCACTAAATATTTATTAAGTAATAAATAAAAGGTAATGTAATTAATAAAATATTATTAAATAGTTAATAATATTAGATAATTAATAAAATATTATTAAATGATTAATAATATTAGATAATGAATAAAATATTATTAAATAGTTAATAATATTATATAGTTAATAAAATATTATTAAATGATTAATAATATTAGACAACTAATAAAATATTATTAAAATGATTAATAATATTAGAAGTCTAATAAAATATTATTACATGATTAATAATATTAGATGATTAATAAAATATTATTAAATGATTAATAATATTAGATAATGAATAAAATATTATTAAATGATTAATAATATTAGATACTTAATAAAATATTATTAAACAGTTAATAATATTAGATAATTAATAAAATATTATTAAATGTTTAATAATGTTAGATACTTAATAAAATATTATTAAATGATTAATAATATTAGATAATGATTAAAATATTATTAAACGATTAATAGTATTAAACACTTAATAAAATATTATTAAATAGTTAATAATATTAGATAATAAATAAAATATTATTAAAAGACTAATAATATTAGTTAATCTTAGAAGATTTATAAGGTATTATTAAATGATGAATAATACTACAATGCTAATAAAATATTATTAAATTGTTAATAATATTAGATAATTGTTTGAACTATATTAAATAGTTAATATAGGTTCTTCGTGTATGAAATATTATCTAAGTGTTTAAATACCCATAATTATTCAATTATGTGGTTCGTAAGAGTTATAAAGGTCATCATACTTACAAGTATATGATACTAATTTAAGATCAAACTGATTTAATTGTTAGGTCCGTTCAATGATTGTTAAATTAAGTTGGTTAGCCGTAGAAGACGCACGAGACAAGTTTTCTACCCCTTAACTTGTATTTACTATTGCAGATATTCTTCAACCGTAGATACATTTCAATTATTGTTGAGCAAATATTCTACACTCATAGTTATTTGACAGACCTTTGAGTGAACTAATTATCAAAAATTATTTCACATCGTTATTGATTATTGTATTAGCATATAGTGCTTTTACAACTGTTTAAGAATGTCTAAGCTAATTTTTTCAGCTAGACAAATGCATGTTTAAATTCATTTAATTGAATATTATAAAAGCTTATCCAAACCATTGGTTGGTGCGGATTCTTACAGTAAGACTGAGAAAGAACAACCTTAGTTAAAGGGGGATTTTTATTTGTCGGGAAACCGAAAACGCACAAGAAATCTAAATGTGATGCATATACATAGGACATAAGAGGACTGATCCCCTCGAGTGTCCCGTTATTTTTAACAAGGAGTCAGACATTGTATGTCTGTTTTACCTTATTAGTAGTTCACGGTCATTAAAGACCACTCAGCAGTAAATAGTCAATCCAATCTTTTATTGAACATTGATTCTTGATATCTTTCGCAATTGTTATTGTTGAAAACCCTGAAGTTATTTCCCTTCATCATGATATATCTTATGATTGTTGTTTATAAACTTGCTGAGTCATTTAGTTGCTCATTCTTGCTATATCATGACTATATTTCAGCTAATCCCGAAAGCTCTAAATCGGACAAAGGCAAGGGGAAAGGGAATGCTTAGTTTTAGTAGATGCATGCTAGTTTAAATTACTGTTATGTAATTACTGTTGTAAATCTTTTGTATTTCCCTTACGATATGTAATGTTACGATTAAGGTTAATAGACCTTGGGAAGTGTAGCCTTTTGAGAAGGAACCTTTTTTATTATTCCGTGTAGTTTGAATACAATGTATGTATTTCATTGTTGTTAAGTATTGTACAGTGAGAACCAAACCCGAGGTTAAAGAACCCGAATTTGGGGTCGTCACATGTTGGTATCAGAGCTGTAGGTTAGAAATGTTAGGATTTATGAAACCTAAGTTATAACCATAGTATTAAACTCATATCGAGTGCGTTAGGAGATGAATCAGGGAGATTCATCATATTGTATATTTTTGGAAGTGGATTGAGAAAATCCATCGAGCCGTGATGTACATGATAAAATATCATTTCATTTCATCAATGAATATATTTTATTTCTGTACTGACATGTGTTATTTTTCATGATTGTAGGATGTCGGAGATAGGACAGTTGAGTACTGATGTGGATGAGGTGATTTATACGGATATCCATATGGATACCGCACAGCCACATGTGGTTGCACCAGTTGAGGAGCCAGAGTCAGATCCCGAGGAGGGAGACCGCGTGGAGCCCGTCTGGGGCGGTGTGATGAAGCCTTACAGTAAGGAGGAGGCAGAGTCTGATGAGTCTGAGGAGGATGAGTTAGCTGATGGCATGGGCACTACTACTGCTGACATCATAGAGGGATTGACTACTAGGAACGAGGAGCTGGAGGCAAGGGTCCAGCATTTAGAGGAGCAGAATCTGACCCACCAACATATGGAAGATCAGTACAACGATGCAGCTTACCAGTTCTTTGGCGAGAACACGGAGCTGAAAGAGAGGATCGTAGGACTGGAGGATCAAGTACAGGGGTATGAGGATTCGGTGGAGCACTTTGCAGTGCTAACTCGTCAGCTCATAGATCAGGATGTGGAGCTGCAGGCTAAGTTGACAGTGGCTGAGACTAGGTTAGCCGAGGCTGAGCTGAAGGTTCAGCAGGTTCAGGCAGAGAAAGCCGCCATTCGTGCCCACTGGCAGGAGGCGATAGAGGACAGAATAGACATGGAGATCCAGAGGGATGCAGCTCACGGGCAGATGCTAGAGCTGGAGGATGAGGTCAGGGAGAAGAGGGTGAGGATAGATAGGTTCAGTTATGTCTATCGCTCATCCTTTGGTAGATTCCAGAGTAGGGTGCACTATTACCCTGCTAAGGAGGGCCAGACCTTGCACACCATTAGCAGGGGCGTGGTCAGGGCTATCGGAGATGAGGAGTACTATGATGCTTTTCATCGAGGGATGCGCCGCTAGTGTATTATTTTCTTTATTTATGTTGTATGTACATAGATGCAGTAGAAACCCAACTTTTGTTTTGATAGAGGGTTAGTAAGTTGTAAATCCAAACTCTATGAAGTTGTGGGATATGTTTATGTTAGATCCCGTCTTTTGTTTTAACGGTCGGGATTAGAAGCATTTATAGCAGTATGCTTTCGATGTAAAGTGCCATGCACTGTGTTTTAGCATATGAATATAAATGCATTTTCGTTTATGTTTATATGTGTCGAGATGATTATTTGTGCTTTAGTTTAAATCACTTAAACTACAAAACGAAAGTAAAAAGATTGAAACAACTTTAATAAATTAAATTTTCCTTATACAGAAAATGCCGCCACAGAGAAGAAATCAACGACTACCATCACCACCACCACCACCACCACTTGAAGAGTCAGTTAACCGCGAGGGTGGGGCACAGCCAAACCCAGTCCAAGAGTTTGTGGAAATGCTAATGGGAGCATTCCGCGGACGCAACGCAGAAGCTACTGGAGCACCAAACCCTGTCGTTCCACTAGCAAGTTTTAAGGATTTCAAAATAATAGGACCACCCGAATTTAGAGGGACCACGGATCCTGTAGAAGCGCATACCTGGTTAGAGGAGATAGAAAAAGTCTTTGAGGTCGCACGAGTCGCGGAGGAGCAAATGACCTCATTTGCTACCTTTATGATGAAAGGGGAGGCCAGCCACTGGTGGAAGGCCAACAAGAGTAGAGCAGGGGAGGGAACGATCACGTGGGCGCGATTTAAGGAAGTGTTCTTGGAGAACTACTTCCCAGAAAGTACACAAGCTAGGATGGAAGTCAAATTCCTGGAGCTTAAGCAAGGTAGTATGACAGTAACCAATTATTCTGCCAAGTTCAACGAATTGGCAAGATTTGCTCCACACTAGGTGGACACTGAAGCAAAGAGATCAAGAAGGTTTGAGCAGGGGCTGAAACCGTGGGTTTACGGTCAGGTAGCCGTACTACAGATTACCAACTTCGCAACGTTACTGGAGAAATCAATAATAGCTGAAGGGGGAAATGAGGCCCTCAACAAACATAACCAGGAACGTAATAAGAAGAAGGGTGACGAAGGAAACTGAGAAAATAACAGCAGTGGGGGTAGCAACTCCAACAAGCGCAAGTGGAGCAACAGTTCAGGGACACCCCAAGGAAGTGAACAGAAGAAGGGTAACAAGTGCAGTAACTGCGGGAAGAATCACGCGGGGGAATGTATGAGAGGGAAGAAAGTCTGCTAAAACTGTGGGCAAGAGGGGCACGTCGCTCCTAATTGTCCCACACCTAAGAGGAAGGGATGTTTCTCATGTGGAGCAATGGACCATCAGTTGAAGGATTGTCCAAAGAGAAAGAATACTAGAGGGAATTCGGGCTATAAGGGAAGCAACAACAACAAACTTACCATTGGAGGCCCGTGCCACAGAACAAACCAACGGCACGGACTTTCAACATGACGGTACAGGACCCCGTTGAATCAAAAGACGTGGTGTCAGGTATTATTCCAATCAATGATATAAATGCATATGCATTGTTTGATTCGGGTGCTACCTGTTTATTTGTGTCTGATGAATTCGCTAGACGGTTAGAATTGCCTAGAGAAAAATTAGATAACCTAATGAAAATAGAAGTTGCAAATAAAGAAGTGATTCCTGTAGTGTATATACATAGAAATTGTTGTGCTGAAATCAGGGGTCAGAAACTGAATGTGAATTTAATTCCGATACGTTTGGGGGAGTTTGACGTTATACTTGGAATGGATTGGTTGTTTAACCACGGAGCGGTAATTGATTATAAAAAGAAGTGTATACACCTTAAGACACCGAACAAGTCTAAGGTCATATTTTATGGCAGCAAGTCGTCTAGACAATCAACATGTCTGACGATGATGCAGGCCAAGAAACTGTTAAAGAAAAGTTATGTAGGATATTTGGCTCATGTAGTGGATACACAAATGGTAAATCCCGAGATGGAGCAAATACCAGTAGTTAGGGAGTTCATGGACGTATTCCCAGATGAACTGTCAGGTTTACCGCTAGATAGGGAGATAGAATTCGTAATCGATTTGGTATCGGGGACAACACCAATATCGAAGGCACCATATAGGATGGCCCCGGTAGAAATGAAGGACTTAATGATTCAATTGCTGGAGTTATTGGATAATAAGTACATTCAGCCAAGTGTTTCCCCATGGGGAGCACCTGTGTTGTTTGTAAAGAAAAAGGATGGATCGATGAGACTGTGTTTGGATTATAAAGAGTTGAATAAGGTAACAATTAATAACAAGTACCCGTTGCCACGAATTAAAGATATTTTCGATCAATTGAAAGGGGCGAAGTACTTTTCAAAGATTGACTTGAGGACTGGTTATCATCAGTTGAAAGTCAAGACGGGATTCAGAACTCGATATGGGCATTATGAGTTTCTGGTGATGTCGTTCGGACTAACGAATACGCTAGTCGCATTTATGGACACGATGAATAGAATATTCAGGCAGTACTTGGATAAATTTGTTGTTGTGTTCATTGACTATATTTTGGTTTACTCTAAAACGGAGGAGGAGCATGCTGAACACCTAAGATTGGCATTGGAGATTTTACGGAAGGCGCAGTTGTACGCTAAGTTTTCGAAGTGTGAATTCTGGTTGGAGAGAGTTCAATTTTTAGGTCATGTTATTGACAAGGAGGGAGTTTCAATGGATCCATCAAAGGTTGATGCAGTGATAAATTGGGAACAACCAAGGACGCCGACGGAGGTTAGAAGTTTCTTAGGATTAGCGGGTTACTATCGGAGATTCAGTCAAGATTTTTCAAATATAGCAACACCGTTGACCAATTTAATAAGGAAGACGGTGAAATATGTATGGACGGAGAAGTGTGAGGAAAGTTTTCAGGAGCTAAAGAAAATACTTAGTGAAGCACCTGTATTGACTTTACCGGACGATACGGGAGGTTTTACGGTCTACAGTGATGCATCGCACAAGGGACTTGGCTGTGTGCTTATGCAAAACGGCAAGGCCGTTGTGTATGCGTCCAGATAGTTGAAGGATTACGAGAAGGGATACCTTACCCACGACTTGGAGCTGGCAACGGTATTGTTTGCCCTTAAAATTTGGGGACATTATTTGTATGGAGAGAAATGTGAGATATTCACAGACCATAAGAGTCTGAAGTATATCTTCACACAGAAGGAGTTGAATATAAGGCAACGGAGATGGTTAGAATTGATCAAAGACTACAATTGTGAAAATGTATACCATCCCGGTAAGGCCAACGTAGTAGCAGATGCTCTAAGTAGAAAGAGCAAGGAGAAATTGTTCATACTGACAGATCAGGAACAATTGGTTCAAGAGATGGCTCGAATGCAGTTGGAGGTGAGAAATCCAAATGAGTCAATGGAAGTGGAAGCAAGCCCAACCCTGTTAGAATGGGTGAAAGAGGCTCAAGACAAAGATGAAGAATGAGTCAGAATAAGGATGCGAATGACCGAAGGAGAAAAGGTCAAATTTAAGGAGGATAGCATGAGATTGCTAAGATTTGAAAATCGTTTTTGGGTACCGCAAGTACCTGAATTACGAGAGGAGATTTTGCAAGAGGCCAACAGTACGAGATACTCGATACATTCGGGAAGTACGAAGATGTATCAAGATCTGCGTCAACATTTTTGGTGACCGAATTTAAAAAGGGAGGTTGCAGAATGTGTCAGCCGATGCCTAACTTGTCAAAGGGTAAAGGCCGAACATCAGAGACCAAGTGGATTACTACAGCCATTAGAAATTCCTGAGTGGAAATGGGAGCATATTACAATGGATTTTATGGTAGGACTTCCAGCAACCCAAAAGGGATATGACGCAATATGGGTAATTGTGGATCGACTAACAAAGTCAGCGCACTTTTTGCCGATCAAGATTAAGTTCAGTTTAGATCAATTGGCTAAACTGTACATCAAGGAGATAGTTTCGAGACATGGGGTGCCGATATCGATTGTGTCAGACAGAGATCCGCACTTCACGTCAAAATTTTAGAGAGGTCTTCAGGAGAGATTGGGGACACAGTTAAGAATGAGTACAGCGTATCATTCGCATACAGATGGGCAAAGTGAAAGAACAATACAGACATTGGAAGACATGCTCAAGGCCTGCGTGATGGATTTCAAGGGCAGTTGGGAAAACCATCTACCACTAGTTGAGTTTGCATACAACAACAGTTATCATGCAAGCATAGACATGCCGCCTTACGAAGCATTGTATGGCAGAAAATGCAGAACACCTCTATGTTGGGACGAGGTAGGAGAACGCCGACTGTTGGGGCCATAATTGGTTCAACAGAGGGTAGAAATTATCAAGGTAATAAGAGCTCGGCTAGTAGCAGCTCAAGACCGTCAGAAGAAATACGCTAATTTACATCGACAGAAGCGAGACTTCGAAGTAGGGAGTTTTGTATTCATGAAGGTATCTCCCTGGAAAAGGAAGATCAGATTTGGAAAGAAAGGGAAGCTGAGTCCGAGGTTCATAGGACTGTTCGAGATATTAAAGAGAGTGGGTGAAGTGGCGTACGAGATAGCTTTACCTCCTGAACTGGAGCATATTCACAATGTGTTTCACGTATCAGTGTTGCGACCATATAAGCCAGACTACAAACATGTCATATCCTATGAGCCAATACAAGTCGAGAAAGACTTATCGTACGAGGAAATTTCTGTCAAGATACTAGATAGGAAAGAGCAGAAATTACGGAATAAGGTTATACATTATGTCAAAATCCTTTAGAGACACCACAACGCTGAGGAAGCTACGTGGGAGCTTGAAGAAAAGATGAGGGCTAACTATCCGAATCTTTTTGAGTATTTTAAATTTGTAATTCCGAGGATGGAATTCTTATAAAGAGGGGAGAATGTAATGACCATGAATTTCATTAGTCATTGTAAATATACTTAATAAATATTTAACAATGAGTTTAAACTTTTTGTATTAATTAATTGTACTTTAGATAATTAAATAAATGTACTTGTGTATGCGTATATTTATTTAAAAAATTAAAGCAAGGTGTAAAGTTAATTAAAGCAAATCTAATTGGATTATATTTTAAATCCAAATTAGTTGATAAACTAGGTCAAAGATATTAACCTAGTAGTCCATGTAATTAATTTAATTACTAGTCCATGTAATTAATTAAATAAGCTCAATGCTTGATTTAATTAAATGTAACCTAGAATATTTAATGTGAGCCCAATGTGTTATTTAAATTGAGCTCACACAATCTAATTGAATGAGGCCAATATATTTAATCCTAGAGTCCAAAGTGGAGCCCAATAGGAAGTCAAAATTGTTACATGTATGAATATATATATATATATGTGTGTGTGTGTGTGTGTGTGTGTGTGTGTGTGTATAATTAAAGTAGGAAAATTAAAGGAAAAATGGCCTGGAAAATCCCATTTTGCTGAATTTTTTAGGGTCCCACTTGGATTGCTTGATTTCCTAGATTACTTCTAAATCACACCTTGTCATAAGTTGTTCAACTACCCTAGTCATTCCATGTGTCTATCAACTAGTCAATCGCGCTATAGTAATCTAGTTTAAGGCTTTAATTTCACCAACATAGCTTGATTAGTGAATTGCTGCTAGATTAGTAGATGGCTATAAATAGAATGCTCTACACACTTGTTTTGGTTATTAGTTCATTTGTTAGTCATTTTCTAGAGAAAAAGAGAGAGAGCATTTGTTAGAGAATACACTTGTGAGTTGTGAGAAAAAGCTAAAGAAGGTCTTGGTGAATGTCCTCAAGCTACACAACATACTTCGGTAGAAGGAGAAGAAGAGCAAACAAAACCCAAAGGTTTAAAAGTACTCTAAACATCTTCTTCTTTCATTTTTGTAGTCTAGATAGCTTTTGATCGGTTAAAATCTATTTTTAACCGATCAAAACTCGTTTCGATGGTCTAGATGTATTTATCTATGTAATATATGTATATTCATAGATCTATGTGTTTATAACATGATTTGGTATGTGAGAAATGCATAAAAGTTGTAGAAAAGTTCGTGTGTATGATAAATTGATGAGCTTGGATCATGGTTGATAGTTAGGTCAACATAGGTTACAAGAGTAAGAACTTTAACCATACTTGAGTTAAGTGTTGGAGAATGATTGCTTCAAATTTACTCCACCTAGTTGCTTCACTCAACTTCCATAAATCAATCCAAGCAAAGGTAATTCATTTAATAATTAAACTTGATTTGATCTTTTGCAAGTATTGGTGATATTGTAGACTTACAATAATTATAAGTATCAATTTTGGTAGTCTATAAATAGAAGAGTAGTAAGAGAAACCTAGAATTGACTCATTTGTTAGTAGATCAAATATTATAGAGAGAGAGGTTCTAGAGAAAAGCTAGAGAGAAAAAGCTAGAGAGCTTGTGAGTTAGTGTGCTAATGGTTCACTCAAGAAGAAGGAATGGGAGGAGTCCTAGCAAGATATACAAGAAGAAGAAGAAGAAGAGCATTCAAATTCAAGAGATTGAAAAGTGTTCTAACTCTTCCTTGGTGCATTTTTATAATTTATATAAGTTTTAAACGGTCAAAATATATTTTTAACCGATCAAAAGTTATTTTGATGATCTAGAAGTCTAAATCTATGATATATAGGTAGATTCATGGTTTAGTATGTTTAATACATGTATTGACATGTGTGTTACGCAAATAAATGAGAGAAAATTCCATATTGCGATTTACCGGTAAAACCTAGATGATTCAATCTTAAATTTTTGTCAAAACGTTTTCAAAAATGTGATCAAACCATGAAATATTGTAAAACAATAAGTTAGGAAGACAACAACACTTAGTTGATGTCATTTGGAAGTGTAGATTTTATTTTATTCAAGTTTGTACCATTAAAACCAAGGATTTGTGATTTTAGTTTTCACTTTGTCCTTGTGAGTAGTTTTTAGTCTACTTTCGTTTGGAATTTGGATTTGTGATCTAAAGAGACGTAGTAGAGGGGGAAATTCTGATGAGAATGGACTCAATAATAACCCCAAAATGTTTCAAAATGAAGAAGTTATGGCTGTTGGAGCGTCGGAGGGTCGAGCAGTCAAAAAGTTGACTTTCTGAAAAAGGGGCTGAGCGCACCTACGCTCGGGCCGGGCGCAGCTGCACCTGAGGTCACTGCCAAAGCAGATTTTTTTGCTCCGGGTCGGGTCGGTCCGGGTCGAGTTTTCTTTAAAAAATTAAGCTGAAATAGGTGTAAAATGAATGTGTTTGGTTATTAAACCAATATATATGAAATCCATTAATGATTAATTGGTAACTAAATGATTAAAATAAAGACTAAAGTTAACACAATTAAAAAGTTAACTATTTGTATTATTTGATGAGTATTTAAAATATTATTAAATGATCAATAATATTAGTATATGATTAAAAAGTTATTAAATGATGAATAACATTAGTAAATGGTTAAAATATTATTAAATGATTAATAATATTAGTAGCAGATTAAAATATTATTAAATAGATAATAATGTTAATAAGTGATTAAAATATTATTAAATGGTTAATAATATTAATATGTGATTAAAATATTATTAAATGGTTAATAATATTAATAAGTGATTAAAATATTATTAAATTGTTAATAATATTAATGTGTGATTAAAATAATATTAAATGGTTAAAAATATTAATAAGTGATTAAAATATTATTAAATGGATAATAATATTAATAAGTGATTAAAATATTATTAAATGGTTAATAATATTAATGTGTGATTAAAATATTATTAAATGATTAATAATATTAATATGTGATTAAAATATTATTAAATGGTTAATAATATTAATAAGTGATTAAAATATTATTAAATGGTTAATAATATTAATGTGTGATTAAAATAATATTAAATGGTTAATAATATTAATGAGTGATTAAAATATTATTAAATGAATAATAATATTAATAATTGATTAAAATATTATTAAATGGATAATAATATTAATAAGTGATTAAAATATTATTAAATGGTTAATAATATTAATGTGTGATTAAAATATTATTAAATGGTTAATAATATTAATGTGTGATTAAAATATTATTAAATGGTTAATAATATTAATATGTGATTAAAATATTATTAAATGGCTAATAATATTAATAAGTGATTAAAATATTATTATATGGTTAATAATATTAATGTGTGATTAAAATATTATGAAATGGTAAATAATATTAATAAATGAGTAAAATATTATTAAATAATTAATAATATTTAAACGTAGTTGTATATTATCAAAGGTAGATAATATTTTGAAGTATTTGATACATTATTAAATGTCTGAATCATTAAGTTATGTAAGAGAAGAATGTTTAATCGAATTAAACCAAAGTAATAGTTCATTTGTGACTAATTTAGACAACTATTCAAAGTAGGTCGTACGATGAACGTGTAGTGAATGTATAAGTTAGATGGGCATAGCCGACATGTCCAACTAGGGTTGGGCTAGGGTTTTATCCAGAAATTAAGGGTTTCTTTGTCGGACATCTTAAGAGTTAATAATTTAAAGTTAGAGTCTTATATAAAGGCTAAGTAATAGTCATTGCATCTAATGATTATGTCAATTTCCTATATAAATTGTAGGTTGAACGAAAGACGCAAATAAGCATAACTGGTAGAAGCGAACCAGACAAGTTTTTCAGATATTGTTGCTATGTGTATAACTGTTGTGTGTGCACTTGAAGCACGTGAGAATTTGAATTAAATATGTTTTTGTGAAATCATATGAGGTGTGTTGATTCTATATGATAGAAAGCCTGAATTAATTGAATAAGTTGAACTGTATATCATGTATTCATTCCAATGCATGATCAGTATGTTGTATGAATAAATGCAAAGCATGAGAAACATGATGCATTCATATAATGTATTGTATGAAGTATGAGAAGCATGTATAAATATGAACTATGTGTTATGTGCTATCTGTTAGCCTTGCTGAGTCGTCGTGCTCACTCTTGTCTAAACCAATATTTTCAGATAGTGCAAATTATTTGAAGTTCTCGATAAAGATTAAGGAACAGGAAAGCATATTACTTTCACTGAAGATCTAAATATTTGTTGTAGATATCAGTCCGAATTGGAGAGGTAAATGATTGTATAGTATAATACTTAGTTGGTATATTATATGAGTGTTAAATACTCAATTTGATTGTAATAGAATGTCGTATCATGTATGATATTGAGACATACTAGGAATGTATAAACATTGCGATTCTAGAATAGAAAAAGATGTTGTAAAATTGTAAATAAATGATTATTTATCAATTATATTATTGTTTAATTCATGAACAATAAGGAAAAGGTAGTACTAGTGTTGAACCGGATCCGAGGTTCAAGGAACCCGGATTTGGGGTCTTCACATTAATAATATTAGATAATTGTTTAAACTATATTAAATAGTTAATATAGGTTCTTTGTGTATGGAATATTATCAAGTAATGATAATATTTTCTAAGTGTTTAAATACCCATAATTACTCAATCATGTGGTTCGTAAGAGTTATAAAGGTCATCATACTTACAAGTATATGATACTAATTTAAGATCAAACTAATTTAATTGTTAGGTCCGTTCAAGAATTGTTAAATTAAGTTGGTTAGCTGTAGACGACGCACGAGGCAAGTCTTCTTCCCCTTAACTTGTATTTATTATTGCAGATATTCTTCAACCGTATATACATTTAAATTATTGTTGAGCAAGTATTCTACACTCGTAGTTATTTGACAGTCCTTTGAGTGAACTAATTATCAAAAATTACATCACATCGTTATTGATTATTGTAATCGCACATAGTGCTTTTACAATTGTTTAAGAATGTCTAAGCTAATTGTTTCGGCTAGACAAATGCATGTTTAAATTCATTTAATTGAATATTATAAAAGTTTATCCAAACCATTGGCTGGTGCGGATTCTTACAGTAAGACTGAGAAAGAACAACCCTAGTTAAAGGGGGATTTTTATTTGTCGGGAAACCGAAAGCGCGCAAGAAATCTAAATGTGATGCATATATATAGGACATAAGAGGATTGATCCCCTCGAGTGTCCCGTTATTTTTAACAAAGAGTCAGACATTGTATGTCTGTTTTACCTTAGTAGCAGTTCACGGTCATTAAAGACCACTCAGCAGTAAAGAGTCAATCCAATCTTTTATTGAACATTGATTCGTGATATCTTTCGCAATTGTTATTGTTGAAAACCCTGAAGTTATTTCCCTTCATCATGATATATCTTATGATTGTTGTTTATAAACTTGCTGAGCCAATTAGTTGCCCATTCTTGCTATATTATGACTATATTTCAGCTAATCCCGAAAGCTCTAAATCGGACAAAGGCAAGGGGAAAGCAAATACTTAGTTTTAGTAGATGCATGCTAGTTTAAATTACTGTTATGTAATTACTGTTGTAAATCTTTTGTATTTCCCTTAAGATATGTAATGTTACGATTAAGGTTAATAGACCTTGTGTGACGCCCCGAGATCCCACCTTCCTTTAATTATATCCATTCTATTCTGGATGACATAATCATAAACCTTAAACCACATTAACCGAGATCCCGTGCGTCAAACCTTGATCTTTAATCTTTAAAGCCAATTTGTTGACCATAATACGGTTCATTTTTTTTTATTAATACTTTATCTTTCATTCCTTACCTGTCTCAGGATCGCAGCGCTCACCTACTCTTTATTAGAACTTAGGTCAAACCATTACAATTTGTGACCTAGTCTATTACCTTTTAAAATCATATATATTTATGATATCATAATTTGTAAATAAAAATTTTGCCATGAACTATTTATACATGGCCCTGTTTACTTGTACCTGTGTTGTACCTGCCCCTGATAACACATAATCATACATCATATCTACACAATATATACCTGTACCCATACATATCTTGATCCATACATATTTACCATACTTGTGAGTTCTAGTATATGTCCGACTCAAATTACAATAATAATACATAACCTCACATCATCACTATCCTTCTCTGATTAATACATACATGTATATTCATTGCTATGGATTTACAATTTATATAACCTTTATCACCATTATGGTTTACATTTATCTGTTATACAAAAATATTACACCGATGACATTATCAAATTCTCTTCATACTTTCCCATGTAATCACATTTTTTACCTTAGCATAACAGGAACCTCCGACCTTCTTATATTTCAGCTGAAAAGTTAGTACATAGCAAGAATGAGCATAAAACTCAGCAAGTAATTCAACTAACACATTCCATACTCACAGTTTATAATATACGTCATACATCCTTTATCGAAATATACCATGTTTAATGTCATGTAACTCACTTAGCACTTAACCACATAATTGCACATAAGGCATGTTCAACTCATATACCATCACGTAGCTCACATAAAATATCTAATATGCTTAAGTCTGAAAAACTTTCATGTACGCTTTTATTTTACTTAACCTGTACTTCCTCAATCATCCTTCGTTATTCGTCTTGTCGGCTTGCTCATTTCAAACTCTGTCTGTCAACATATAACTTATATGTCATTATAAGATCATAAACTTGTATAACTTATCAAACTAATTCCATAAATACATGATCATCCGTCTTTAACCATTTCACATTTGATGTATTACACCTTATGTAGGTTTATAATACACCCTAACTTGCTTCCGACCTTTTTCATAACTTATAACATGTTTTGGCTTAGCTTTAGGCATGCTACATTATGCCACTTCTTATTTCATTATACCCTAACATCCTTTATATAGTCCATTCTAGTTCATTTAGGGTTTACATAACCCATCTCTACCATTCTGTATCAAAACATAGCTTTTCGGACATTAAAATTTATTTTCTGCTACAGTACATCGCGCCCCGGCGCCAAGTTTCTTCTTCCACATCTCGCTGGCCGGGAAAAGCTCTCGACCAAGGAACAGTGACACTGCGCCCCGGCACAATGTCCAGTGTAATAGACTGCGCCCCGACGCAGTCCTGCTCCAGCAAAATTTTAATTTTTGCCTCTGCTTTCGTGATTTTTAATTCTTTAACTATACATCCAATTGACTCCAAATTTGGCACACATGTAGACCTTACATCATAGTATTTTACAAAATTTTCTATTGCCTTATTTGGCTTCTTAAAATCAAAGATATACTAGTCCATAAGAGGCCTGTTCGCAACAATTCAACACTTAGAAAATTTTCTGAACTTTGAAAACCAGCTTTTGCAACTTTGTGATTTTTGGCCATTGGCTTTAGAACTTCATTCCAACACTTAACATAGTTCACTTAAGTCATATATGACATGTCTAAACTTTCAAAACGATAAAAATTAACACGAGGCGAGAATTGTCCGTAAAACACCATTTTGATTTAAAACGATCGATTTCGATCGTTCGAATCGCCAATTTGCTCAAATTGAAATCCGTTGATTACTAACGCAACCTAGACACATGTAATAACTTAAAACTAAGCCATTTGGATTTATTTCACTTTTAATTCATCAAAATTGCCAAAAATCCCCTTTAAGTTACATTTTGTCAATTTTTTTACAAACTTTTCAAATTCAACATTTAAACTCTTTTTGACACCTAAGCTCAACACACCACATAGGCTACCAAAAACTCATTTAACGACTATACAAGTCCTTGTAACTTCTAACTGTATGTTCTAATGCACTTTACAGATTACGAATTGGTTTACACAAAAAGTATAGCCTAATATTTGATCTTTTCATACCAAAACATGATTCTCATCCATCAAAGCATTTTATATGCTATCTACCAAATTAATATGCATGAATCCAACATGTTCAACACCTCAATCTAGGTTTTCATCAAAATTAACAACATATTACCTATGATCATCTATAAATCATAACTTAATATCAAACTTTCTTTAACAAAACATGATTTTCTACTTTCAAGATATCTTGAATGCTATTTAATATAAAAAAATTTCTCATGTATCCAACATGATCAAAACTTTGAACTATGTGTTCATCAAAATTTCTAACATAAAACTCATGATCAACCAATGATTCATAGTTCTTAACTTGAAAACATGCATCACCTTTGTTCTACTAACCTCAACATTTAGGGTTTCATGAATAATCACATATAAGGCATGTAACTTACATAACTCACAAAATCAAGCCATGTACCCCAAAGATACATGCATGGCTACTATCATTCTTGAACTTAATCACATAAATTCAAACTTTTAAAGCTCAAACATCATTATACCTTCTTTGAGTTCTTCTCTTTCTTAATATAAAGCTTCTAAAGGTTGAATCCTTCACCTTACTAGCTACTTCTCACTTGGCTTGAACCTTTTTCCTCTTGAATCCTTCATAGTTTCTACAAACCCTAGCTCTATCTGTTGTTTTCTTGCTCTCTTGCCTTCTCTTGCTAGAACTTTTGAAATGCTGAAAATGATCCCAAGTTGGATGCTTAAAACATATACACACATATATAATATCAACTTTCCAACACTTAACCATTATAGGTTAAGTAAACTCTTGCATGGTTAAGGATATATGAGACATTTTACTTGTCCAAGCAAGGGCACAATGGTCCTTAGACCAAGTTGGGGCACTATGGTCATTACATAACTTCACAAGGGCATTTTAGTCTTTCCTCCAAAAATCTAGAGATTTAATTTCCTTAAAATTCATACTTTGCTTATTTCCATTCAAATAAATCCTATTTTGATCCCAACTTGTTTCATCATGCTTAAATTTTATTCCATCATTAATTACCTCATAATTGGCTTTTCCTATAACACTTGTCACTCTTCCAAATACTAATTTCATCAATTACTTATAATAATTTCTAATAATTACAAATTTACATATCATTTCATACTTAATTTTCTATGAACCCCTTTTTGGTTCCTCTTCAATCAATTTCAACTTCTGACCTCTCAATATAGTCAACTTGCTCATTTGTCCATAAACCACTTTCTCAACCGGATTACCAAAATCCATCGTCTTATATCCTTTAAACTTATAATATCCTCGTTACGACTTTACGTCCCTTTACTTCATGTACATGGTCCAATTACGTCACACTGGCAATCCACATCCTTTCTACTCATATATAAATATCACCTTCTGTATTGTAATATCGTATAACGATTATCTTATTTCAATCCATAAATATCAATTTCTTTGGTAACTTCAAATATTCGTAACTTATACCAAATTCACTTTTACTTTTCCTCATTTTTCTTAATTCTTATATCTATGCTCAATTACATATACATTACCACATATTCAATCTATAGCCTGTTGACACATAATATTATGTCTTACAATAATTCTTCCCAAATTACCTTATTATAAGTATTACAATAAATCATCTAACTCCAATCCGTTATATAACCATTCAAAATTCCTTTTCATCATAATTTCTCGTTTCCATAATTCTTTGGCTTAATTCATTTTTCTATATTCGACTACATAGGTTCCTCTTCAATATTTCAACCTCACAGGTTCTTTCTAACACATTGATCACTTACTAATTCAATTTAATCACATAATAATCACATTTAATCATTTTAACTAGGTTTTGTTTTATAACCTTCACTTAATTATCCAAAATCCTTATTTAGAATTTCTGTAAAATCCTGGGGTGTCACATTCACCCCTCCTTCAAAAAATTTCCTCCTCGAAATTGTTGTGTACTCATTCCTTATTCATTGGCAACATGTATATCTTTTTGCCTTCATTTCATTTCAACTAGGTTTTCACTAACCTTTACATTCTCTCATCTCTCTACCCATCTTACCCATTTCTAACTTTCATTCCAGAATATTGGAATGTCTTTCAGGAATCTTCACAATTATTCAATAACTGTGAAGCTGTATGAATAAATAGGAATAGTTGTTCCATAAAACTTTTTATAAAATTTTTGCTTTTAAAACATAACTTTTGCTTTTGCTGAGGGGTCTTAAAGACCAATGAACACGTTAAGAATATTAACAGTCACAAAGACTGCAATACCCAAGGGTCATTTAACCATGAAAACGTTAAGAATATTAACAGCCACTAAGACTGAAATATCCAAAGGTCATAAAACCGTATATACGTTAAGAATATGAGCAACCACAAAGATTGCCATACCCAATTGGTATGCTAGGTGATCAGCCTATTGTACCCTTTTTGTTGTGCACGACATTTTTCCTTTTCCTTTGGGTTGAACCGTGTTAACCAACTCCTGTACCAAATCCCCCCCCCCCTTTTTTTAGGGTTGTTTACCTCAGCCTTTAAAACAATTTGCTTTATCCTTTATCTGGATTCCAAAAACATTTACTAATTTCTTTAGCAGAACGGTCTAGCCGAAACAAATGGCATAGACTCACATCAATAAACTATTCATTTACTATAACTTGAACTTTTCAAAAGTTCACTTTCACTGTCATTGGTTCAAAACTTGAACCCAAGAAAATCTTTTAAAAAGGCTTCATAATACCGCACTATCTTAGCAGTACGTTGAGAATTCGGTCACTTTTAGACCTCTTAATACCGTACTGTACTGAAAGTACGTTGAGAATTCTGCCATTTTATCATTTCACACCATATTCAATGGTGTGACAATGATTTCATAAATACATTTTGAAATTTTCAAATAACTTTGGTCTAGCTGAATCAATTGACATAGACCCATGAATCACGAAATTTTAAAAATCACTTTTGATACTTGAACAAAACATTTCGATAATCTAGCATAGCTAGAAGAGTGGATTGCCTACCCAATCCTAATAATCTTTTCTTTACTTCCTTCATTAACTCATTCAATCCTTTCTTATAATTATATCTTTTCATATAACCTTATTCTTAGCCAATATCTAAGACCTATATTTCTTAACTTATGGCTCTCTACTCTAACCCAACCTTGTTCATCAAACTTGTCACGCATTTGGGCTCAGGAACTTACCACAATCATATGGTTCACGGAGCTTGTCCTAGTTAGGCTATCGTCGCCCATTCGCTGAGGGGCTCCATCACATAATCATGAGAGTCATAAACTTTCCATACGTGTCGGTTTTCAGAACACGCAACTAACCTTAATCTTTCTTACTTAACTCTTCTCACTTCTTACCGTGACGCTGGACCTCCACTGATTATCACGACAGGAAGCTAAGTAAGTACAAATCCCCGTCTCATACCGAGGAAATGCACACTCGGCCACTACCATGAGTCCTCAATGAAGAATCCCACATACCCTAACATTCCTCACTTTAGCCTTTACTCAACATTTCCTTTTCCTTTCCTTGAACTGATATGAATTTTATCGATTCATATCTTACTGTGCATGACTCACCAAGAGTCCCCCCCCCCTTTTTTTTTCTTTGATCGTTTTTGATCCTTTATCATTTCTCATTATCTTATCTTAAGATATCCTTATGATTTCTTGATCCTAAATTCCCAAAATTCATTTCATACTAACTCAACTCATCTAGAGTCCTCTTCTTTACAATTCCTTCTTTCACACACAAAGATCATAGCCTAAGGTACTATTACCTAAGGTCTATAATCCAACTGCTCTGATACCAACTGTAACGCCCCGAGATCCCACCTTCCTTTAATTATATCCATTCTATTCTGGATGACATAATCATAAACCTTAAACCACATTAACCAAGATCCCGTGCGTCAAACCTTGATCTTTAATCTTTAAAACCAATTTGTTGACCATAATATGGTCCATTTTTTTTATCAATACTTTATCTTTCATTCCTTACCTATCTCAGGATCGCAACGCTCACCTACTCTTTATTAGAACTTAGGTCAAACCATTACAATTTGTGACCAAGTCTATTACCTTTTAAAATCATATATATTTATGATATCATAATTTGTAAATAAAAATTTTGCCATGAACTATTTATACATGACCCTGTTTACTTGTACCTGTGTTGTACCTGCCCCTGATAACACATAATCATACATCATATCTACACAATATATACCTGTACCCATACATATCTTGATCCATACATATTTACCATACTTGTGAGTTCTAGTATATGTCCGACTCAAATTACAATAATAATACATAACCTCACATCATCACTATCCTTCTCTGATTAATACATACATGTATATTCATTGCTATGGATTTACAATTTATATAACCTTTATCACCATTATGGTTTACATTTATCTGTTATACAAAAATATTACACCGATGACATTATCAAATTCTCTTCATACTTTCCCATGTAATCACATTTTTTACCTTAGCATAACAGGAACCTCCGGCCTTCTTATATTTCAGCTGAAAAGTTAGTACATAGCAAGAATGAGCATAAAACTCAGCAAGTAATTCAACTAACACATTCCATACTCACAGTTTATAATATACGTCATACATCCTTTATCGAAATATACCATGTTTAATGTCATGTAACTCACTTAGCACTTAACAACATAATTGCACATAAGGCATGTTCAACTCATATACCATCACGTAGCTCACATAAAATATCTAATATGCTTAAGTCTGAAAAACATTCATGTACGCTTTTATTTTACTTAACCTGTACTTCCTCAATCATCCTTCGTTATTCGTCTTGTCGGCTTGCTCATTTCAAACTCTGTCTGTCAACATATAACTTATATGTCATTATAAGATCATAAACTTGTATAACTTATCAAACTAATTCCATAAATACTTGATCATCCGTCTTTAACCATTTCACATTTGATGTATTACACCTTATGTAGGTTTATAATACACCCTAACTTGCTTCCGACCTTTTTCATAACTTATAACATGTTTTGGCTTAGCTTTAGGCATGCTACATTATGCCACTTCTTATTTCATTATACCCTAACATCCTTTATATAGTCCATTCTAGTTCATTTAGGGTTTACATAACCCATCTCTACCATTCTGTATCAAAACATAGCTTTTCGGACATTAAAATTTATTTTCTGCTACAGTACATCGCGCCCCGGCGCCAAGTTTCTTCTTCCACATCTCGCTGGCCGGGAAAAGCTCTCGACCAAGGAACAGTGACACTGCGCCCCGGCACAATGTCCAGTGTAATAGACTGCGCCCCGACGCAGTCCTGCTCCAGCAAAATTTTAATTTTTGCCTCTGCTTTCGTGATTTTTAATTCTTTAACTATACATCCAATTGACTCCAAATTTGGCACACATGTAGACCTTACATCATAGTATTTTACAAAATTTTCTATTGCCTTATTTGGCTTCTTAAAATCAAAGATATACTAGTCCATAAGAGGCCTGTTCGCAACAATTCAACACTTAGAAAATTAACCGAGATCCCGTGCGTCAAACCTTGATCTTTAATCTTTAAAGCCAATTTGTTGACCATAATACGGTTCATTTTTTTTTAGTAATACTTTATCTTTCATTCCTTACCTGTCTCAGGATCGCAGCGCTCACCTACTCTTTATTAGAACTTAGGTCAAACCATTACAATTTGTGACCTAGTCTATTACCTTTTAAAATCATATATATTTATGATATCATAATTTGTAAATAAAAATTTTGCCATGAACTATTTATACATGGCCCTGTTTACTTGTACCTGTGTTGTACCTGCCCCTGATAACATATAATCATACATCATATCTACACAATATATACCTGTACCCATACATATCTATATCCATACATATTTACCATACTTGTGAGTTCTAGTATATGTCCGACTCAAATTACAATAATAATACATAACCTCACATCATCACTATCCTTCTCTGATTAATACATACATGTATATTCATTGCTATGGATTTACAATTTATATAACCTTTATCACCATTATGGTTTACATTTATCTGTTATACAAAAATATTACACCGATGACATTATCAAATTATCTTCATACTTTCCCATGTAATCACATTTTTTACCTTAGCATAACAGGAACCTCCGGCCTTCTTATATTTCACCTGAAAAGTTAGTACATAGCAAGAGTGATCATAAAGCTCAGCAAGTAATTCAGCTAACACATTCCATACTCACAGTTTATAATATACGTCATATATCCTTTATCATAATATACCATGTTTAAATTCGTTATATAACCATTCAAAATTCCTTTTCATCATAATTTCTCGTTTCCATAATTCTTTGGCTTAATTCATTTTTCTATATTCGACCACATAGGTTCCTCTTCAATATTTCATCCTCACAGGTTCTTTCTAACACATTGATCACTTACTAATTCAATTTAATCACATAATAATCACATTTAATCAGTTTAACTAGGTTTTGTTTTATAACCTTCACTTAATTATTCAAAATCCTTATTTAGAATTTTCTGTAAAATCCTGGGGTGTCACACCTTGGGAAGTGTAGCCTTTTGCGAAGGAACCTTTTGTATTATTCTGCGTAGTTTGAATACAATTGATGTATTTCATTGTTGTTAAGTATTGTACAGTGAGAACTAAACCCGAGGTTAAAGAACCCGGATTTGGGGTCGTCACATTTTCTCTTTTGGAGTCTGTGAGGACCCGAATTTTCGGGATCACTTTAATAATATTAAATAAGAATTTAAATAACAAAAATTGATAAGGTTATTTAAATTACTTATGATTGATATATTTTATATGATTTAAAGTATGTGATGGGATTTAATTGGTAAATTAAATATGTACAGAGATGGTAATAAATGGTGTTGAATTAAAATAATTGAAAAGTAAATAAATTGTTTAAGAATAATTTATGAAGAATAAGAGAAATTTCATGTAATAGTACAATTAAATTATACAATTAAATTGTTGTGGAGGTGCAAAAAAATTATTATTTAAATGGTGTTATATGATAATGTGAGGTATATGAATTAGATATGTATATATATACATTTGTATATATATATATATATATATATATATATATATATATATGTGTGTGTGTGTGCATGTTTAAGTGTTATAATTATAAATTCTATTGATTATGGAAATTAAAGGATTAATAATTAAATTAATCCAAAATTTTAATGAAAAGCTTAAGAGAGAAGTTAATAAAATTGAAATTATTGATTTTATAATTAATCAATAATTATGGTGAAAGTTTAGAAATTATTTAAGATGAGAAAGTAATTATATAAATTATATAATAATAAATTATGTACTTTATATAAGAAAATTTAAGTAAAATATTAATGAAATAATAATTATATAAATTATATAAGAATAATTATATAATTTATATAAGGGAATTCAATTAATTGAGGATGGAAGAAAATAGAAAATAATGAGAGAGTTAATAAAGGTATAATTATTGATTATATAATTAATCAATAATTATGGAGAAATTTTGAAAATTATTTAAAAAGGAGAATGTAATTATATAAATTATATAATAATAAATTATATAATTTATATATAAGAAAGTTAAAGTAAATAGTAAGGAAATAATAATTATATAAATTATATAAAAATAATTATATAATTTATATAAGGAGAATACATTAATTAAGAAAGAAAATATAAGTATTATATGGTGTATATTTAATGTATGCCAAATAGTAAAGAAATGAAAAATAAATGAGAAGAAGGAATGTTTTAATTTATTAAAAATTATGTTTATGTATAATGGAATTTTTATGATTTTATGAAGGATAATATTTCAGAAACGTAAACATGTTGATGTAACATGTTGTCCAAGTAACGAAGTGAAAAAAGATAAAAATTAATTTTTATAAGTTATATGTATTATTTTATTAATTTTAGAGATATAAATTATCTCATATAATTACATGCATGTCATTATGCGTGTACAAAATTTGTCAAGTAAAGTACCTGAAAATGGTATAAATATTATTTATAAATCATGTTATGAATTTTGGTGAATTAAAAGAAATGTTTTACATACATTATGTAAAATATTTATTAGACGAAATAATTATATAATGCATTAAATTCTTAATTTTGCATGTTAATTTATCCGAAACAAAGTCAGTTGAGCATGGGAAGTCGGTGGAATTATAATTCCTTAAAAAGTGGTTACATCTTGAGGCTAATTAAAAGAAGAAAAAGGGAATAAAGCATGTAAGAAAGGAAATAAATATACACAAGCAAAAACCAACTCTCCCTCTTTATTTCTACCATCTGAAACCACCATCACTGCCATCGTGCACTGCCACCATCAAGAAGAAAAAAGAATTTTTGGGGCCATCAAAGTGAACACCAAGCTTCAAGGATGAAGTTTTAAGCTTTAGAGAAGGTATAAAGATCATTTTATTTGGTTTATTTAATATTTTTGGTGTTAATTAAATTTTGTGAAAAAATAGTAAATAATTAGAATAATAATTCTAATTAGTTTTTTTTTTATGAATATGCGTAAATTATATAATTTTTAGAGTTATTATGTTGGGAAATTGGTGATTAAAAATGGTGTTGTGTTGGGTTGTTTGGCTACTGTACTCGAGAAAGAATGAAGAAAGAAATCTGGGCCGCCCGCGAATGAAGAAAGAAATCTGGGCCAAATTTTTTTCAGACGCCGGGAGTGAAACAACGTCGTTTTGGGAGGAAAAAGGGGAGTCGCGTCATGCGCGACTGTGATTCGGTGACACCAGGCCAAGCGACGTCGTTTAGCTGGCGTAGGCGGTGAAGGTCGCGCGCAATACGCGGCGAACGGTAACGGTGAAAAATTACCAGCGTGCCCCTGATCTTTTAAGATCATGCCGAGCGTGTCCTTGGCCTCGTCAAATTACGATCATGCCCCTGCATTTTTTCGAAAATGACCAGCGTGTCCTAGGGTTGCGGAAATTACGAAAATTCCCTCAGAATTTATTTTTAATTAAAATAAATGTTTAAAAATTGTTTAAAAATTACAGAAAATTACTAAAAGTATAGAAATGATATTTGGGTATTAAATTTAATATTTTTGTAAAAATATTAAATATTGGGGATTAATATTTAAATATTTTAAATATTAATCTAGTAAGTTTAAAATTTAGAAAAATGGTTAAATAAAAATCCGGACAACCAAATACGCTAAATTTAATTCGACAAGCCGAGTTGTCCGCATTGAATGCGTTTTATATTAGTTAAATTAATATATTAAGGGACGAGGTTAATATAATTAACCATATTAATTAGTAATTGATCGGTACCCTAAAATAAACTGTCGGGTAGGGTTAATTACATCATAAATGATATTAATTAAGTAAATTAATATCATGAGGAGATAAATAGTTATTAATTTATTTTTATGATTATAGGTTGTTCGAAAAAAAAGGGTTTTGAGCTACCAATTTAATAATTGGATGTCAAGGCAAGTTCTCCAGTACTTAATATTAATTGTTATATGATGTCATATGTTCAAATGCATATAAAAATTATGTGTTATGTGATATGTGGTTAACATGATCGTAATGTGTATTCAGTGCAATGATGTGATTATATGTGAAATAATTTAAGGGTTTCTTTACGTAATTGCTAATATGAAGTAAATATGATACACATGAGATATATTGCTTTACTAGAAGCACCACACATGATGTATGAAACACATAGAGCATGTTATGTTATGTGCTATGTGCACACTGTTGAACTTGCTGAGTCATTGTGCTCATTCTTGCATAATATAAATTTTTACAGGTAAAGAAATAAATTTCAGGAATATCAGATTGTGTTAAAGATGGATTATCCTAGAAGGTTGTGAATGTAATCATTATATTTTCAATATCAGAATGCAATTTACGAAGTTTACATTGATGTGTTGTATGTACATATAAATTAGATCCGGATAAGACGAGTAAAATTAAATTGTGTGCTGTGATTACTCAAGGTAGTTGTTACGATAGAGACTATTATATGTCTACTTATGAATTATGGAACAAAGAATATTTGTGTGGATATAAATAATACTAAATTTTGAATGTTGAGTTTTATGATACTTGTAATAGAAAGAACAAGTAAAGGTTGCGATCCAGGGACTAGGATCGAGATATTAAAATTTTAAATATCCAAATACTTTAATACAATGATTGAGAAAAGAGAAAAATTTATACCAAAAAATTTGATAATTGATGATTTAAAGTCCATTAAAGGACTAAATAAAGTAATTAAAGATTAATTAATGGACTGAAATTTGAACGTTAAGGAAATAATGTATAATAAATATGAAATGTAAGGTAATAAGGTTTGTCAAATTTCTGGGTCGTTACAGAGTCAACCCAAGAACCGACCCCAAAGGACCCGAACCGACCCCACCCAAGAAAATGGAAAATCGGGAAAAAAAACGAACTGGTCGGTTTTTTTCCAAAAATAGGCAGATTGCTTTTTGGCCAATTCCGGATTTGGGGTCTTCCATGAAAACTTGAATAACTTGAGTTTTATAACTCCGATGGAGCTCTACTAGGTATCGATGGAATCGTGACTTCTCGAACTACAATTTTCTGGACTCAAACACCATTTTTAGATTTTTTTTGGTTACTGAAAATAACTCCAAACCGGACTATTATGCATAGTCCTAAAATCAGTGGGGTGTTTTGGTAGAAAATCCATATCTTGCTCATTTTAAATTGGATTTTAGTCATTAAACTTAGAGAATCTTTGTATTTTATGTATCTAACACCCAAAATTGATGTATCATGAATCCGATTTACGGATCATGAACATTAATTCCGGTAAGAGGCTGTTATGTTTTATTTTTGTCGGTAAAAATTTATTTAACGAGTTTAATAAAAAATTTCAACATAAACACATAAAAACCCATGATAAATTCATGTAACCCTAGATCTACCAATCTAGCATGGATCTATCCATTTAGACTTTGAAAATTAGTTTTCTACCATAGAAATCACATAATATGCCAAGAGAAGCATTAAATTAGGGTTTTGAGCGATTTTATACATCTTGCTCCTAATAGCTTGTTTTCGTTGCTTTCCAAAGTAGGAGATGAAGTTAGATGGCATCCCCAAGAACCCTCCTTGCTGTTGAGACTCCCCCACACACACCACTCTTCTTGGTATTTTGATTTTCTCTCAAGAACCCTTAGGTTTCTTCACTTTTGCTCTCTAGCTTCTCTCTTTTTCTCTCTAGGAATTGTTCTAGCAAATGACCAACTCTTGCAAGAGTTGACCAAGCCTTATATTTATAGAGGTAAGTTTACTTAGGCTACCTTAATCACCCAACTCCTAGCAAATTAAGCTCTTAATTTAGGTCAAAGCATGATCAACTTTTTAAGGGATTTGATGGAACATTGGGAAGGCTTCTCTCTTGGAGTAATTTAGGGAGCTTGGAGACTTGCACCCCTCCCTTGGTTCTCCCTCTCCTATTTCCTAGCCATTTTTGATTTTTCTTTTAATTCCAACTAGGTTATAAGGTTATATATATTGACCAACTTGAATGAGTATTGACCAATTTTGACTTTTGGTTGGGTCATCATTTGGGCTTTAGGAATTCAATTCCTTGGACTAACAATTAAATTCAATTGGGCTCTCAATTAAATTCATTTGGGCTCCCATCATTAATTCCATGGGTTATTAAATTAATTTCATGAGCTAGGTATTTAATCTATACCTTTAAATCACATAATATGGATTAGTATTCAAAATTTACCCTAGCATGTTTAATGCTATATTTAGGGTTATAAATACCAAATGTCCTAGTTGGATTAATTAAATCATCACATTCGATTTTTGTTGGAATTTTATTTACTTTACCACGCATTGGTTTAATTATAAACCCTGATACTTTTAATTGGGTCATCGGTTTAAGGTTTCGATCTTATCGTTATCCCTATTATTATTTCTAGGTTAGTCACTTTGTTTAACAATTTCACTGAGTGAGCTTCCCTTTAATTCCAATTTCATACATATTGATATGATTATTTATGAATGCACAATAAAATAATTTTTTAGTTTCATTTCATTGATTAATATGTCATCAATTATAATTAAAATAGGTTGTAATATTTGCAGTCATTACAATGAAGCTAAATAACACAAGCACACGCGGTTGTATTTAATTTAGTTAAATATTCTTTCTAAGATATAATAATATTTTGATTTGCAGTCAATTATTAATCTTAGTAACTTCACAAATTAGAGTGACCAAACAATTACGGATTTGATATCTAATTTAACAGTAGATTGCAACGAATAATAACCTTGTAGGTCTCCTAACAATTAAACGAATCAATCATAAATATAAAGAACAAAAGAATATTTAATTCTCAAAATATAAAATGAACAATTAAAATCAATTAAATCTCACAGTGTATAAATTCTGATAGTTTCCATTCACTTAAGCCAAGAATAATAGTTTTAACCACTCATAGTCATGAAATCAACAAAAAATAATAGAAGAAAAATATGTGGACAACAGGTTACAAGAGATACTAGAGATATGCTCCTAATTGTGTCCAGTAGCATGTATTTATAGGCTACATAATTTTTCTAACCCTAACAAGAATTATAATACTAATAAATTACTAATTAAAATCAATAATTTTAATCTTTTTTCAAATTGCAATTGGAATCTTTAATTTATTTATTTATGGAACACATGAATTGCAAGAAATGAGCTACTTGGAAATCTACTGAAAAATCTGACACGTGGAACCCTGCATGTGAAGTATAGTGTTGCCCAACCGCTACAATGCGCCCACGCGCTTTGTCCAAAATGTAACACACCGAGATCCCAACATTTCTTATTTAATTCAATAATGTCTGGATAATGCAATCATTAATCTTAAAATCATATTATATAATTATAAAATATATTAACGGCGATCTCATGCGCTAAAACTTAACCTGTAACCTTTAAAACCAAGCCTTTGACCATAATGCAGTCCAAATATTTTTTTCTTCTTAAAACTTACTATCAATAGTTGCATCGGGATCGTAACATTCACTTTACTATAACTTAGATCATATACAAATAAGTTATGACCTAGTCTATTACATTTTTAAAATCACATATATATATATATATATAATGATTTTACATAGCATACCCTGTGCATACATTCCACCATTAAACTATCTATACATAATCCTGTCTGCTAATTCCTGTTCCATACATGTAAGTTTATTACATATAAAACTCGACCAACAATAATACATTCACCTTATCCTTTTACAATATTTCTCTAAATAATACATACATGCACATTTATCTCTATGGATTTACAAATCATATAACCCTGAAATCCATTATAGGTTTACATTTAACTATCTGAATAACCACATTACATAGATACACATAACAATTCCTTTCATGGTTATCTATGTAATATTCTAAATATTTACAAGCCTTGTAGATAATGTGACGCCCCCAAATTCGGGTTACAAATACCCGGATCCGGTCATCACGATCCAATACAAACATTCACCTCTAAACAACATACAATAACTAAATGCGGAATAATAAACATATGTTGTTCATTCAAAAGGTGTTACTAGTCCCAAGATACGATAACCTTACAAAAAGTACACAAATACCCTTAATAAAGTACTTAGGGTTTATATGACATAACAGTTAATTTAAATTAACTACAGGACTACAATCTCGAAGTTTATTACTTCATCTTTCCTTTACCCTTGTTCTTTCCCGAAGTCTCGGGTTGCACTGCAATAAGGTTTCATGATATAGCAAGAGTGAGCAACTAGTTTGCTCAACAAGTTTAAATAACAACAAGGAACAATATATCATGAATGAAAGGGAATAGCTGAACAATTCAATAATGTGAATAACATAAGCAGGAATAATAAGTTGCTTTTAAAATTAGGATAGTCAAATAGACTATGAACTATAAATATCCACTGTAGTCAATAGCAGGTTGACTCAATGGTTACTACCAGAAATATGTACCCGAGGGGATCAGCCTCAGTACAATATGTGTATGCATAACATTTAATTTCCGTATTTTTGTACCTAATATTAGATACAGGGTACTCCCCTATAATAAAGGGGTGTTCATAATAGTCTAAGAATCCGCATCTTCAATGATTTGGATAGCTTTTAAAATCTTTAACATAAATGTCTAGCCGAACAATGACTTAGACTTACTGTGAACAGTTCTTTAAAGAATAGAACAATAATTAAGTACAAGTCAATGACTGTACAATCTCAAGTGCAACAAGTGCGAATAACAATAATATCGATGTGGAATAATTGTAAAGTAATTAAACCACTCAAAGCATGCTTGGAAATAACAGTTCAAGCTTAGATAAATAATTTGCTCAATGAAATGAGTTTAGAGATAAGGAACTTGCCTGCTGCTCAGCTACAATATATGTCTAGCTTTAACTAACTGGCTTTGAAAAGACCTAACATTAATAAAGTTGGTCTAATGATTAGTACGACGTATTTACACAACTACACGCTTACTAAGGTACTTATTTATCATATAAGTACTAACACATAATCTACATTAGTCAAAACAATATTATTAACCTTATAGACCCTTAATCATTTTAGGTTAATAATTTAATAAGTTAGAAATATTTTTCTTAAGTGTTGGACACTTATTAAACCCTTAAACAACTTATTACAATTGTTTAATTAAAGCATAATTAAGTTCAATTTATTTTATTAACTCGATCTCTATTTAATTACTATTTAATCTTGATTAAATAGAAATTAATTAATTAACTCTAGTTATTATTTAAAATAAATAATAACTAATTGTACTTATATATTATTTAATAATAATTAAATAATAAATAATTATTGATTCATTTTAACCTTCTTTAATTTAATATTAATCAACTAATAGTTAACTAAGTTAATTAACCTTACCTATTATTTAATTTAAGGAAATTAAATAATAGTTTACTCATTTTAATCCTCTTTAGTTATTATTTAATGTCAATTAAATAATAATAAATAATTATTTAATTAATTTTAATTATTATTTAAGGTTAAATAATAATCAAATCATTCTTATTTATTATTTAAATTAAATAATAAATTATTAATCTAATAACTTAATTTTCATTAATCGTTATTTAATGCTAATTAAATAATAATTAATTACTTAATTATCCTTATTTATTATTTAATAATATTTAAATAATAAATAATTACTTTACAAATTTTATCTCTCTTTAATTATTAGTTAATAGGAATTAAATAATAATTTGCTAATTTATTACCTTTATTTATTATTAACATTTTACATAATAAATAACTAATAAATTTATTTAACTTAACCATGATTTAGCTAAGTAGATTAATATTTAAAATATTTAAATATTAAACTTAATTAAAAATATACTCCCAATATCATTTTTGTATTATTATTATTTTTGCTATAATTTTAAATTAGTTTTTTAAATATTTAAATTAATTAAATTAAACCCGAATGGCATTTCTGTAATTAAGTTGAAAACTGAACCGAGGGCAAAATCGTAATTTCGACGAGAGAAAAAAAACACGGAGGGGCATTTTGGTAAATTCGCGGAAATGTCTTCCGCGCATGGCGCGCGTAATAAACTGAACGGCCCAAAACGGTGCCGTTTTGAAATCCATTCTGCTGGCTTCCGCGCGAATGCGCGGAGTAGTTTATTTTCTTGTGCCAAACGACGTCGTTTGGCTCCGCGTCTGGCGTGAACAGTGGTTCGCGCATTGCGCGACAGTGTTATTTTTTTTTGTTCCAGCAGAGTGTGAACAGTGTCCGGCAATACCCATTTTAAATAAAAATATACCAATAAGTAAGCTTTAAATCATCAATAAAAATCCAAAAAAATTACCAATCACCTTATATTAATTTATAACATGAAAAATAAATTTTTCATGATTTAATATCATTATTTTTTTATAAAAATTTTTACATCACATAAACTACTATAAATCATAACTTTTTGTGTATAACTCCATTTTGAGTGATTCAAATTTTGTTTTTCTCATGATTTAATGTTCTATAATATTAGAACATCAAACCTAAGTTTTATAAAAATATTTTTGGACATAAATTCCAAAACTTGTTTACACACTATTAAACACATATTTTAGCATATAAAATATACCAAAATACAAACCAAACCTATTAAACTCAAGCATGGCATAAATATTACAACTACACATTAATAACTATATTAACATGTTTATACTAACATGATGATTTATTTAATTTAAAAACAAAACTTTATTTAAAATAATCATTACCTTGATTTAATGGCTATTCTTCTTTTTCTTCCAAAATAGGTGGTGAATCTTGAAGACATAAACCAAGAAATCCTTCTCTTGATAATTTTGCTCTCAAAATATTTTTCTACACTCTCAAATGCTCTCTAGCTCTCTCTTTTGGACTTTGAGAAAATAATGAAATAAGCTTTACCAATTTCAAGTATACTTGCAAAATTATTAGATACACATAATATATCTAATAATTTTGCCCATGCCCCTAAATGACAACTTACACATGGAATGGGTTAAATGACACATTAGGTGAAAAGAGGGATGGTCCAAGTACTTGAAAAATCAAACAAGCAATCCATTAATTAAATAAATGAAAAATAAAACAAAATAAAAACAAATCATTTTTTTCTCTCTCCTTGCCATGGTCGGCTGATGGGTCTTTTAATTGTCCCAAAATGATAGTCAATTGTTAAATTTAAATAATTAATAAGTTTTATAAAGTATTTTCCAAGTGGGCCAATCATTGGGCTTTCATTTAAAATACCAATTGGGCTTCTATTAAATTGTTTGGGCTACTAAATTGTCAAATTTTATTATTCTACACTTGGGCTACTAATTGACCCATTTTGGGCTAATTTAATAATTTACACATTAATTATTCAATCAATGATTAAATAAATAATTAGATTGAATAAATAATTAAATATTCTAACCCATAAGTATTAAATTACTAAATGGACTAATAAATATTATTATTAATATTTCACATTATTTACATTAATTAATAATCATATTAATTAATTTATTATATTTAATTCACTCATTATATTCAATTTAATTGAATATTTAATTAATAGGAAACTTATCGATTATTTTGATATTAAAACTTTAGGGTTTGTTCACTAATTTAATAACATATTAGTGACCCCCTTTAATTAATTTTAGTAATTAATTACATAATTATTTAATCACATAATTAATTAATCACATAAAAAGATTTAAATAATCTCGTAAAACTAACTCGTTGGAAATTAAATTAATAATTTAATTAATAATGACGTGGAAATTCTAGGACATTACATTCTTCCCCCCTTATAAAAATTCCGTCCTTGGAATTGTAAAAATAAGGTTACTCAAATAAAAACGGGTAATTCGTTTTCATATCCTCCTCTAGTTCCCACGTAGCTTCTTCAATTGCGTGATTTCTCCAAAGTACTTTGACCGAATGAATTATCTTATTCCTCAGTTTCTGTTCCTTCCTATCGAGTATCTGAACAGGAACTTCTTCATATGATAAGTCCTTCTCGACTTGAATTGGTTCATAGGAGATAACGTGCTTGTAGTCCGGTTTATATGGCCGTAACACTGACACATGAAACACGTTGTGAATGTGCTCCAGTTCAGGAGGTAATGCTACCTCGTACGCCACTTCACCGACTCGCCTCAAGATTTCGAACGGTCCTATGAACCTAGGGCTCAGCTTGCCCTTCTTACCAAAACGGATTTTCCCCTTCCAGGGAGATACCTTCAGAAATACGAAGCTGCCCACGTCGAAGTCCCGCTTTTGGCGATGCAAATCTGCGTACTTCTTTTGACGATCTTGAGCTGCTACCAGTCGATTCCTGATAAGTTGTACTGTGTCTGCAGTCTGCTGCACCATTTCAGGTCCAAGCATTCTTCGTTCACCGACCTCGTCCCAACACAACGGTGTTCGACATTTTCTTCCATAAAGCGCTTCGTATGGTGGCATACCGATACTAGCGTGGTAGCTGTTATTGTAAGCGAACTCCACCAGTGGCAAATGGTCATCCCAACTGCCCTTTAGGTCCATTACGACCGCTCGGAGCATATCCTCCAAGGTCTGAATCGTTCGCTCGCTCTGGCCGTCAGTTTGAGGATGGTATGCTGTACTCAACCTCAATTGTGTACCCATCCTTGCTTGCAGACTTTTCCAAAAATTTGACGTGAAGCGCGGATCTCTGTCGGACACAATCGATACCGGTACTCCATGTCGTGACACTATCTCCTTCACATAGAGCTTCGCTAACTGCTCCAGATTGTACCGTATTCTGATAGGTAGAAAATGAGCTGACTTGGTCAGACGATCCACTATTACCCAGATGGCGTCCAAACCTTTATGTGTCGGTGGCAAACCCACCACAAAATCCATCGTGATGTGCTCCCACTTCCACTCGGGAATCTCTAGTGGTTGAAGCAGCCCGCTCGGCCGCTGATGCTCTGCTTTAACCCGCTGGCATGTCAGACATCGACTGACACATTCTGCCACTTCCTTCTTCATATTCGGCCACCAAAAATATTGTCTTAAATCCTGATACATCTTCGTACTCCCGGGATGTACTGAGTACCTTGTACTGTGAGCTTCCTGAAGAATCTCTTCCCTCAGCTCCAGATCCATCGGTACCCAGACTCTCCCTTCGAACCTTAGCAACCCTGTGCTATCAATCTTGTACTTAAGCTCCTCGCCTTCAGCAATTCGCTTCTTAATATTATCACAATCTTCATCCTTTTCCTGAGCCTCTTTGATCCTGTCTAATAAGGTCGGGCTTGCTGTTACTGTAAATAACTTCTCGTCTGCCTCCATCGGATATTTGATCTCCAACTCCAAACGTTCAAAATCTCTCACCAACTCTTCCTGATTTGTTAGCTTCAACAACTTCTCCCTGCCTTTTCTGCTCAAGGCATCTGCTACTACATTGGCCTTGCCTGGATGGTACAAAATCTCACAGTCGTAGTCTTTGATCAATTCTAACCATCGACGCTGCCTCATATTCAACTCCTTTTGAGTGAAGATATATTTCAGACTTTTGTGGTCTGTATATATCTCACACTTCTCGCCATATAGGTAGTGCCTCCAAATCTTCAGGGCAAAAACTACCGCTGCTAACTCCAGGTCATGAGTCGGGTAACCCTTCTCATAATCCTTTAACTGACGTGACGCATACGCAATGACCTTGCCGTGTTGCATTAGCACACAACCAAGACCCTTGTGTGACGCATCACTGTACACTACGAACCCTCCCGTGTCGTCCGGTAAAGCCAACACTGGTGCCTGGCTCAACCTCTTTTTCAACTCCATAAAACTTTCCTCGCACTTCTCCGACCAAACAAACTTCACAGTCTTTCGGGTAAGATTGGTCAACGGTGATGCTATCTTCGAAAAATCCTGAATGAATCTCCGATAATACCCCGCTAACCCTAAGAAACTCCTGATCTCAGTCGGCGTCTTCGGTTGTTCCCAATTGATAACTGCCTCCACCTTCGCTGGATCCACCGAAACACCGTCTTTGTCGATAACATGACCTAGAAACTGCACCCTCTGCAACCAAAATTCACACTTCGAAAACTTAGCGTACAGCTTCTCCCTTCTCAAAGCCTCCAATGCGATCCGTAAGTGTTCTACATGTTCTTCCTCCGTCTTCGAATACACCAATATGTCATCAATGAATACGACCACGAACTTGTCCAAGTACTGCTTGAACACTCTGTTCATCATATCCATGAATGCCGCTGGTGCATTCGTCAGTCCAAATGACATCACTAGAAACTCGAAATGACCATAACGAGTTCTAAATGCCGTTTTCGGGATATCCTCCTCCCTCACCTTCAGTTGATGATAACCCGTCCTCAAATCTATTTTCGAAAAGTATTTCGCTCCCTTAAGTTGATCAAACAGATCATCAATTCTGGGTAGCGGATATCTGTTCTTAATGGTGACCTTGTTCAACTCCCGGTAATCAATACAAAGCCTCATCGAACCATCCTTCTTCTTTACAAACAGAACCGGCGCTCCCCATGGTGACACGCTTGGTCTGATGTAACCTTTATCTAACAGTTCCTGCAGTTGAACCATCAATTCTTTCATTTCTACTGGTGCCATACGATACGGCGCCTTTGATATCGGTGCGGTCCTCGGTACCAAATCAATAACAAACTCCACTTCTCTGTCCGGCGGTAACCCCGGAATCTCTTCTGGGAAAATATCAGCGAATTCCCGTACAACAGGTATCTGACTCAGTTCGCCCTCGACACGTTGAGTATCGACCACATGAGCCAAATAACCTACGCACCCTTTCCTGAGCAACTTTCGTGCTTGCATCATCGTCAGACAACTTGATTGTCTCGGCGATTTACTACCGTAAAATATAACTTTGGACTTATTCGGAGTCTTTAAGTGCACACACTTCTTCTTACAGTCAATAACCGCCCCGTGACTCGATAGCCAATCCATCCCTAGGATTACATCAAACTCCCCCAGACGAATCGGTATCAAATCTACATTAAGTCTAAACCCTCGTAATTCAGCACAACAGTTCTTATGAATGTAGTCTACGAGAATGATTTCTTTGTTTGCTACTTCTACGTTCATAGGGTGTTCTAGCTTTTCTTGAGGTAAATCTAATCTCTTAGCAAAATCTTCAGAAACAAATGAGCAGGTAGCACCCGAATCAAACAATACATATGCATTAATATCATTGATCGGGATGATACCTGACACCACGTCCTTGGAGTCGACTGCATCCTGCACAGTCATGTTGAAGGTGCGCGCTGTGGGTCGGTTGGCCTGACTGGCTGGCCCTCCAATGCTCAGCCTGTTGTTATTGTTGTTGTTGTTGTTGTTGTTGCCTCTGTTGCCACTCCCAGCGTCTCCTTTCCTCTTTGGGCAGTCCTTGGCCTGATGATCGGTTGCTCCACAGGAGAAGCATACTCCCTTCATCTTCTTCGGGCATTGTGGAGCCATGTGCCCTGGCTGTCCGCAGCTATAGCAAACACTCTTCCCTTTCAAGCATTCGCCCGTGTGGTTCTTACCACAATTGTTGCATTTGCCCACTTTCTTAGCCTCTCCTCCGAATTTGTTACCTCCGGACGATTGGCTCTCATTCCACTTTCGTTTATTGGGGTTGCTGCCTCCACTGCTCCCCGTCTTTTGCCCGTCATGACCTTTCTTCCTCTCCTGGTTGAATTTATTTAGGGCCTCACTGCCACCCTCTGCAATGATTGCCCTTTCCAATAGCTCTGCAAAGCTCTTGATCTTTAATACCGCCACAGAACGGTACACCCACGGCTTCAAACCTAGCTCAAATCTCCTAGCCTTCCTAGCCTCCGTATCCACCTGATGAGTTGCAAACCTTGCCAACTCATTAAACTTGGCCGCATACTCGGCCACAGACATACTCCCCTGTTTTAGCTCGAGGAATTTCACCTCCATTTCTTGCTGCATGCTTTCTGGAAAGTAGTTTTCCAGAAACATTTCCTTAAAGCGTTCCCAGGTGATGACGCCTTCTCCTGCACGGCCCTTGTTGGCCTTCCACCAGTAGTTCGCCTCCCCCTTCATCATAAAGGTAGCGAAACTAGTCTTCTGTTCTCCGGCCACTCTAGCGACCTCGAACACCTTCTCCATTTCCTCGATCCAAGTCTGTGCTTCGATCGGGTTTAGAGTTCCCTGAAACTCCGGTGGTCCAACCAGTTTAAAGTCCTTGAAATTTGCCAAGTGCGGCGCTGTCTGCGGTGCTGGTTGTACTACCACTGGTGGGGGTCTAGTTTGCATGGCTTCCGCCAGCATTTCTGCAAACATTCTCATAGGATTGGGTTGATCCCCAACCTCACTCTCTGATTCTGGGATACGTTGATTGCGTGGTCTACCTCTCGGCATGATCTGCTAAAGAGCAAATCTTAGACTTATACTTATAGTTCTACACATTATGTTAGCCAAATTAACATTTAAATTCAAACTATATATCAAGCATATTTGATTTAACAAGGAAATAACTGCATTTATATTCATATACCAATGTTTTAGTACAGACTCAACAAGTGGCATACTTCTATAAACGCTCAAGGCACAAGTTGCCTAATAACGACTATCCTCTGACGAACAAAAGTGAGGATTCACAACCATCAACCCCCCCTAACAGAACAAAAGTTGGGGTCTAACTGACATCCTATGCATACATAGAAATATAAAGGCTTACAATAGCTGAAACATCCCTAATAGAAACAAAATGTGGGACTCGCTACTTCTAGATACAAATAAGATAACAATAATAAATCACCGCCTGCTGCGGTGAACAGTCCTACGAATAGCCCTGCGTAAAGCCTGCTGGGCCAACTCCTCCACTGTACGGCGACGAATCCAGCGTCTGCTGTTACCCGCCTCCCTAGGGTGCCTCCTAACCCGACGCCTCAGTCGATCAAACGAAGTGCCAAGAGCATATTCTAAGGTGTCGACCCTAGCAGCTCTCTCCCTATCCAGCTCAGCCCTGACTGTCTGGAGAACTGTCTGACTAGCCATCTCCCTAGCATCAAATCTCTCCACCGTCTGCCTCAACTGACTATTCTGGATCATCAGCTGCTGCACAGTAGGACCCAATTCCAACTGCTGAATTTTGGCCTGCAAATCGGCCATCTTCTCCTTAAGTTCCATGTTCTCACCAGAGAACATGTAAGCTGCATCTCTATACTGCTCCTCAGTCTGCTGGTGAATCTGGTTCTGCTCCTCTAGGTGCTGAACCCTCTCCTCTAGCTCATCATTAGCCGTAGTCAAAGTATCGATGATGTCATTGGCAGTAGTGCCCATGCCATCAGCATACTCTGCTGGCTCCTCCTGCTCGTCATCCTCAGAATCTGCCTCATCCTCATATTCGGCTTCCTCCTCACTATAGGGCCTCATCACCCCACCCCTAACGGGCTCCGCGGCATCCCTACTATCATCCTCCTCCAGATCGGACTCTCCTACTGGTGCTACAGGTGCAACGGGTGCATACCCTACCAACTGCTGCGTATCCACTGGGATATCAATGAATACCACGTCCTCTCGAGCTCCGCTCGTCTCGCCTATAGCCATCCTACAACACAACAGAAAAACTAACATCAGTACAACAATAAAATATATTCATTGAAGAAATGAAATTATATTTCATTGGGTACGACTCGACTCGATGAATTCCCCAATTCATCAAAACCACATAGGATAAATCTCCTCGATTTATCTCCTAACACTCAATACGAGTTTAATACTAAGGTTATAACTTAGGTTTCGCAATCCTAACGTTTCTAACCTACAGCTCTGATACCAACCTGTGACGCCCCCAAATTCGGGTTACAAATACCCGGATCCGGTCATCACGATCCAATACAAACATTCACCTCTAAACAACATACAATAACTAAATGCGGAATAATAAACATATGTTGTTCATTCAAAAGGTGTTACTAGTCCCAAGATACGATAACCTTACAAAAAGTACACAAATACCCTTAATAAAGTACTTAGGGTTTATATTACATAACAGTTAATTTAAATTAACTACAGGACTACAATCTCGAAGTCTATTACTTCATCTTTCCTTTACCCTTGTTCTTTCCCGAAGTCTCGGGTTGCACTGCAATAAGGTTTCATGATATAGCAAGAGTGAGCAACTAGTTTGCTCAATAAGTTTAAATAACAACAAGGAACAATATATCATGAATGAAAGGGAATAGCTGAACAATTCAATAATGTGAATAACATAAGCAGGAATAATAAGTTGCTTTTAAAATTAGGATAGTCAAATAGACTATGAACTATAAATATCCACTGTAGTCAATAGCAGGTTGACTCAATGGTTACTACCAGAAATATGTACCCGAGGGGATCAGCCTCAGTACAATATGTGTATGCATAACATTTAATTTCCGTATTTTTGTACCTAATATTAGATACAGGGTACTCCCCTATAATAAAGGGGTGTTCATAATAGTCTAAGAATCCGCATCTTCAATGATTTGGATAGCTTTTAAAATCTTTAACATAAATGTCTAGCCGAACAATGACTTAGACTTACTGTGAACAGTTCTTTAAAGAATAGAACAATAATTAAGTACAAGTCAATGACTGTACAATCTCAAGTGCAACAAGTGCGAATAACAATAATATCGATGTGGAATAATTGTAAAGTAATTAAACCACTCAAAGCATGCTTGGAAATAACAGTTCAAGCTTAGATAAATAATTTGCTCAATGAAATGAGTTTAGAGATAAGGAACTTGCCTGCTGCTCAGCTACAATATATGTCTAGCTTTAACTAACTGGCTTTGAAAAGACCTAACATTAATAAAGTTGGTCTAATGATTAGTACGGCGTATTTACACAACTACACGCTTACTAAGGTACTTATTTATCATATAAGTACTAACACATAATCTACATTAGTCAAAACAATATTATTAACCTTATAGACCCTTAATCATTTTAGGTTAATAATTTAATAAGTTAGAAATATTTTTCTTAAGTGTTGGACACTTATTAAACCCTTAAACAACTTATTACAATTGTTTAATTAAAGCATAATTAAGTTCAATTTATTTTATTAACTCGATCTCTATTTAATTACTATTTAATCTTGATTAAATAGAAATTAATTAATTAACTCTAGTTATTATTTAAAATAAATAATAACTAATTGTACTTATATATTATTTAATAATAATTAAATAATAAATAATTATTGATTCATTTTAACCTTCTTTAATTTAATATTAATCAACTAATAGTTAACTAAGTTAATTAACCTTACCTATTATTTAATTTAAGGAAATTAAATAATAGTTTACTCATTTTAATCCTCTTTAGTTATTATTTAATGTCAATTAAATAATAATAAATAATTATTTAATTAATTTTAATTATTATTTAAGGTTAAATAATAATCAAATCATTCTTATTTATTATTTAAATTAAATAATAAATTATTAATCTAATAACTTAATTTTCATTAATCGTTATTTAATGCTAATTAAATAATAATTAATTACTTAATTATCCTTATTTATTATTTAATAATATTTAAATAATAAATAATTACTTTACAAATTTTATCTCTCTTTAATTATTAGTTAATAGGAATTAAATAATAATTTGCTAATTTATTACCTTTATTTATTATTAACATTTTACATAATAAATAACTAATAAATTTATTTAACTTAACCATGATTTAGCTAAGTAGATTAATATTTAAAATATTTAAATATTAAACTTAATTAAAAATATACTCCCAATATCATTTTTGTATTATTATTATTTTTGTTATAATTTTAAATTAGTTTTTTAAATATTTAAATTAATTAAATTAAACCCGAATGGCATTTCTGTAATTAAGTTGAAAACTGAACCGAGGGCAAAATCGTAATTTCGCCGAGAAAAAAAAAACACGGAGGGGCATTTTGGTAAATTCGCGGAAATGTCTTCCGCGCATGGCGCGCGTAATAAACTGAACGGCCCAAAACGGTGCCGTTTTGAAATCCATTCTGCTGGCTTCCGCGCGAATGCGCGGAGTAGTTTATTTTCTTGTGCCAAACGACGTCGTTTGGCTCCGCGTCTGGCGTGAACAGTGGTTCGCGCATTGCGCGGCAGTGTTATTTTTTTTTGTTCCAGCAGAGTGTGAACAGTGTCCGGCAATACCCATTTTAAATAAAAATATACCAATAAGTAAGCTTTAAATCATCAATAAAAATCCAAAAAAATTACCAATCACCTTATATTAATTTATAACATGAAAAATAAGTTTTTCATGATTTAATATCATTATTTTTTTATAAAATTTTTTACATCACATAAACTACTATAAATCATAACTTTTTGTGTATAACTCCATTTTGAGTGATTCAAACTTTGTTTTTCTCATGATTTAATGTTCTATAATATTAGAACATCAAACCTAAGTTTTATAAAAATATTTTTGGACATAAATTCCAAAACTTGTTTACACACTATTAAACACATATTTTAGCATATAAAATATACCAAAATACAAACCAAACCTATTAAACTCAAGCATGACATAAATATTACAACTACACATTAATAACTATATTAACATGTTTATACTAACATGATGATTTATTTAATTTAAAAACAAAACTTTATTTAAAATAATCATTACCTTGATTTAATGGCTATTCTTCTTTTTCTTCCAAAATAGGTGGTGAATCTTGAAGACATAAACCAAGAAATCCTTCTCTTGATAATTTTGCTCTCAAAATATTTTTCTACACTCTCAAATGCTCTCTAGCTCTCTCTTTTGGACTTTGAGAAAATAATGAAATAAGCTTTACCAATTTCAAGTATACTTGCAAAATTATTAGATACACATAATATATCTAATAATTTTGCCCATGCCCCTAAATGACAACTTACACATGGAATGGGTTAAATGACACATTAGGTGAAAAGAGGGATGGTCCAAGTACTTGAAAAATCAAACAAGCAATCCATTAATTAAATAAATGAAAAATAAAACAAAATAAAAACAAATCATTTTTTTCTCTCTCCTTGCCATGGTCGGCTGATGGGTCTTTTAATTGTCCCAAAATGATAGTCAATTGTTACATTTAAATAATTAATAAGTTTTATAAAGTATTTTTCAAGTGGGCCAATCATTGGGCTTTCATTTAAAATACCAATTGGGCTTCTATTAAATTGTTTGGGCTACTAAATTGTCAAATTTTATTATTCTACACTTGGGCTACTAATTGACCCATTTTGGGCTAATTTAATAATTTACACATTAATTATTCAATCCATGATTAAATAAATAATTAGATTGAATAAATAATTAAATATTCTAACCCATAAGTATTAAATTACTAAATGGACTAATAAATATTATTATTAATATTTAACATTATTTACATTAATTAATAATCATATTAATTAATTTATTATATTTAATTCACTCATTATATTCAATTTAATTGAATATTTAATTAATAGGAAACTTATCGATTATTTTGATATTAAAACTTTAGGGTGTGTTCACTAATTTAATAACATATTAGTGACCCCCTTTAATTAATTTTAGTAATTAATTACATAATTATTTAATCACATAATTAATTAATCACATAAAAAGATTTAAATAATCTCGTAAAACTAACTCGTTGGAAATTAAATTAATAATTTAATTAATAATGACGTGAAAATTATAGGACATTACAGATAAGATTTTGAATAATCAATTAAAGGTTATAGTTTAAAACCTAGAGTTGGAAAAATGAGATGTGTAGAAAATGGGTGAATTTTTTTTTAACATAATTTATATGTTAGAAATTAAATGTGGGAATATTGTAATGAAGCACGTAGAGAATTTATTAAGTAAATAAATTCAATTGAGAAGTGAAGGTGGTTATATTGATAAACCTATATATCTAAAGTGTGTTTGCTAGCCAAATAAGATGATGAGTAAATTTAATACTCAATTAAACTAATAAATTAATTAGTTTAAATATTAAGTCATGAAATATAATTAAGTAGGTTAATTATATTAGTTATTAGTTAAAGTTGTGGGAAATTTAGGATGATTGTCTAGAATGACAATATTAAGAAGTTAATTAATTAAGTGATTAACTTAATTATTAAGTTGTCGTATAGAGCCCAATATTTATTTAACTGACTAACACAATGAAATGGTGTAGCAAGCCCAACGGAAATGTAGAGAAGCCCAATGAAATTGACTAACACAATGAAATGGTGTAGCAAGCCTTAGCAATTGGGTGAGAGTTTACTAAGATTGCTAGAGAGCCTTTTTATTATGAGTTAATAAGGAGTGAGATAACTCAGTGAGTTTAAGAAAAAGAAAGTGAGTTAGTGAGTTCTTTAAGTGAGTCTCTACCGAGTCAAGCCATTATAAATTAAGGAGGTGATCTTGGATGTCATCACACTTCATAGCATATGTTGGGGAAGCAAAGAAAGCAAGCCATCAAATTTAAGAGGTTGAACGAAAGAAGCAAATAAGCGTAAATGGTAGAAGCGAACCAGACAAATTTTTCAGAACTTGCTCCTATGTGCCTTAACATGCTATGATGTGATATTAAATTACTGATAGAAAGACATTGATGATAATGGTGATATGCATAAAGTACGATTACGTGTAAAATATGTATAAATATGAAGCATGAACTGCTAAATGTTATATGTGATGTATGAGCAGTATGACATAAACTGAAATGCATGAAAAGCACGATGTAAGTGTAAATTACAGATTTTATGTGAAGCATGTGATGTGTTATGTGTAACTGTTAAACTTGTTGAGCCGTCGTGCTCACTCTTGCTTAAACCAATATTTTTAGATAGTACAAGTATTTGAAGTCTTGATAAGGATAAAAAAAAAAAGGAATGCATATTACATTCACTGAAGGCCTAGCACAACCATTGTAGATATCAGTCCGAATTGGACAGGTAAAATGATTGTGTAGTATAAGAATTGGTTGGTATGTATTATGAGTCTTAGATACTCAAATTGATTGTAATAGAATGTCGTATCATGTATGATATTGAGACATACTAGGAATGTATAAAGATTTCGATTATGGAATAGAAAGAGATGTTGTAAAATTGTAAATAAATGATTATTTATCAATTATAATATTGTTGTAATTCATTAACAATAAGAAAAAAGTTGTACTAGTGTTGAACTGAATCCGAGGTTCGAGGGTCCCGAATTCGGGGTCGTCACAAGTTGGTATCAAGGCTGATAGGTTATAAACTTTAGGTAGGAGTACCTTATGCTATAACCGTAGTAGAAGATAAGTAAAATGATAAATAAATAAACTCCATAAGAGTTTAAGTAATAAAAGATGAATTTGGAAGATTTATATATATGAGATTATCCAAAGATGGATTTGAGAATATATAAGAGAAATAAAAAGGGTCATGTTGTACCTAATTTGAAGAAATGATAGAAGATATCTTATAATAAGATTTTGAAAAGCATAAAGAAAATGCTAGAAATGTCATGAAATGATCTAGGGAAATGAACTCGTAATAATGCAGATGTGCTAAAATATGAATCTAGAGAATTTGTATTCAATTAAGAAAAATTAGTGGTTTGTGGGTTTTTAATTGAAGACTCATATTAGTGGCTGAGTTGTACGATTCCTTATATGGACGGGGAATTTGTGCTTGGTTTTAGAGCCACTTAGCTTCCTATATTAATATAGTGGTTGAGTTGAACGAACCCTTGTATGGACGGGGGCTATGATATATCAGCAATATTGGTTTGCAAAAATATGGCATACATATAATCAAATTATATAAGCGCAACGGAAGCAAGAAAATCAGATTTTAAATTTTTTTGTACAAACCAATAACCCGGATATTTTTTATGCGACTATTATTAATTGAGGAATGATAAAAGAATTTATACCTTTGTAGAACCAAGCTTCCACGGGTACAAGTTCATCTCCCTTTCATCCTTCACGTTCTTCTTCAAATTCACCAATTAAATTCCACGGATCAATGTTAGCTCCCCAAGTGTGAAGCCTCTAGAGGTGATCCACCAAGAGATCTATGAATTAAAGAAGTGGATTTTTGGTTTCTCCAAACCGTAGGTGGCTAGCCCTAATTCTCTCTCTCTCTAACTCCTTAGATGTAGAGAATTATGGAGTACTCTCTCTAATCTAATGAAAGAGTGTGTAACCTTCATCTATGATAAGACTCCTCTAATTTATAGATATATTCAACCATCCTAAACTATTTAGGATTAGGGTTTTAATTTAATTCCCAATTTAATTAGGAACTAAATTAATTAATTACAATTCCTAAAGCATTTAGGAATCTAATTATTTAATAATGAGAGTACTTCTTATTAATTAATTACTAAACCATTTAGTAACTTAATTAATTATTATAATTATAATTCCTAAACTATTTAGGAACTTAATTATTTAATAATAATATTACTACTTATTAATTAATTACTAAACCATTTAGTAACTTAATTAATTATTAATTCTTAAACCATTTAGGAACTAAAGAATAATACTAGTAATTATAATAATAGTAATAATAATAAGACTTCTCTTATTAATTTATAATTAATATTTCTAAAATATTAAATTATAAATATTAAGCTATTTAATTTATTCTATCATCATAGTATAAATTAAATATACTTAATTTATTATTACGATTATGCCATCCACTTCTAAAATAAATATTACTCTTTTGCGGTGTGACCATTTAGGTTCTCCATATTAAACCGGTTGTATAATAAATAAATTAGAACAATTCTAATTCATTTATTAAGAATTAACTCTTTAATTCATAATAAATAATTATTCCACAATAAGGGTAAGCCCTCTTAGCGATTAGTCGACTTTCCAGATAATATAGATTTCATCATTTGATCGTAAAAGAACCTTTCAGCAAATAGTTACCGTACAATTCAATCCTTCTACCATACAATGTCCCAATCAAATATAAGACACGGAATTTCTGTCAAGTCTTATTTATTTGATTATATGCATTTCAATTTACAAATACACAACTCTAGTTAATCTAAATTAGAAACTCCTTTCTAATTTCATTCAACCCTGGCCAGGGATTTCTGAGTTGTCACTTATTGAATCGCATAGGACATTCTCTCCCTTTACTGAAAGTGGTAGATCATTTGTTGATTATTCACCTATCTCCATCTGTACCTTATTATACCCAAGCATATCCTTTGATATACCAATAGGTCTTAAGGAATATGTCAAAGTATAACTTAGTATACACAAGATACTATGATGATCTCAAGTCCAAAGATCACTTGTACAACTATCACATAAGGAACTCGTATTGATAGACAAGTAAAACTCCATTTGGTGTTTCTTGAGCAAGTCGCGTTCAGTGAACTTATTCTCTAATAAGCACCTACATACTTGCTTTAGTGTCTCTACGCAAATGATTATGAGATCAATCATCCTCTTCATAAGAGCAAGCATAGTATGTACCAATCTATCCGGATCTACTAATCCCCATTTTAGTGATCCAACGATTATGAACAATTTTAGTTTTAAGCTATGTTGAATTTAGATCTCATTAGCATGATCCTCATCATGGTTCTAAAAGCATTGCTCGAAAACTATGAGTTTATCCATTTGATTAATTCAAGAAATTAATCATAAATAAAGAAATGTCTTGATTCTTTTATTAATAAATGAACAAGATTACAAAGTATATGCTTATCACATCAAATGTTATTGGCTTGAGGACATACTATTTTCAATCTCCCACTTGCACTAAAGTCAATCGCCCTTTGGTATCCCTATACCATTCTTCTCTAAGTGGCGTACAAATTGCTTAGTAAATGCTTTAGTTAGTGGATCTGTAATGCTGTTCTATGAGTCTACCATCTTTATGGTGTCGTCTCCTTTTCAATGATTCATCTAATCATATGAAAGTGCCGCAACGCATGTTTGGATTTCAGATGAGACCTAGGTTCCTTGGCAAATTAAACTCCTTTAATGTTAGGAACCATTATAAGTTCTGTAATGAACTTGTTTAACCAAACAATTACCTTTGCAGCTTCACTTATAGTTATTTACTATGTCTTTGTCACTAAATCAGCAACTCTTTGTTGTTTGGAACTTTTCCAACTCACTGCAGCACCGTTCACGGTAATCATATTACCTAAAACGGATATACTGTTATCTTGGTTAGTCTGAACAAACTTGAGTTTGTTAAGCCCTCTAGTTTTATATCAGACCCATCATTAGAAACTTTTTTCTAATGTTCTTCTCCATAATTAAACTGATAGCTGCTTATCATACATAAGCAATATCAAGTCTAGTACATTTCAATGAATCAATGTACGTCCTTTGGGTCAAGCTGAACATCCTTTATGATCTATGTCTATAGACCTTTATCCTAAATAGGATGTTAGGACGCTTCTCCCAAGTCCTTAATGGAGAAGTTTTTAGACAACCACATTTTTACTAATTGTAGCATCGGTATGTTATTCTTTATCAGTATTATATCATCATATAATACTAGAAATGTCACAGTGCTCCCACTAACCTTTGTACACACTTGGTTCATCCTCGTCTTTGATAAAATCAAACTCTTTTGATTGTCTTATCAAAATGGATGTTCCATCTTCAAGAAACTTGCTCCAATTCATAATTGGATCGTTGTAACTTACATACTTGATTTGCTCCATCTATATGGAGACAAATCCTCTTGGTTGTATTATACATACATCCTTTTGTATAGTAAACTGCAACTGTAAGTAAAATCCGAATGGATATATGCATTTTCACTAGTGAAAAATTTCATCATAGTCAACTCATTAACCTTGTTTGAAATCTTTTTACCACTAGTCAGGTCTTATAGGTCTCCACCTAGCCATCTGTTTTAGTCTTTCTCCAAAGACCCATTTCAAATTTTATGGTCATCGACCATTTCTCTCGAGTATCTAATACTCATACCTCATCGTATATCGCTGGATCATTATCCACTATGATGTGTACCTTATCATCATCATCTACGATGAATCCATACCATTAAGGTATCTTCGGTACTAAACCAGATTTACGACTTGGTTGTCGTACAATAGGTTTATCTACTTGTACAGATTCCTTCATTTTTATCTGTAGTGTTTTGTGGTTCTTGAACTTCTTCAAGATCTATTTTACTCCCACTAACCCTTTAAGGAAAAACTCATTTTCCTATAAGGCAGCGTGTTTCAACAAACACATTTTAGTTAGTCGGATTATAGAAGTGATACCCTAAACTTTCTTTAAGATATATCTCACAAGTTTACACTTATCAGATCTTGTGCTTCGCTTATCATGTCAAACCTTTTTGACATAAGCTGAACAATCCAAATCTTAACATACTTAAGACTTGGTTTCCTCCCTATCCATGACTCATATGAAGTCTTGGGGACGAAATTTGAAGGTATCTTATTTAGTAGATATGCGATTGTTTCTAGAGCATAACCCTAGAAGGATATTGAAAGATCGGTAATACTCATTATGGATCATCACCATGTCCATTCTGTGAGAATACCATTTTGCTTGAGATGGTCTAGAAACTTATTGCTTAAGTATTTCCTTCTCGATCTAATCGAAGAACTTTAATACTTTTGGTCTTTAGTTTCTATATTTCACTTTTGAATTCTTTGAATTTTTCAAATGATTTGGATTTGTATTTCATCAAATACATATATCGAAATCTAGAATCATCAGTGAAAGTAATGAATGAATACCCTCCTCTTGCATTTGTTGTCATAGGTCCCATATACGACTGTGTGTACCATCTCTAACAACTCCGTAACTCGCTCTCCATGTCCACTAAATAGAGATTTAGTCATATTGTCCATGATACAAGATTCACAAGTTGTATTTGATTCATAATCAAAAGGCTCTAAAAGCTTATCTTTATACAACTTGTTTAGTCTTGTTTCATTAGCATGACCGAGTAAACAGTATTGCATGCAGGTATGATTCATATCATCTCTTTGTTTTTAGTTTGTTCAAATTGGAATATTTTTCATGTAAGTCAAGTATACAAAATCCATTAAGTAATCAACCAGTTCTAAATATAACATTATCATTATAAACAGAACAATGATTGTTCATTATTATAATGTCAAAAATCATTCCTTGTCATCACATGCAACTGAAACAATATTTTTAAGAACTGGAACCTAGTAACAACTTACTAACTTAATAGGCTTGCCCGTAGACAATGCTAAACTATAAGTTCTCATGGCTAATGCAGCAACATTTGCTTCATTCCCCAACATAGGATTACTTATCCTTTGTTTAGCTTTCTACGTCTGCTTAGTCTTTGTAACGACTTGCATATGTGAGACCACCATCCGGTATCTAATACCTAAGTAGAAACTTGACTTATAGAAAGTTCTATTTTATTATGAATAAATCTATATCTGTAGCTGAAGCTTTATTAAACTTCTTCTACTTAACTACTGCAACTCTCTTGCGGTTATTCTTCCAGTGTCCCAGCTTATTACAATTAAAGCAAACTTCTTTGCCCTCGGGATCATTTTTATTTATATCCTTTGTTTAGCCTTTCTTTTGCCTTCTACTCTTTCTGACTCCTCATAAATACCTTTGGCCATCTTCCTCTGCTTAGAAGATTCATCTACGAGTAAAACTTGGTTTTTCTTGGAAGAAAAGTGACTCTCAACAGTCTTCAATATATTTAAGCAAATCAGTTAAACTGACTTCTAGCTTATTAATGTTTGAAGTTCACAACATAATAGGAGTCAGTGAGTGACTGCAAGATCGAATCTTGACTCAACTCTCCATCCTTGACAAAACATGTCCTAATTGATCAATCGAATTAATCATCTTTAGGACATGTGTCTATACTGTAGTGCCATTGGCCATTATAGATCGGAAGAGCTCCTTAGATATCTTATATTTAGTTGACCTACTTTGTTCACCATACAACTATTGAATGTGTAGCAATATAGTAGGTGCATCCATTTTCTCTTGTTGACGCTGTAACTCAATACTTATGGATGCGAGCATGATATATTGAGCCACCTTTGCATCATCTTGCCATTTAAAATAGCAATCTCTTCCTTAGAGGCTTAGTCTACAACGTTTGTAGGAATAGGCAAATTAAGGACATTTGCTAGGTTTTCAGCATGGATAACTTTTCTCAAATTTGTTTAATCAATCCGAACAATTCGGTTCGATTAATTGTTAGCATACATTATGCTATGCAGTGTTAGTGAATTAAACATAGCAATATTCTTTAAGTGAATTAATAACAACATTAACATGCATTCATTTTATTAATTACCAAAATAAATTAGGTCTTTATTTAAAATGGTGTCTCCCGCTATTTTCTTCAAACTATATTACCCTCCTTTATAGTTCGGCAAATCTAGTTAAAGATTTGCTAGTGAGAATAAGGATCCTATTTCAAATGTATATAGCCTTGTGTGACACAACAAATGATATATAAATAAATAGGTAGACAACTCTTGTCAATTACATCAACATGTAACTCCTTTTATTTTGTCTCTTAGATTATTATGATCATGTGTGACACATCCAAAGCAAAATTATTCAAGTTAAGTCCAACCTAGCATTTTCTTATATTAGAAGAGAAAAAGACTGTCCTTGTGTGACACAACAAAACAGTAATGTTCAATTCTTTTTATAAACATCAAATGTGATAAAACAATATCTCAAAAAATTAATATAAGCCTTGTGTGACACAACAAACTTATAATGATTATTTGATACTCTATCGTTTTACCATGCTAGAAGGCGACGTTCGATATTTTAAATAAATATCTTTGAACGTTACAACTTAATATTATGAGTAGTAGAATAAATAAATTAAAACCATTCTAATTTTATTTAATTGAATTAAACTCCTTTAATTCATGAATTAAATATTTTAATTCATTTTATAAATAATATTTATTCTACATTATGATGGGTTTATTAATATTAATTGTCTCATCTTGTTTAGCGCGCATGCACACACACATATATATATATATATAAAATACGCTTCATATTAATTAACATGCGAAGCATGTTTGATAATATATAATATATATAAATATGCATGCACATATAGAATACTATATTCTACTTGGATTGATTATGGACTTTTATTCTAGTTTGGTTCACTAGAGCCACCAAGTGAACCAAAAGGTCAAACCTAGGGTGCAAGAATAAATTAAATTAAATGTAACTATTACATTTAAATTCGAGCTCCATTACAAATGGGTCTTCATGCGCTCCTTGCTTCTTTGCTCCAATTCTTCAAAATAATTCTAACTAATCCTATTACAAAAACTATTTACAATAAATAGAAACATTGATAAACAGTCAAGGGGAAGTACATAGGAGGGAGATAAAATTATACATAAGAAAAATTAGAAATACGAGGTACACAGACCCCATTTATTAAAAAACTCATTCATTCATGCATTTAATTTAAAATTAAATCCAATCATATTGGTCAATAGTCTATAATCAGTCACATTTATTATCATATATATCAACATATATATTAATAAATATTATTCATCTCATGAATTAAATAAAACATTCCATATATGTATTGGTATCATTTAATGGGCAATTAAAGTTGCATGAAATCCAATTTCATGTTTAAAATAAACCTTTTATTTTAATTATAAAATCATGTAAAAATAAACTATTTATTTTTATTATATTTTTGTATTTTTTGGATTTTTAAAATCACCAAAAATAAACTAGTTATTTTTTAATTTTTAAAATCTGCTCAAAACTACAAAAATGCCATTGAAAATTTTGAAAAATCAATATTTAAGAAACTTCCACCGGAACCAAGTAATTACGAAAATGCCACCGTGCGTTTTATTTACGAAAATTCCACAGCGCATTTTATTTACAAAAATGCCACCAATCAGTTTAATTACAGAATTGCCACCGCGCAGTTTAATTACAGAATTACCACCGCGCCAAGAATTTACAAAAATGCCATCGCTTCAGGAATTTACCAAAATACCACCACACCAGCTAATTACGAAATTGCCATTTCGCACAAAAATTACCAAATTGCCATTCCGATTACTGTAGCAGTCGCGATTTATTTTTTCTTGTTCCAAAACACAATTTTTGGAATTGATTTTCAAGACCCATGATTCTATACAATAAATTATGCCCAATAAATTATTCTAAATACATACCCATATACATATGAAATTAAAACAATTAATAATTCGCATAAGTTTGGCTCTTAATGCCACTGTTGGGTTGCAAAAATATGACATACATATAATCAAATTATATAAGCGCAACGGAAGCAAGAAAATCATATTTTAAATTGTTTTGTACAAACCAATAACCCGGAGATTTCTTATGCGACTATTATTAATTGAGGAAGGATAAAAAAAATTTATACCTTTGTAGAACCAAGTTTCCACGGGTACAAGTTCATCTCCCTTTAATCCTTCACGTTCTTCTTCAAATTCACCAATTAGATTCCACGGATCAATGTTAGCTCCCCAAGTGTGAAGTCTCTAGAGGTGATCCACCAAGAGATCTATGAATTAAAGAAGTGGATTTTTGGTTTCTCCAAACCATGGGTGGCTAGTCCTAATTCTCTCTCTCTCTCTTTAACTCCTTAGATGTAGAGAACTATGAAATACTCTCTCTAATCTAATGAAAGAGTGTGTAACCTTCATCTATGATATGACTCCTCTTATTTATAGATATAGTCAACCATCCTAAACTATTTAGGATTATGGTTTTAATTTAATTCTCAATTTAATTAGGAACTAAATTAATTAATTACAATTCCTAAACCATTTAGGAATCTAATTACTTAATAATGAGAGTACTTCTTATTAATTAATTACTAAACCATTTAGTAACTCAATTAATTATTATAATTATAATTCCTAACCTATTTAGGAACTTAATTATTTAATAATAATATTACTACTTATTAATTAATTACTAAACCATTTAGTAACTTAATTAATTATTATAATTATAATTCCTAAACTATTTAGGAACTTAATTATTTAATAATAATATTACTACTTATTAATTAATTCTTAAACCATTTAGGAACTAAATAATAATACTAGTAATTATAATAATAGTAATAATAATAAGACTTCTCTTATTAATTTATAATTAATATTTCTAAAATACTAAATTATAAATATTAAGCTATTTAATTTATTCTATCACCATAGTATAAATTAAATATACTTAATTTATTATTACGATTATGTCATCCACTTCTAAAATAAATATTACTCTTTTGCGGTGTGACCATTTAGGTTCTCCATATTAAACCGGTTGTATAATAAATAAATTAGAATAATTCTAATTCATTTATTACGAAATAACTCTTTAATTCATAATAAATAATTATTCCACAATAAGGGTAAGCCCCCTTAGCGATTAGTCGACTTTCCAGATAATATAGATTTCATCATTTGATCGTAAAAGAACCTTTCAACAAATAGTTACCGTACAATTCAATCCTTCTACCATACAATGTCCTAATCAAATATAAGACACGGAATTTCTATCAAGTCTTATTTATTTGATTATATGCATTTTAATTCACAAATACACAACTCTAGTTAATCTAAATTAGAAACTCCTTTCTAATTCCATTCAACCCTGGCCAGGGATTTCTGAGTTGTTACTTATTGAATCGCATAGGACATTCTCACCCTTTACTGGAAGTGGTAGATCCTTTGTTGATCATTCACCTATCTCTATGTGTACCTTATTATACCCAAGCATATCCTTTGATATACCAATAGGTCTTAAGGAATATGTCAAAGTATAACTTAGTATACACAAGATACTATGATGATCTCAAGTCCAAGGATCACTTGTACGACTATCACATAAGGAACTCCTATTGACAGACAAGTAAAACTCCATTAGGTGTTGCTTGAGCGAATCACGTTCAGTGAACTTATTCTCTAATAAGCACCTACATACTTGCTTTAGTGTCTCTACACAAATGATTATGAGATCAATCATCCTCTTCATAAGAGCAAGCATAGTATGTACTAATCTATCCGGATCTACTAATCCCCATTTTAGTGATCCAACGATTATGAACAATTTTAGTTTTGAGCTATCTTGAATTTAGATCTCATTAGCATGATCCTCATCATGGTTCTAAAAGCATTGCTTGAAAACTATGGGTTTATCCATTTGATTAATTCAAGAAAATAATCATGAATAAAGAAATGTCTTGATTCTTTTATTAATAAATGAACAAGATTACAAAGTATATGTTTATCACATCAAATGTGATTGGCTTGAGGACATACTACTTTCAAGCAAACCAATTAGGGAGATACTGCTGCGAAACTTGCACGATCAGTGTGTATTGAAGAAGAAAGATATGCATTGATGACATGTATTTCCTTACAGTGTTGAACAGTTGAGAAACTGATATATTTGTTCTTGGTTTAACGACCGTTTAACTTCCTATATTGATTAGTGGCCAAGTTAACCAATTTCTTGTATGGGCAGGAGATTGTGTTTGATTTGACAACCACTTAGCTTCCTATAGTGATAATCAATTTGAACCTGGTGTCACGCTATTCGATTTATATATGGTGAGAAGGTGATTATTTTCTCATAATATATTGGATAGGTAGAGAATATTAAGATAAGTACATGTTCTTAAAACTCATACTGATGGTAAGTTTGTGACTCATAATCGTATGGTGGAACTCCTCAGCGAATGGACAATGTTGGTCTAACTAGGATAAGTTCCTCAACTCATATGATTGTAGCAAGTTTCTGAACTCCTTATGTATGGTAAGTTTGATGAACAGTGAGAACAGGTAGAGTTAATTAGCAAGATTAGAGTAATACTATATGTAATCATTAAGCTGAAAAAGAATGCGGAGGAGAAATTTGAGGTATTTTAAGGTTTTAGGATATTTCAAATCTTCTAGCTACGCTAGACTTTGACATTCTTAAAATCATGTTAAATTCACACTTCTGTGCTTTTGAAAATGTCAAAACATGTTTTAGTAATTATTAATGCATTTAGTGCAAAGATAATAAACGATGGAGTCATTAATGCAAAGTAACCTAGTGCTGGATGTTTAAAGCCCACTATGGTATGATGTAGTATGACGAAGTCATAAAATAATTTTCAGTATTTTAAAACGTTTAAAGAAGAGTCTATGCTAATTGTTTCGGCTAGACAAATTGATTTAAAAATATCAAAATGTATTTATAAAATCATCACGCGCCATTAAAGCCATGGTGCGAAGATGAAAAGACGGAATCCTCAACGCACTGTTGCAACGGTGCGGTATCATGAAGTCCTAAAAATGAATTTCAGTTATTTTTCTAAAATGATTTTTAGTTCGTAATATACGAACAGTTCAATGACGCGAGTCTATGTTATTTATTTTGACAGGACATTTTTGGTCAGAAATGGTTCAAGTTGTATTTTGAATCCAAAATTATTTTGGTGCGAAATTTGGTAATAAGTCTGAGGTGAACAAGTACAAGAAATAAGTATATTCTGTCGGCTAAAGCAGATATATTTTCGTTGGCATATAGCTCTGACTGGTGCCCAATAACTAAGACGTTTTGCATGACATATGGTACAATAGGATGATCACCTAGCGTACACCTATGGAATGTTTTCAGTCTTTGTGATTGATAAACATTCTGTTTATAAGTATTTACAGGGATAAATACTATTTATTCGGAATTCAGTTAATTCCTTTCGGATATTCACGGTCTTGATGACCCCTCAGCATATTATGAAAGTTTTAATGAATATTTTGATTTTCAATTTATTCTTCTGTAAGATATTGATTTTCAATTTATTCTTCTGCAAGATATTCCATTGTTCTGGAATTGTAAGTTAGAAGTATGAACTTCCTAAAAAAGGGGGGTCATAGAATTTGATGAGTAAAGAGATATTCTCACATATGAAAATTTGTAGAAATGAGTATGATGAAATTTTAGGGACGAAATTCTTATAAGAATGGGTGAATGTAATATCCCAAATATTTACAAGCTTTGTATATAAGATTTTGAATAATCAATTAAAGGTTATGGTTTAAAACCTAGAGTTGGAGAAATGAGATGTGTAGAAAATGGGTGAACATTTTTTTTTAACATAATTTATTTGTTAGAAATTAAATGTGAGAATATTGTAATGAAGCACGTAGAGAATTTATTAAGGAAATAAATTCAATTGAGAATTGACGGTGGTTATATTGATAAACATATATACCTAAAGTGTGTTTGCTAGCCAAATAAGAGGATGAGTAAATTTAATACTCAATTAAACTAATAAATTAATTAGTTTAAATATTAAGTTATGAAATATAATTAAGTAGGTTAATTATATTAGTTATTAGTTAAAGTTGTGGGAAAATTAGGGTGATTGTCTAGAATGACAATATTAAGAAGTTAATTAATTAAGTAATTAACTTAATTATTAAGTTGTGGTATAGAGCCCAATATTGATTTAATTGACTAGCACAATGAAATGGTGTAGCAAGCCCAACAGAAATGTAGAGAAGCCCAATGGTGGAATTTAATTTCCTAGCCCAATGGTGGAATTTAATTTCCTAGCCCAATGATCTAATTAAATTTTGTTAAACCTTAGCTTAATGAATTAATTACGGTAGCCCAACTTAGAGTTTAATTGTTGGGAGCCCTAAAGGAATTAATCTAGTAGATTAAATTTAAGGAAATTAAAGTGTGAATTGGATTATATAATTTGTCCGAGTAAGTTATTGAATTAAGTTTAATAAAGGAAGTCCGATTAATGGATTTATTAACGGACTAACTTAAGATTATTCTGTGAGGAACCCTAATTAAATATTCGATTAATATTGAATATAACAAATCTAAATTGATTATGTAAATTAAATTTAATTTGATTATTAAATTGTTCCTTAATTATTTAAACAAGTCATTTAATTAAATTAAGTGATGGACTTGTAGAAATTTTTGTATGATTGGGTATTTTATTAGTCTAGCCCAATGTTTTAATTAATTGAGAATTGACGGTGGTTATATTGATAAACATATATACCTAAAGTGTGTTTGCTAGCCAAATAAGAGGATGAGTAAATTTAATACTCAATTAAACTAATAAATTAATTAGTTTAAATATTAAGTTATGAAATATAATTAAGTAGGTTAATTATATTAGTTATTAGTTAAAGTTGTGGGAAAATTAGGGTGATTGTCTAGAATGACAATATTAAGAAGTTAATTAATTAAGACTTAACTTAATTATTAAGTTGTGGTATAGAGCCCAATATTGATTTAATTGACTAGCACAATGAAATGGTGTAGCAAGCCCAACAGAAATGTAGAGAAGCCCAATGGTGGAATTTAATTTCCTAGCCCAATGATCTAATTAAATTTTGTTAAAACTTAGCTTAATGAATTAATTACGGTAGCCCAACTTAGAGTTTAATTGTTGGGAGCCCTAAAGGAATTAATCTAGTAGATTAAATTTAAGGAAATTAAAGTGTGGATTGGATTATATAATTTGTCCGAGTAAGTTATTGAATTAAGTTTAATAAAGGAAGTCCGATTAATGGATTTATTAACGGACTAACTTAAGATTATTCTGTGAGGAACCCTAATTAAATATTCGATTAATATTGAATATGACAAATCTAAATTGATTATGTAAATTAAATTTAATTTGATTATTAAATTGTTCCTTAATTATTTAAACAAGTCATTTAATTAAATTAAGTGATGGACTTGTAGAAATTTTTGTATGATTGGGTATTTTATTAGTCTAGCCCAATGTTTTAATTAATTGGGGCGCAAATTAATTTAGTAGCCTAACATTTCAATGGATCAAAGGAGTATTCACGGCCCCAATGAATTTAATTTCAAGCCCCAAATTTTGGTCTAATGGTCAAAGCTTCTAGAAGAATTTAATTGGTAAATTTTGGAATTAAAATAAATGGAAATTGGGTAAATTTTAGGGAGTATGGCTGGTGGAAATGGTGGAGTGTGGATTCCAAATTTTTTTAATTTTGCTTGCTTGAGCTAAAGTGTGGAACACTCCAATTAATTGCTAGTATTTTTGGAAAATGGTTGAGGTCCATTCTATACATATAAGTGTTATATGTATAGGTTTATGCTACTATAAATATGAGCCTTAGCAATTGGGTGAGAGTTTACTAAGATTGTTAGAGAGCCTTTTTATTATGAGTTAATAAGGAGTGAGTTAACTCGGTGAGTTTAAGAAAAAGAAAGTGAGTTAGTGAGTTCTTTAAGTGAGTCTCTACCGAGTCAAGCCATTATTAATTAAGGAGGTGATCTTGGATGTCATCACACTTCATAGCATATGTTGGGGAAGCAAAGAAAGCAAGCCATCAAATTTAAGAGGTTGAACGAAAGACGCAAATAAGCGTAAATGGTAGAAGCGAACCAGACAAGTTTTTCAGAACTTGCTCCTATGTGCCTTAACATGCTATGATGTGATATTAAATTATTGATAGAAAGACATTGATGATAATGGTGATATGCATAAAGTATGATTACATGTAAAATATGTATAAATATGAAGCATAAACTGCTAAATGTTATATGTGATGCATGAGCAGTATGACATAAACTGAAATGCATGAAAAGCATGATGTAAGTATAAATTACAGATTTTATGTGAAGCATGTAATGTGTTATGTGTAACTGTTAAACTTGTTGAGCCGTCGTGCTCACTCTTGCTTAAATCAATATTTTCAGATAGTAAAAGTATTTGAAGTCTTGATAAGGATCAAGAAACATGAATGCATATTACATTCACTGAAGGTTTAGCATGACCATTGTAGATATCAGTCCGAATTGGACCGGCAAAATGATTGTATAGTATAAGAATTGGTTGGTATGTATTATGAGTCTTAGTTACTCAAATTGATTGTAATAGAATATTGTATCATGTATGATATTGAGACATACTAGGAATGTATAAAGATTTTGATTCTGGAATAGAAAGAGATGTTGTAAAATTATAAATAAATGATTATTTATCAATTATAATATTGTTGTAATTCATGAACAATAAGGAAAAAGTAATACTAGTGTTGAACCGAATTCGAGGTTCGAGGGACCCGGATTCGGGGTCGTCATAATCTATGCCTTCATCAATCTTTATCTTTAGTCACATCGGAACCTCCAACTTTCTTATATTTTTACCTTAAATGTTAGTTTATGGCAAGAGTGAGCATATAGGCTCAGCAAGTCAATCAGATAACACATTACATGCTCGCAGTTTATAATATACATCATGCCTCTTTGCTTTATCATGTTATTCTTAATGTCACACATTTCACTTAACAGTTAGCACAAATAGTTGCACGGAGTGCACATTCCCACTATCACATAGTTCACGTAGAACAATTAGTACAATCTAGTCTGAAGAACTTGCCTGATACATATTTATTTCACTTAACATGTACTGCATCGCTTGGCCTTTCTATCTTTCCTTGCATTAGTTTGCTACATTGAGCGTCATCTGTCAACATACAATCTATATACATCAATATAAGATCATAAACTTAATATAACTTGTCAAACTTATCTCATAATTATACGACCATTCGTCTCTAATCATTTCACTTTTAATGTATTACACCTTATATAAGTTAGTAATACATCCTAACTCACTACCGACATCTTTCATAACTCTCATCATGATTTGGCTTAGCTTTAGGCATGTTACACTATGCCATTTATTATCTCATTATACCTTAACACCATTTATTTTGGTCATTCTTTATCTATCTAGGGTTTAATAGCTTATCTTTTTTATTCTGTATCAAAACGTCGCACTTCGAACACTTTAAAAATTTTCTGGGCACTGTTCACTGCGCCCCTGTTGCTTTAGACTTAGCTGGCCGCGAAGTCTTCTTGGCCATGAACAGTACACTGCTCCCCGGTGCAATGTTCAATACAAAACACTGTGCCCCGACGTAGTCCTGCAATCTCAGACTCTGTGATTTTTGCTACTGCTTTGCTGATTTTTAACTCCTTCCTCACACATCCAATTAAGTCCAAATTTAGAATAGAACTAGATCTTACTACCTACTATTTTATAAAAAATTTACTTGTCTCATTTGGCTTATCAAAATCATTGATACACTATCCCGTAGGAGGGCGTTCAAACTCGTTTTCAGACTTAGAAAAATTTTCTAACTTTAAAGCTCAATTTTACCAACTATGTGATTTTTGGCCATAAGCTTCAAAACTTTGTTTCAACACTTGACATAGTTTAAATAGGTCATATATGATATGTCCAAACTTTTAAAACCATAAAACTTCGCACGAGGCAATTTTTGTCCGTAAAAATCCATTTTGAATCGAAACGATCGATTTCGATCGTTCGAATTACCTTTTCATTCAAATTTTAATCCATTGATTTCCAAATCAACCTAAACATGTGTATCTACATAAAACTAGATCATTTGACTTCATTTCACCTTTAGTTCTTCAAAATTGCAAAAAATCACCCTTTAATGTCATTTTTAATAACTTTTGCAAACCTTTCAAATTCCAAAACTTAAACTCAATTTCAATTCTTGACTCCACGCAACATATAGGCAATCATATACAAATTTAACCACTTTGTAAGTCTGTGTAACTTCTATATGCACATTCTAATGCACTTTACAGATTACGATTTGGTTTAAATACAAATCATAGCCTAATATTGTAACTTCCTTTACAAAACATAATTTTCAACCTTTAATGCATCTTTGAAGTTATCTAGCATAAAAATATGTATACAACTTACATGTTCAACCTTTCAAACTAGGTTTTCATCAAAATTTCCAACATATGATAAACCAACATGTCATGGTTTTTAGCTTGATTAAACACATGATTCTCCATAAATCATAATTTCTATACATTTTAACATTATCATGCTATCTTTTATCCACATAAACTTCATATACATGTATTCAACCTTATATACTAAGGTTTAACCATAAACTTCCAATTCTAGCCATATTTTCTTACATAAATCATATCTTTAACCACAAATACATACTTTGACATACATAACTTAAAGTTTCAAGCTTAGAAAACTTTTATACCTTCTTGAATGACCAACTTCTTTGCATAGAAAGCTTTGTCTTGAGAAGCTTTTCCTCTTTTCTTCTTGCTTTAATACCTACCAAGCATTATGGCTCACGTAATCAAGCTTTCTCTCTCTATATCTATGGTTTCTCTCTCTCTTTCTCTCTTGTAGGTTATTTTACAACAAAACAAATGAGGAAGAAGGCTCACTTACTTGGTTTTATGAGAGTTAACTCAATATGAGTTAACTAAGCTTAACTATGATCAAATCAATCCAAGGGCATTTTGGTCATTTTACATAATAAGTGAGGGGCACTTTTGACATTTCATCACTTGGGACATGATGGTCATTACATAATTTGTTAAAGGTATTTTGGTCATTTTACCCTTTAGGACACAATGGTCATTAACCAAATTGTTAAAGGCATTTTGGACTTTTGCCAAATTTTCTAGAGAATTTAATCCATTTAATTCCTTAAATATCATTTCCTGCTGATTTTCAATCCAATTCAAGTCTTTTTCAATCCAAATTCGTTTCATGAGGCTTGAGTTTTATTCTAGCATCCAATGCTCCATAAATTGCTTATTGCACTTCAAAACGTTAACTCCATCAATTACATAATCATCAATTTATCATTGTGCCCTGTGACGCCCCCAAATCACTATACTTACTATAGATGACTTGGTGCTCACTATAAATGCTAAATCAATAGGTTTATAGATGATTTCCTTTATTCTTAAACAAAGTTCTCATCCTAATTCCCAAAGATCTTTCATTATTTAATATCAAGTCCTTATAATTGATACAAGAGACTTAATATTCAAACACAACCTTTTTATCCTTAATATTTAGATATTCTATAACTTTACATGTTTCAACATCCACGGTATTAAATCATTAGGACGGCTCTTGGGAACAGAGAATCTCGCGGTGAATGTTTGCATCTTCACCCGTGATAAATGTTTGCATCTTTATTCGTGACAAATGGTTGTATCTTTGTCCGGTGCAAAATTCTCTTTCCGTACAGAACATTACCCAAATAGTTAAAACCCTCATTCGAAACATATTTGTTTATAGTGATATCTCTTCATATTAATAATCCTACTTATCCGACATTCAGAATAGTAATAACGAGTTATACCTGGGTCCGAGGAACCTTAACGATGGATTTGACTAGTCAACATCGCTTAGTTCTGTCTCGGATGTACAGTACTCACAAGTTATTTACCGATCATCATCCAGATAAATAGATCATTATTAATACTATGTTAAGTTTTAACAATTCTAAGTTTAATCAAAGTAAAGACGTAACAAGAGAATGTGATAAAACTTGATAATATTTATATAATATTCGGTTACATGTGTTGAACTTGTTCTTATTACAAAATGTCATTATGACTACAGTTAAGAACAGTTAAGGAAAACAGTAAACTAGTCTACGCATTTCTTCTTTCCTTTCTTCTTGGAGCCGAAGCTCTCGGGTTTGTCTGCACATTAGGTTTATATGCAAGGGTGAGCTAAAATGCTCAGCAAGTCTTAAACACATAACATATAAGTGAACTCACACCGATAAGGTTTGTAAGGACTCATGGAATAACAATTGATATTTACAAATGTTTTAACATAGCAAGACTGAGTGGTGGTTAGACCTTGAACTGTTCTTTGTCTTTCGACTTAGAACCTTTTACAGTGGATATAGAAAGGGGATCAACCTAACGACATCCTATGTTATGCATAACATACAATACACTGGACAGATCAAGAACAGTAATACATATTTGTTCATCTCAGTTTACTTCACATGTCAGGATCGCCCCAAGACGACTTGGTTTGATATAATAAAGCATGATTCGAATTTATCACGAATAATCATTTCATTTTGCAAGTTATGCCGAAACAAAAAGCAATAACTCTCGTATCAAAGATTTATAACACGTTGCATACACAAAATGTATAAATCACATAGAAAGCAAGTAAACAAAGTTTAAGGATAGAAAACTTGCCTTTAGCACAATTTAGGGTTTCCCGGTAATCGTTTAAAGCGCCTATACAAAGGGTTTCGCGTACCGAATGTTAGTTTATCGAATTTTTTCATTCTATACGTGTTTTTATCACTAAACTAGACTATTTGCATTGGTAGAATTTTTAGAAAATTTGGCTAACTCAAAAACTCAAATTTTAGGGCTTCCACCCGCAAGCCCCTTAAAATTTTCAGCTTTGACATCCTTTCCGGTAACTGCCATAACTTTGTCATCCGGAAACATTTTAAAGTGATTTTTGAGTCTAAATTGCTTATAATTTCATTATCTACAACTTTCATTTAGGTTACTAAGGCAGATTCTGACTTTAAAATTTCGTAATTTTAGTAGAAAGGTCAGTATGCTTACTTTGAACAATATTTTTAGGGTTAACCATGTGAAACATGGTACCACATGCTTTAACTCTTTAAGAAATCATGTTGTAAGACTCAATATCACTTTATAACATAAAAATAACAAATCACAAACCTTCTCATAGAAAGATTCATGACTTTTGCTCAAGAACACACGAAGAACACGAAGAACGGTTAAACCGTACATGGTAACGACTATGTTCTTGAGCTTTTGGTTTTCGTACATGAAATAATTTGAGCATTATAACTGCTTACATAAGTGATTATAACACTTTATAGTTGACAAAAATTGGTCATTATAACGGCTTGTATAATTGATTAAAACAATTTATAAAAATGCTCAAGAACATACGCATACGCGGAGAACGGATGAACCGTACATGACCACTACGTATGTTCATTGAGCTTTAAACTACGAATTGAAATTTGACATTATAACTACTACAAAATGTAGAAAGGCTCAAGAACACGTGAAGAACACGGAGAACGACAATCGTACATGGCTACGACTCGCGTTCTTGAGCTTTTGAAAATTTAAGACGAAAGAAAAATCGAACATAAAAACTATAAGAGATTGTACCTTTGGTGTTTGCAAGCTTTAACTATTTCTTTGCAATATCCAAGACTAGAAATATAACTAAGAGTAATAGATATAGAGAGTGATTTTGCTCTTGATTTTGCCTTAGAAATGAATGAGAAAACAAGTGAGTTAAGCTTGCTATTTATAGGCCATCAAAGTCTAGGGCATAAAGGTCATTGTTACCAAACTTCCTTGATAAGCTAAGATGAAGTGCACCACTCTTGGACACCTTGAATGGCCGGCCATACATGCTCCATTAAGACCATTTAATGCTTGCAATGATCATGTTTCATGACATCATCATCTCCTAAATCAATGGCCAAGATCAAGCCTACCAAAGGAATAGTACAAGGCCTTGTTTGGTTGGTGAAATAACCATTTAAATGAGGGGTAGTTAAGGTCTTTTACCAAGCTTGACCAAGGGTAGGTTAGTCCTTTATTTAGGCTAGTTAACTTTCCTAGCCACTATTGTTGACTTTCACTATTCATCGGTTGACTTTCCTTATTTATACCGTATAATTTTTGTATTATACTCGTATAATTCTCATATAATTCTCGTATTCTTTTCGTATTTATGAATAGTGCTCTCTAGGGTTTCTAACCCTTAGGGTTAGGTTTTCTCAAACCCTAAAATTAGGTTTTCTTAAAAAAAACTTTTATTGCATATTACGCATTGGTGGTCTAATACGAACACAATATTCTTCAACGGAACGTTCAAAAATAGAAAGTGTTTTCGTTTGAAGAGCGTTTTACGTTTTATTTTGGGAAAAATATCAGTGGCTCACTGGTATCTATTCCCCGTATAAATGCTATATCGTGAAATGGAAAAAGTCCAAACGTTGAAAAGAACGTTCAAAAAGACGACAAACGTTTTTCTCGTGAATCGTGTCTTTTTCGTCTTTTTTCCAAGAAAATTTTATTGATTCCCTGACATCTAAACCTCATATTATCACTATGTTGTGAAATGTAAGAAGTCCTACAGATGAAAGAAACAGTCAAACGAATGAAAAACGTCACCTCGTGAATAGTGCTTTTACACGTTTTTCGAGAAAAACTATTATTGACTGTTACGTGTTTTCAAATCGTGGGAAGGTTGAATCTTGAAACAGAATGTCATTTCGACGTACACGTTTCGCTCGGGAGCTTAGGTTAGAATTCCTAGGGTTTAGACCCTAGGGTTTAGGGTTTAGGTTTTATCTTCTTTTCAGATTTTTGAAGAAAAAAACTTTTATGTTCCTTTTTCGTGCTAAGACTGTATACTTGAACCGAAACACATAAATAAGCAATAACGAAGATTCCATAACACATATAAGATGTAATTCAAGCTTTATTTATTCACATAAAGTCGGATTACAACTCTCTCGGAAGTTCGGAATATTACATTCACCCCTCCTTAAAAGAATTTCGTCCCCGAAATTAACTTATACAATTAAGAAAATAAATGTGGATATTCTATCTTCATTTTATCTTCTAATTCCCACGTTGCTTCTTCGATGAATTGATTTCTCCATATGACCTTGACTGAAGGTATGACCTTGTTTCGCAAGACTTGTTCCTTCCTATCAACAATTTTAACAGGAATCTCTTCATAGCTTAGATCCTTCTCGATTTGATTGGGTTCATAGCTGATGACGTGTTTGTAATCGGGTTTATAGGGACGTAATACTGAAACATGAAATACATTATGTATATGTTCCAGCTCTGGAGGTAAGGCTACTTCATAAGCTACCTCACCTATTCTTCGTAATATTTCGAATGGTCCTATAAACCTTGGACTCAGTTTTCCTTTCTTTCCAAAATGAATCTTTCCTTTCCAGGGAGATACTTTTAGGAAAACATGACTACCAACTTCAAAGTCTCTCTTTTGTCGATGTAGATCGGCATATCTCTTCTGTCTTTCTTGAGCAGCTCGTAACCTCAGTTGAATTGTTCGAACTACCTCCGCTGTTTGTTGAACCAATTATGGCCCAAGCATCTTCCGTTCACCAACTTCGTCCCAACACATCGGTGTTCTACACTTTCTTCCATATAGGGCTTCATAAGGTGGCATTCCTATACTAGCGTGATAACTATTGTTGTAAGAGAATTCTACCAGAGGTAAGTGATCTTCCCAACTTCCCTCAAAATCCATCATACAAGCTCTCAGCATATCCTCCAAGGTTTGGATAGTCCTTTCACTTTGACCATCTGTTTGCGGGTGATAAGCAGTACTCATTCTCAATTGTGTGCCTAGATGTTCTTGAAGACTTTTCCAAAAGTTCGATGTGAACCTTGGGTCTCGATCTGACACAATTGAAACTGGCACGCCATGTCTAGAGATAACCTCCTTAATGTATAGCTTTGCTAATCGGTCCAAAGTGAACTTAACCTTAATTGGTAAAAAGTGAGCTGACTTGGTTAGTCTATCCACTATTACCCAAATGGCATCATGACCCTTCTGTGTGGTTGGTAGGCCTACTACAAAATCCATTGTAATATGCTCCCATTTCCACTCTGGAATCTCTAACGGTTGTAACAATCCGCTTGGTCTTTGATGCTCAGCTTTAACTTGCTGACATGTCAAAAACCTACTAACGAATTCAGCCACCTCTCTTTTCATGTTTGGCCACCAGAAATGTTGACTTATGTCTTTGTACATTTTGGTACTGCCTGGGTGTACTGAAAACTTAGTACTATGTGCTCCTGACATGATTTCTTCCTTAAGTTCTTGAACTGCAGGAATCCAAATTCTAGATTCAAATCTTATGATTCCCTCCTTGTCCATCTTGTATTTGCCGTTTATAACCTCTGTTGACTTTTTCAACTTCCTATAATTTCCATCCTCCTCTTGGATTTTCTTAATGTTACCCAACAAGGTTGAGTGATCTTCCATTATGAACAACTTCCTTGTCGAGACTGAAGGAACTCTCACTTCTATGTCGAGTCTAGCGAACTCTTTAATCAATTCCTCCTGAGTTGTTAATACATTTAACTTCTCTTGATTCTTCCTACTCAAAGCATCTGCAACTACGTTGGCTTTTCCTGGGTGATATAGGATTTCACAATCATAATCCTTAATCAATTCCAACCATCGTCTTTGCCTCATATTCAACTCTCGTTGTGTAAAAATATACTTTAAACTCTTATGATCTGTATAAATTTCACACTTCTCCCCGTACAAGTAATGCCTCCAAATCTTCAAAGCAAATACTACCGCCGCTAATTCTAGATCGTGAGTAGGATACCTTAACTCATAATCCTTTAGCTGTCGCGAAGCATAAGCTATTACTTTGCCATGTTGCATTAAAACACAACCTAATCCTTTATGTGAGGCATCACTGTAGACTACAAGACCTCCACTATTATCAGGTAGTGATAATACTGGTGCCTCACTTAGCCTCTTCTTTAGCTCTTGAAAGCTCTTTTCACATTTATCTGTCCAAGCATACTTCACGGTCTTCCTGGTTAAGTTGGTTAACGGGGTTGCTATCTTTGAAAAATCTTGAATGAAACGTCTATAGTACCCTGCTAATCCTAAGAAACTTCTTACTTCAGTTGGGGTCTTTGGTTGTTCCCAATTTATTACTGCTTCTATCTTTGATGGATCCACTGAAACTCCACTCTTGTCAATCACATGACCTAAGAACTGAACTTTCTCTAGCCAGAACTCACATTTTGAAAATTTGGCATAGAGTTGTTCCTTTCGTAAGGTTTCTAGTACACTTCTCAAGTGCATAGCATGTTCTTCGAGTGTTTTCGAGTATATAAGAATATCGTCGATGAACACCACAACATACTTGTCTAAGCAAGACCTAAAAACCCTATTCATCAAGTCCATGAATGCCGCCGGTGCATTTGTTAATCCAAAGGACATCACTAGAAACTCGTAATGTCCATAACGTGTTCTAAATGCTGTCTTCGGCACATCTTCCTTTCTCACTTTTAGTTGATGGTAACCTGACCGTAGATCAATCTTAGAGAAATACTCTGCTCCCTTGAGTTGATCAAACAAGTCATCAATCCTAGGTAATGGATACTTATTCTTTATGGTCAATTTATTGAGTTCACGATAATCAACACATAATCTTAAAGTTCCATCTTTTTTCTTGACAAACAACACTGGTGCTCCCCATGGAGAAACACTTGGTTGAATGTATTTCTTATCCAACAATTCTTGTAATTGTACCATCAACTCCTTCAATTCCACAGGCGCCATTCTATATGGGGCCTTCGAAACCGGTGCAGTTCTAGGAGCTAAATCAATAACGAACTCAATCTCCCTATCAGGTGGAAGACCGGGTAGATCATCGGGAAAAACATCCTGAAACTCTCTAACCACTCGTATTTGGTCTATATCTAACCATTTCTGTTGGGTGTCTACGATATATGCCAAATAGCCCTGACATCCCTTCTGAAGTAATTCCTTTGCTTGATTTGCAGTTAGACATCGGGATTTTCTTGGTGACTGACTTCCGTTGAAGACTACTGTAGACTTAGACGTTGTAAGAAGTTTAACGGACTTTTGTTGACAATCGATCATCGCTTGGTGATTGGTCAACCAATCCATGCCTAGAATTACATCAAATTCCCCTAATTGGATTGGAATAAGATCGACTCTCAACTCATGACCCTTGATCACTATGCAACAACCTTTTATGATCTTATTAACAGGAATTAGTTCTTTATTAGCAATCTCTATCATTAAAGGACCTTCTAACAATTCACTAGGTACGTTTAGTTTTCTAGCAAATTCATGGGAAATAAAAGAGCAAGTAGCACCCGAATCAAATAGCACGTAAGCACTTATGGTGTTGATCGGAATGATACCTGACACTACGTCCTGTGATGCTACAGCATCTCCCACGGTCATGTTGAATGTCCTTGCCGTTGGACGACCTGGATTAGTTGTTGGGGTAGATTTGTTGCTATTGTCCCCTCCGGCATTTCCTCCCTTTTTGGGGCACAACTTAGCTGGATGCCCTGTGGCTCCACAGTGAAAACATGTGTCTTTCCTTGGGCTAGGACATGCGGTTGCTATGTGTCCCTCTTGTTTGCAATTGTAGCAAACATTTTTCCCTTTTAGACACTCTCCTGCGTGTTGTTTACCGCAGTTTTTACATGGCTCGAATGTTTTTTTTTTTCTCCCCTCCTTGTTGGGAGTTTCCGCCATTGAACCTTCTTTTATTATTATTATTATTATTTCCTCCCCCATTTCCTCCCTTATTATTTTCCCCCCCTTCATTCCCTCCTTTATTATTATTCCTTTCCTTATTAAATTTTGTGATGGCGTCACTACTGCCTTCAACAATGATAGCCTTTTCTAGAAGATGGGCGTAACTGTCTATTTGTAAGACAGCTACCTTACCATGAATCCAGGGTTTTAAACCCTCCTCAAACCTTCTTGCCTTTCGTTCCTCCGTATCTACTTGATTTGGAGCGAAACGAGCAAGTTCATTAAACTTGGAGGCATACTGGGGAACAGTCATGTCCCCTTGTTTTAAATTCAGAAATTGTACCTCCATTCTATTTTTCAAGCTTCGAGGGAAGTAATTCTCAAAGAATATTTCCTTGAATGCTTCCCACGTAATCACACCTTCCCCAGCACGGGCTCGGGTGGCCTCCCACCAGAAGTTTGCCTCCCCCTTCATAAGGTAAGTGGCAAACTTTGTCTTTTTATCCTCAGCAACCTCTGCTAAGTCAAAGGCTTTTTCTATTTCATTTATCCAGCACTGAGCCTCTATAGGCTCAGCGGTTCCTTTGAATTCGGGAGGACCTACATTTTTAAAGTCTTTAAATAAGACTTTCTGTGGTTGGGGTTGTGGTTGGGGTATTTGTGGTTGTGGTTGTGGGGGTGGTGGTGGGGCATTATTTTCAGTTCTATTATCTAAGACTCCTATTAGCCTATCAAGGAATTGTTGCATAGGATCGGGAGTCTGAACATTCCTTTCGTTACTAACACTTGTTGTTGTTGTTGCCCTGGTTCTTCTTGGTCTCGGTGGTGCCATTATCTAAATAAAATGAAACATACGTGTAAATATGAAAGCATTAAAAAGTGTAAGACATATTTCTTAAACAAACTTCTTATATAAATAAAATTTGTACAGTACATTATCCGAATGAGCTTAATTACTTAACGACTATTAGCATCCCTTATAAAAATGGGAAATGCTAACCAAAACATTTACAACATACTAATATATTACACGTTATTTGACTAGATATTTCTAGCCTTCTTTTTGATCTTGTGGATCATACTAAGTACCACAGACCTATTGATTTCGAACCCCAAATCTTTGGCTGGTGAGGGGAATTTAATTACTTTTTTCTCGAGCTTGGCATAAGAAGCACCATAAGCTCGTTTAATATGAGCACGATTTGCTCGCAGGAGGTATACTTCCTCTTGGGAAGCTTCTAGCTGCATCTGTAGTTGGTAGCTTCTTTCAGCTTCATCCAACCACCTCCTTTCTAGTACCTCCATAATACCATTGGCCTTGTTCATGTTGGCCTGGTTTTCATTTTGGAGTTGTTCCACCCGCTCTTCTTGAGCTTCTCCATAGGCCATCATTTCAGCAGCATCCTCTTCCAACTCGGCGATGATCTCATCGTAAGTTGGTAAGTCTATTACATCTGCATCTTCTATTAGGTTTGCCTCTCCGGCATCATGTAGTTCCAAGTTCTGATTTGGCTCCTCTGCTTCAGATTCACTACTAGAATACTCGCTCGGATCACTTTCGTAGTCCAAGGCTTGAGCATTGTCTTCGTGTATGTCAACCATTTCTACAAAACAAGATTGACTTTAATTAGTATAGTTCTTTCACATAATGTCTTTTAATTAATTAAGATTTAAAGTTTATTATCATCTTTTAATTATCTATTAGACTCTTCACAAGTCTATTTAACTTAAACGATCAGATTATATCCTAAAGTACTTGCTACTTTAGAGCTATAATCTACAGCTTTGATACCAACCTGTGACGCCTCCAAATCACTATACTTACTATAGATGACTTGGTGCTCACTATAAATCCTAAATCAATAGGTTTATAGATGATTTCCTTTATTCTTAAACAAAGTTCTCATCCTAATTCCCAAAGATCTTTCATTATTTTATATCAAGTCCTTATAATTGATACAAGAGACTTAATATTCAAACATAACCTTTTTATCCTTAATATTTAGATATTCTATAACTTTACATGTTTCAACATCCACGGTATTAAATCATTAGGACGGCTCTTGGGAACAGAGAATCTCGCGGTGAATGTTTGCATCTTCACCCGTGATAAATGTTTGCATCTTTATCCGTGACAAATGGTTGTATCTTTGTCCGGTGCAAAATTCTCTTTCCGTATAGAACATTACCCAAATAGTTAAAACCCTCATTCGAAACATATTTGTTTATAGTGATATCTCTTCATATTAATAATCCTACTTATCCGACATTCAGAATAGTAATAACGAGTTATACCTGGGTCCGAGGAACCTTAACGATGGATTTGACTAGTCACATCGCTTAGTTCTGTCTCGGATGTACAGTACTCTCAAGTTATTTACCGATCATCATCCAGATAAATAGATCATTATTAATACTATGTTAAGTTTTAACAATTCTAAGTTTAATCAAAGTAAAGACGTAACAAGAGAATGTGATAAAACTTGATAATATTTATATAATATTCGGTTACATGTGTTGAACTTGTTCTTATTACAAAATGTCATTATGACTACAGTTAAGAACAGTTAAGGAAAACAGTAAACTAGTCTACGCATTTCTTCTTTCCTTTCTTCTTGGAGCCGAAGCTCTCGGGTTTGTCTGCACATTAGGTTTATATGCAAGGGTGAGCTAAAATGCTCAGCAAGTCTTAAACACATAACATATAAGTGAACTCACACCGATAAGGTTTGTAAGGACTCATGGAATAACAATTGATATTTACAAATGTTTTAACATAGCAAGACTGAGTGGTGGTTAGACCTTGAACTGTTCTTTGTCTTTCGACTTAGAACCTTTTACAGTGGATATAGAAAGGGGATCAACCTAACGACATCCTATGTTATGCATAACATACAATACACTGGACAGATCAAGAACAGTAATACATATTTGTTCATCTCAGTTTACTTCACATGTCAGGATCGCCCCAAGACGACTTGGTTTGATATAATAAAGCATGATTCGAATTTATCACGAATAATCATTTCATTTTGCAAGTTATGCCGAAACAAAAAGCAATAACTCTCGTATCAAAGATTTATAACACGTTGCATACACAAAATGTATAAATCACATAGAAAGCAAGTAAACAAAGTTTAAGGATAGAAAACTTGCCTTTAGCACAATTTAGGGTTTCCCGGTAATCGTTTAAAGCGCCTATACAAAGGGTTTCGCGTACCGAATGTTAGTTTATCGAATTTTTTCGTTCTATACGTGTTTTTATCACTAAACTAGACTATTTGCATTGGTAGAATTTTTAGAAAATTTGGCTAACTCAAAAACTCAAAATTTAGGGCTTCCACCCGCAAGCCCCTTAAAATTTTCAGCTTTGACATCCTTTCCGGTAACTGCCATAACTTTGTCATCCGGAAACATTTTAAAGTGATTTTTGAGTCTAAATTGCTTAGAATTTCATTATCTACAACTTTCATTTAGGTTACTAAGGCAGATTCTGACTTTAAAATTTCGTAATTTTAGTAGAAAGGTCAGTATGCTTACTTTGAACAATATTTTTAGGGTTAACCATGTGAAACATGGTACCACATGCTTTAACTCTTTAAGAAATCATGTTGTAAGACTCAATATCACTTTATAACATAAAAATAACAAATCACAAACCTTCTCATAGAAAGATTCATGACTTTTGCTCAAGAACACACGAAGAACACGAAGAACGGTTAAACCGTACATGGTAACGACTATGTTCTTAAGCTTTTGGTTTTCGTACATGAAATAATTTGAGCATTATAACTGCTTACATAAGTGATTATAACACTTTATAGTTGACAAAAATTGGTCATTATAACGGCTTGTATAATTGATTAAAACAATTTATAAAAATGCTCAAGAACATACGCATACGCGGAGAACGGATGAACCGTACATGACCACTACGTATGTTCATTGAGCTTTAAACTACGAATTGAAATTTGACATTATAACTACTACAAAATGTAGAAAGGCTCAAGAACACGTGAAGAACACGGAGAACGACAATCGTACATGGCTACGACTCGCGTTCTTGAGCTTTTGAAAATTTAAGACGAAAGAAAAATCGAACATAAAAACTATAAGAGATTGTACCTTTGGTGTTTGCAAGCTTTAACTATTTCTTTGCAATATCCAAGACTAGAAATATAACTAAGAGTAATAGATATAGAGAGTGATTTTGCTCTTGATTTTGCCTTAGAAATGAATGAGAAAACAAGTGAGTTAAGCTTGCTATTTATAGGCCATCAAAGTCTAGGGCATAAAGGTCATTGTTACCAAACTTCCTTGATAAGCTAAGATGAAGTGCACCACTCTTGGACACCTTGAATGGCCGGCCATACATGCTCCATTAAGACCATTTAATGCTTGCAATGATCATGTTTCATGACATCATCATCTCCTAAATCAATGGCCAAGATCAAGCCTACCAAAGGAATAGTACAAGGCCTTGTTTGGTTGGTGAAATAACCATTTAAATGAGGGGTAGTTAAGGTCTTTTACCAAGCTTGACCAAGGGTAGGTTAGTCCTTTATTTAGGCTAGTTAACTTTCCTAGCCACTATTGTTGACTTTCACTATTCATCGGTTGACTTTCCTTATTTATACCGTATAATTTTTGTATTATACTCGTATAATTCTCGTATTATTTTCGTATAATTCTCGTATTCTTTTCGTATTTATGAATAGTGCTCTCTAGGGTTTCTAACCCTTAGGGTTCAACCCTTAGGGTTAGGTTTTCTCAAACCCTAAAATTAGGTTTTCTTAAAAAAAACTTTTATTGCATATTACGCATCGGTGGTCTAATACGAACACAATATTCTTCAACGGAACGTTCAAAAATAGAAAGTGTTTTCGTTTGAAGAGCGTTTTACGTTTTATTTTGGGAAAAATATCAGTGGCTCACTGGTATCTATTCCCCGTATAAATGCTATATCGTGAAATGGAAAAAGTCCAAACGTTGAAAAGAACGTTCAAAAAGACGACAAACGTTTTTCTCGTGAATCGTGTCTTTTTCGTCTTTTTCCCAAGAAAATTTTATTGATTCCCTGACATCTAAACCTCATATTATCACTATGTTGTGAAATGTAAGAAGTCCTACAGATGAAAGAAACAGTCAAACGAATGAAAAACGTCACCTCGTGAATAGTGCTTTTACACGTTTTTCGAGAAAAACTATTATTGACTGTTACGTGTTTTCAAATCGTGGGAAGGTTGAATCTTGAAACAGAATGTCATTTCGACGTACACGTTTCGCTCGGGAGCTTAGGTTAGAATTCCTAGGGTTTAGACCCTAGGGTTTAGGGTTTAGGTTTTATCTTCTTTTCAGATTTTTGAAGAAAAAAACTTTTATGTTCCTTTTTCGTGCTAAGGCTGTATACTTGAACCGAAACACATAAATAAGCAATAACGAAGATTCCATAACACATATAAGATGTAATTCAAGCTTTATTTATTCACATAAAGTCGGATTACAACTCTCTCGGAAGTTCGGAATATTACATTCACCCCTCCTTAAAAGAATTTCGTCCCCGAAATTAACTTATACAATTAAGAAAATAAATGTGGATATTCTATCTTCATTTTATCTTCTAATTCCCACGTTGCTTCTTCGATGAATTGATTTCTCCATATGACCTTGACTGAAGGTATGACCTTGTTTCGCAAGACTTGTTCCTTCCTATCAACAATTTTAACAGGAATCTCTTCATAGCTTAGATCCTTCTCGATTTGATTGGGTTCATAGCTGATGACGTGTTTGTAATCGGGTTTATAGGGACGTAATACTGAAACATGAAATACATTATGTATATGTTCCAGCTCTGGAGGTAAGGCTACTTCATAAGCTACCTCACCTATTCTTCGTAATATTTCGAATGGTCCTATAAACCTTGGACTCAGTTTTCCTTTCTTTCCAAAATGAATCTTTCCTTTCCAGGGAGATACTTTTAGGAAAACATGACTACCAACTTCAAAGTCTCTCTTTTGTCGATGTAGATCGGCATATCTCTTCTGTCTTTCTTGAGCAGCTCGTAACCTCAGTTGAATTGTTCGAACTACCTCCGCTGTTTGTTGAACCAATTATGGCCCAAGCATCTTCCGTTCACCAACTTCGTCCCAACACATCGGTGTTCTACACTTTCTTCCATATAGGGCTTCATAAGGTGGCATTCCTATACTAGCGTGATAACTATTGTTGTAAGAGAATTCTACCAGAGGTAAGTGATCTTCCCAACTTCCCTCAAAATCCATCATACAAGCTCTCAGCATATCCTCCAAGGTTTGGATAGTCCTTTCACTTTGACCATCTGTTTGCGGGTGATAAGCAGTACTCATTCTCAATTGTGTGCCTAGATGTTCTTGAAGACTTTTCCAAAAGTTCGATGTGAACCTTGGGTCTCGATCTGACACAATTGAAACTGGCACGCCATGTCTAGAGATAACCTCCTTAATGTATAGCTTTGCTAATCGGTCCAAAGTGAACTTAACCTTAATTGGTAAAAAGTGAGCTGACTTGGTTAGTCTATCCACTATTACCCAAATGGCATCATGACCCTTCTGTGTGGTTGGTAGGCCTACTACAAAATCCATTGTAATATGCTCCCATTTCCACTCTGGAATCTCTAACGGTTGTAACAATCCGCTTGGTCTTTGATGCTCAGCTTTAACTTGCTGACATGTCAAAAACCTACTAACGAATTCAGCCACCTCTCTTTTCATGTTTGGCCACCAGAAATGTTGACTTATGTCTTTGTACATTTTGGTACTGCCTGGGTGTACTGAAAACTTAGTACTATGTGCTCCTGACATGATTTCTTCCTTAAGTTCTTGAACTGCAGGAATCCAAATTCTAGATTCAAATCTTATGATTCCCTCCTTGTCCATCTTGTATTTGCCGTTTATAACCTCTGTTGACTTTTTCAACTTCCTATAATTTCCATCCTCCTCTTGGATTTTTTTAATGTTACCCAACAAGGTTGAGTGATCTTCCATTATGAACAACTTCCTTGTCGAGACTGAAGGAACTCTCACTTCTATGTCGAGTCTAGCGAACTCTTTAATCAATTCCTCCTGAGTTGTTAATACATTTAACTTCTCTTGATTCTTCCTACTCAAAGCATCTGCAACTACGTTGGCTTTTCCTGGGTGATATAGGATTTCACAATCATAATCCTTAATCAATTCCAACCATCGTCTTTGCCTCATATTCAACTCTCGTTGTGTAAAAATATACTTTAAACTCTTATGATCTGTATAAATTTCACACTTCTCCCCGTACAAGTAATGCCTCCAAATCTTCAAAGCAAATACTACCGCCGCTAATTCTAGATCGTGAGTAGGATACCTTAACTCATAATCCTTTAGCTGTCGCGAAGCATAAGCTATTACTTTGCCATGTTGCATTAAAACACAACCTAATCCTTTATGTGAGGCATCACTGTAGACTACAAGACCTCCACTATTATCAGGTAGTGATAATACTGGTGCCTCACTTAGCCTCTTCTTTAGCTCTTGAAAGCTCTTTTCACATTTATCTGTCCAAGCATACTTCACGGTCTTCCTGGTTAAGTTGGTTAACGGGGTTGCTATCTTTGAAAAATCTTGAATGAAACGTCTATAGTACCCTGCTAATCCTAAGAAACTTCTTACTTCAGTTGGGGTCTTTGGTTGTTCCCAATTTATTACTGCTTCTATCTTTGATGGATCCACTGAAACTCCACTCTTGTCAATCACATGACCTAAGAACTGAACTTTCTCTAGCCAGAACTCACATTTTGAAAATTTGGCATAGAGTTGTTCCTTTCGTAAGGTTTCTAGTACACTTCTCAAGTGCATAGCATGTTCTTCGAGTGTTTTCGAGTATATAAGAATATCGTCGATGAACACCACAACATACTTGTCTAAGCAAGACCTAAAAACCCTATTCATCAAGTCCATGAATGCCGCCGGTGCATTTGTTAATCCAAAGGACATCACTAGAAACTCGTAATGTCCATAACGTGTTCTAAATGCTGTCTTCGGCACATCTTCCTTTCTCACTTTTAGTTGATGGTAACCTGACCGTAGATCAATCTTAGAGAAATACTCTGCTCCCTTGAGTTGATCAAACAAGTCATCAATCCTAGGTAATGGATACTTATTCTTTATGGTCAATTTATTGAGTTCACGATAATCAACACATAATCTTAAAGTTCCATCTTTTTTCTTGACAAACAACACTGGTGCTCCCCATGGAGAAACACTTGGTTGAATGTATTTCTTATCCAACAATTCTTGTAATTGTACCATCAACTCCTTCAATTCCACAGGCGCCATTCTATATGGGGCCTTCGAAACCGGTGCAGTTCTAGGAGCTAAATCAATAACGAACTCAATCTCCCTATCAGGTGGAAGACCGGGTAGATCATCGGGAAAAACATCCTGAAACTCTCTAACCACTCGTATTTGGTCTATATCTAACCCTTTCTGTTGGGTGTCTACGATATATGCCAAATAGCCCTGACATCCCTTCTGAAGTAATTCCTTTGCTTGATTTGCAGTTAGACATCGGGATTTTCTTGGTGACTGACTTCCGTTGAAGACTACTGTAGACTTAGACGTTGTAAGAAGTTTAACGGACTTTTGTTGACAATCGATCATCGCTTGGTGATTGGTCAACCAATCCATGCCTAGAATTACATCAAATTCCCCTAATTGGATTGGAATAAGATCGACTCTCAACTCATGACCCTTGATCACTATGCAACAACCTTTTATGATCTTATTAACAGGAATTAGTTCTTTATTAGCAATCTCTATCATTAAAGGACCTTCTAACAATTCACTAGGTACGTTTAGTTTTCTAGCAAATTCATGGGAAATAAAAGAGCAAGTAGCACCCGAATCAAATAGCACGTAAGCACTTATGGTGTTGATCGGAATGATACCTGACACTACGTCCTGTGATGCTACAGCATCTCCCACGGTCATGTTGAATGTCCTTGCCGTTGGACGACCTGGATTAGTTGTTGGGGTAGATTTGTTGCTATTGTCCCCTCCGGCATTTCCTCCCTTTTTGGGGCACAACTTAGCTGGATGCCCTGTGGCTCCACAGTGAAAACATGTGTCTTTCCTTGGGCTAGGACATGCGGTTGCTATGTGTCCCTCTTGTTTGCAATTGTAGCAAACATTTTTCCCTTTTAGACACTCTCCTGCGTGTTGTTTACCGCAGTTTTTACATGGCTCGAATGTTTTTTTTTTCTCCCCTCCTTATTGGGAGTTTCCGCCATTGAACCTTCTTTTATTATTATTATTATTTCCTCCCCCATTTCCTCCCTTATTATTTTCCCCCCCTTCATTCCCTCCTTTATTATTATTCCTTTCCTTATTAAATTTTGTGATGGCGTCACTACTGCCTTCAACAATGATAGCCTTTTCTAGAAGATGGGCGTAACTGTCTATTTGTAAGACAGCTACCTTACCATGAATCCAGGGTTTTAAACCCTCCTCAAACCTTCTTGCCTTTCGTTCCTCCGTATCTACTTGATTTGGAGCGAAACGAGCAAGTTCATTAAACTTGGAGGCATACTGGGGAACAGTCATGTCCCCTTGTTTTAAATTCAGAAATTGTACCTCCATTCTATTTTTCAAGCTTCGAGGGAAGTAATTCTCAAATAATATTTCCTTGAATGCTTCCCACGTAATCACACCTTCCCCAGCACGGGCTCGGGTGGCCTCCCACCAGAAGTTTGCCTCCCCCTTCATAAGGTAAGTGGCAAACTTTGTCTTTTTATCCTCAGCAACCTCTGCTAAGTCAAAGGCTTTTTCTATTTCATTTATCCAGCACTGAGCCTCTATAGGCTCAGCGGTTCCTTTGAATTCGGGAGGACCTACATTTTTAAAGTCTTTAAATAAGACTTTCTGTGGTTGGGGTTGTGGTTGGGGTATTTGTGGTTGTGGTTGTGGGGGTGGTGGTGGGGCATTATTTTCAGTTCTATTATCTAAGACTCCTATTAGCCTATCAAGGAATTGTTGCATAGGATCGGGAGTCTGAACATTCCTTTCGTTACTAACACTTGTTGTTGCTGTTGCCCTGGTTCTTCTTGGTCTCGGTGGTGCCATTATCTAAATAAAATGAAACATACGTGTAAATATGAAAGCATTAAAAAGTGTAAGACATATTTCTTAAACAAACTTCTTATATAAATAAAATTTGTACAGTACATTATCCGAATGAGCTTAATTACTTAACGACTATTAGCATCCCTTATAAAAATGGGAAATGCTAACCAAAACATTTACAACATACTAATATATTACACGTTATTTGACTAGATATTTCTAGCCTTCTTTTTGATCTTGTGGATCATACTAAGTACCACAGACCTATTGATTTCGAACCCCAAATCTTTGGCTGGTGAGGGGAATTTAATTACTTTTTTCTCGAGCTTGGCATAAGAAGCACCATAAGCTCGTTTAATATGAGCACGATTTGCTCGCAGGAGGTATACTTCCTCTTGGGAAGCTTCTAGCTGCATCTGTAGTTGGTAGCTTCTTTCAGCTTCATCCAACCACCTCCTTTCTAGTACCTCCATAATACCATTGGCCTTGTTCATGTTGGCCTGGTTTTCATTTTGGAGTTGTTCCACCCGCTCTTCTTGAGCTTCTCCATAGGCCATCATTTCAGCAGCATCCTCTTCCAACTCGGCGATGATCTCATCGTAAGTTGGTAAGTCTATTACATCTGCATCTTCTATTAGGTTTGCCTCTCCGGCATCATGTAGTTCCAAGTTCTGATTTGGCTCCTCTGCTTCAGATTCACTACTAGAATACTCGCTCGGATCACTTTCGTAGTCCAAGGCTTGAGCATTGTCTTCGTGTATGTCAGCCATTTCTACAAAACAAGATTGACTTTAATTAGTATAGTTCTTTCACATAATGTCTTTTAATTAATTAAGATTTAAAGTTTATTATCATCTTTTAATTATCTATTAGACTCTTCACAAGTCTATTTAACTTAAACGATCAGATTATATCCTAAAGTACTTGCTACTTTAGAGCTATAATCTACAGCTTTGATACCAACCTGTGACGCCTCCAAATCACTATACTTACTATAGATGACTTGGTGCTCACTATAAATCCTAAATCAATAGGTTTATAGATGATTTCCTTTATTCTTAAACAAAGTTCTCATCCTAATTCCCAAAGATCTTTCATTATTTTATATCAAGTCCTTATAATTGATACAAGAGACTTAATATTCAAACATAACCTTTTTATCCTTAATATTTAGATATTCTATAACTTTACATGTTTCAACATCCACGGTATTAAATCATTAGGACGGCTCTTGGGAACAGAGAATCTCGCGGTGAATGTTTGCATCTTCACCCGTGATAAATGTTTGCATCTTTATCCGTGACAAATGGTTGTATCTTTGTCCGGTGCAAAATTCTCTTTCCGTATAGAACATTACCCAAATAGTTAAAACCCTCATTCGAAACATATTTGTTTATAGTGATATCTCTTCATATTAATAATCCTACTTATCCGACATTCAGAATAGTAATAACGAGTTATACCTGGGTCCGAGGAACCTTAACGATGGATTTGACTAGTCACATCGCTTAGTTCTGTCTCGGATGTACAGTACTCTCAAGTTATTTACCGATCATCATCCAGATAAATAGATCATTATTAATACTATGTTAAGTTTTAACAATTCTAAGTTTAATCAAAGTAAAGACGTAACAAGAGAATGTGATAAAACTTGATAATATTTATATAATATTCGGTTACATGTGTTGAACTTGTTCTTATTACAAAATGTCATTATGACTACAGTTAAGAACAGTTAAGGAAAACAGTAAACTAGTCTACGCATTTCTTCTTTCCTTTCTTCTTGGAGCCGAAGCTCTCGGGTTTGTCTGCACATTAGGTTTATATGCAAGGGTGAGCTAAAATGCTCAGCAAGTCTTAAACACATAACATATAAGTGAACTCACACCGATAAGGTTTGTAAGGACTCATGGAATAACAATTGATATTTACAAATGTTTTAACATAGCAAGACTGAGTGGTGGTTAGACCTTGAACTGTTCTTTGTCTTTCGACTTAGAACCTTTTACAGTGGATATAGAAAGGGGATCAACCTAACGACATCCTATGTTATGCATAACATACAATACACTGGACAGATCAAGAACAGTAATACATATTTGTTCATCTCAGTTTACTTCACATGTCAGGATCGCCCCAAGACGACTTGGTTTGATATAATAAAGCATGATTCGAATTTATCACGAATAATCATTTCATTTTGCAAGTTATGCCGAAACAAAAAGCAATAACTCTCGTATCAAAGATTTATAACACGTTGCATACACAAAATGTATAAATCACATAGAAAGCAAGTAAACAAAGTTTAAGGATAGAAAACTTGCCTTTAGCACAATTTAGGGTTTCCCGGTAATCGTTTAAAGCGCCTATACAAAGGGTTTCGCGTACCGAATGTTAGTTTATCGAATTTTTTCGTTCTATACGTGTTTTTATCACTAAACTAGACTATTTGCATTGGTAGAATTTTTAGAAAATTTGGCTAACTCAAAAACTCAAAATTTAGGGCTTCCACCCGCAAGCCCCTTAAAATTTTCAGCTTTGACATCCTTTCCGGTAACTGCCATAACTTTGTCATCCGGAAACATTTTAAAGTGATTTTTGAGTCTAAATTGCTTAGAATTTCATTATCTACAACTTTTATTTAGGTTACTAAGGCAGATTCTGACTTTAAAATTTCGTAATTTTAGTAGAAAGGTCAGTATGCTTACTTTGAACAATATTTTTAGGGTTAACCATGTGAAACATGGTACCACATGCTTTAACTCTTTAAGAAATCATGTTGTAAGACTCAATATCACTTTATAACATAAAAATAACAAATCACAAACCTTCTCATAGAAAGATTCATGACTTTTGCTCAAGAACACACGAAGAACACGAAGAACGGTTAAACCGTACATGGTAACGACTATGTTCTTGAGCTTTTGGTTTTCGTACATGAAATAATTTGAGCATTATAACTGCTTACATAAGTGATTATAACACTTTATAGTTGACAAAAATTGGTCATTATAACGGCTTGTATAATTGATTAAAACAATTTATAAAAATGCTCAAGAACATACGCATACGCGGAGAACGGATGAACCGTACATGACCACTACGTATGTTCATTGAGCTTTAAACTACGAATTGAAATTTGACATTATAACTACTACAAAATGTAGAAAGGCTCAAGAACACGTGAAGAACACGGAGAACGACAATCGTACATGGCTACGACTCGCGTTCTTGAGCTTTTGAAAATTTAAGACGAAAGAAAAATCGAACATAAAAACTATAAGAGATTGTACCTTTGGTGTTTGCAAGCTTTAACTATTTCTTTGCAATATCCAAGACTAGAAATATAACTAAGAGTAATAGATATAGAGAGTGATTTTGCTCTTGATTTTGCCTTAGAAATGAATGAGAAAACAAGTGAGTTAAGCTTGCTATTTATAGGCCATCAAAGTCTAGGGCATAAAGGTCATTGTTACCAAACTTCCTTGATAAGCTAAGATGAAGTGCACCACTCTTGGACACCTTGAATGGCCGGCCATACATGCTCCATTAAGACCATTTAATGCTTGCAATGATCATGTTTTATGACATCATCATCTCCTAAATCAATGGCCAAGATCAAGCCTACCAAAGGAATAGTACAAGGCCTTGTTTGGTTGGTGAAATAACCATTTAAATGAGGGGTAGTTAAGGTCTTTTACCAAGCTTGACCAAGGGTAGGTTAGTCCTTTATTTAGGCTAGTTAACTTTCCTAGCCACTATTGTTGACTTTCACTATTCATCAGTTGACTTTCCGTATTTATACCGTATAATTTTTGTATTATACTCGTATAATTCTCGTATTATTTTCGTATAATTCTCGTATTCTTTTCGTATTTATGAATAGTGCTCTCTAGGGTTTCTAACCCTTAGGGTTAGGTTTTCTCAAACCCTAAAATTAGGTTTTCTTAAAAAAAACTTTTATTGCATATTACGCATCGGTGGTCTAATACGAACACAATATTCTTCAACGGAACGTTCAAAAATAGAAAGTGTTTTCGTTTGAAGAGCGTTTTATGTTTTATTTTGGGAAAAATATCAGTGGCTCACTGGTATCTATTCCCCGTATAAATGCTATATCGTGAAATGGAAAAAGTCCAAACGTTGAAAAGAACGTTCAAAAAGACGACAAACGTTTTTCTCGTGAATCGTGTCTTTTTCGTCTTTTTCCCAAGAAAATTTTATTGATTCCCTGACATCTAAACCTCATATTATCACTATGTTGTGAAATGTAAGAAGTCCTACAGATGAAAGAAACAGTCAAACGAATGAAAAACGGCACCTCGTGAATAGTGCTTTTACACGTTTTTCGAGAAAAACTATTATTGACTGTTACGTGTTTTCAAATCGTGGGAAGGTTGAATCTTGAAACAGAATGTCATTTCGACGTACACGTTTCGCTCGGGAGCTTAGGTTAGAATTCCTAGGGTTTAGACCCTAGGGTTTAGGGTTTAGGTTTTATCTTCTTTTCAGATTTTTGAAGAAAAAAACTTTTATGTTCCTTTTTCGTGCTAAGGCTGTATACTTGAACCGAAACACATAAATAAGCAATAACGAAGATTCCATAACACATATAAGATGTAATTCAAGCTTTATTTATTCACATAAAGTCGGATTACAACTCTCTCGGAAGTTCGGAATATTACATGCCCAATTACATATCAATAAAATCTTAATTTGCTTACAAACTATTTCAGTTCCATATTCCATAACTTTCACTTTTCGATATCTCAATATAATCGAATTGCTCATTTTCTCCCTAAAATGATTCCTCGAGAAGCAAATCTTGACCGGATTACCAAAATTCATCCCTTAAATCCTTATTCACCCATATAACCATTTCTACGACTTTTACGTCCTTTGGTACATTATTTAGCACACATACGCCAATTCAAATTAGACTTGCATACTAAATTCCTTGTATTCACTTTCAAGAGTATTACCTTCTTGTCTTTACACATCGTATCACGATTATCTTACTTCAATTATTCAATATCAATTGCTTAATAATTTCAAACATTCAACAATCGTTAGTTGTATCATTCCTTTAATGCTTAATAGAATAATTAGGTCATACAGTTCATTCTTCACTATACATACATACATATCTTACCTTGCCATTTTCATATCCTTGCCTCACCAGGCCTATTCATTAAGCTCGCTATCAATTTTCATCACTTAAGCTCAATTCACATATACATCCTTATTTCCTTTATTTCTTCATTTTTCAACTTTTCTTTATTTATCAGATCAAATACATACATATACACATATTCATACATTCAAGCTATTACCTGCAGACATATCATAGCGTCTTACATTGATTCCTTTCAAATCACCTTATTGTAGGCATTATCATCAATCATGCCCCTTAAATCCATTCTTTGTTACATTGCTAATGCATTTTACATAGATAACTGATCATTATACATTCAATAGACCCTTATATACACTAAGAGTCCATTACCAATTCAACCACATAGGTCATCTTTAACACAATGATTAAATAATAAATATATTTAATCACTTTTATCACTTTCTGACATTCAACACTAGGTTTTATCTTATAACCTTTACTAAATTAATCAAAATCTTCATTTGAAAATTTTGTAAAAATTCGGGATGTCCCACAAAATCTTCATCCATGCATTGCGTGGACACCTCTTGTTGTATGCTTCCAAATGGTGTCGTATGCCTTGTGCTATTTCTAAACGCATGGTGCAGCTGATTTCTGAGGCCAACCCACCTTTAAATGGCGTCGTTCCAACCATGACCTCTCTTTACTCGAGCAATGTCGCCCCAGATGCGTTGTCTTCACCTTAGCACACATAGCGCGGCTAGCTTGTTCATTTTATTACAAAAATGCCATCAGAGCTCAAACTTAATTTCTTTTTCCTACAAAATAAATTTAAAAAAATTAAAAACACATAATAATATATAAAATACTAAAAATATTTAAAAACTCACAAATAATTAAGCTTAAAATATATAATAAATAGATATAAAATCTACTTATCATGTGTCTACCCGAGAACATCAACCTATGGCTTCATGGTTTAAAATTAAGGAGTTAAAAAATGAGATAACTGGTCACGGTGGTTGTGGGGCAACATTTGATAGTTCTTGTGATGAATTGTACCTGATTGCTCCTTTTGCAAACATATATGTTCTCAAAAAAAATTCCTATTCTTTTTTAAAAAAAAATGATTTAGATAAATTAAATAGTTAATTAATTTAATCCTAACCTTCTATGCCAATTCAACTAGCACTGGATTACAAAATTGTGATTTTCAACACAAAATACAAAAGCATTGCAAATTCTGCTACCTCCGGTCCAAAATTACAAATACATTTTTCTTTATTCTCTGTTACAAAAATTAGAAATACGCTTCTATATTTAGACTATAAAGTGACATGATGTTTCTAATATACCATTACTAATGCATTTCTAGCCAATGATAATGATACTGATAATTTTGGAAAACTAAAATTTTTCTTTAAAATTATTGTATTTTAAATGTCTCTCTAATTTTGGAGCAAATGAAGTATTAATGAATCCACAAAATGCAAATATAATGCTAGAACATATTCTATTAACTGGAGAAGAAATGAAAGAATGATAGTAGGGATAAGGCTGTGGAAAAAAAAAATTAAAACTCAAACACCAGTTGCACTCGTGTTCTGGAATTGTTATCGCCAATCAAACTGGCTTTGGATTTTTAATTTCTTTTTTGAAAAAAAAAATGATTTTTTTTAAAAATTTCCAATGCCAGTTTGATTGGCGTCCAAGAGAGCTCCAACTTGCTACTGATTTGACTAGCGTTGGATCTATTTTGGCCTTTAATTATTATTAAAAAATATATTTTTTTTAAAAAATATTACTTTATAAAAAAAATTGGTTAAGATAAGTTAGGTAGTTAATTAACTTAAGCCAATTTGGTTTATCAGCCAATGCGAAGTGGCGTATACTTTTCAAAAAAACTCTCCAACGTCGTCGGGATGTGAGTTTGGAAGGATGGTGTGGGAAGGAAAAGTATAAGAGGGGAAGGGATTGTAGTTTTCCTTTATTATGTTTGTGAGTTTTTGAAAGGAAGGGATGAGACAGGATTTTAATTAAATTTTTTCTTATTTGTGAGTTTAGAATTAGGGAATGGAATTGAAAAGATTCTTATTTTTAAATTATACTATTACTATATTACCCTTAGATATATAAATATAAGAAATGATATGATTTAATAATGTCTATCTATTAAAATTATTTTGCTTAGTTTTTTTTATTTTGTTACACACACGCGTATATATATAGACTTACTTGTACTATATTTATTTTTGTTAAAAAAAACATACTTGTAATTTGAAGAATCATAAAAATTCATTTCAACAAGAGATTAGAAGAATATAGATATCTAAAACATCGAGAATGTCATCCTTATATATATATATATATATATATATATATATATATATATATATATATATATATTCCAATTAAATGTATATGTGTATTTATATTAACTATTAAATTTAAGATAAAATTTACGTAATATTTTGAATCAAAACAATTCTTAAAATGAATTCACCTTAGTACCAAATATATTAAAAAGTATATAAAGTAATGTATAAAATTATAAAATTGGATAATTTATGATTTTAAATATATCATCCAAGTTGTATATTATGATTTTAAATATATTTTTGTAAATGCAACCGTTGTATCGTTAGCAGGGCAATTATGTGCTTATGTTTATATATCAATTTTCTAAAGTTGGCAACTCCCACGTGGCAACTCATCTCCCTTCCGGTCCATGTAATTGAGAGTTGTGATTCTGAAGGATAAAATTGTCATATTATTTATTTTACAAGATTATTTTTATTTTTGGTAACACAAAATATTTCATCCTCCCATTTTTTCATCCTTCCAAATCTTCCCACTTTTGAGAGAAAAAATTTGAGAGAAAAATTGAATGAATTTTAACTCCAAATCTCTTTCCTTCCTCCCTAAAAAAAACTTATAAACATGAAATTTGGAGGGATTTTAATTATTTTCCCTTCCCTTCCCTTCCTTTCCCCTCAAATAAAAGCTTACAAATGCAATATAAATCTATAGCAGAGTGTGTGACAACAGGAAAGGAAGGTCCAGAAAATTGTGTAGACACCCAAATTTTGCATTTCTCTACTAACCCTGACAGGAGGGCAAAATCGTCCAGTGACCCAATATACGACAAGGAGAGGTGGGCGCCAAAATGCAGTTCCCACCACGGCTTACGATCAAGGCTGTCAAACGCAAAACGAGAATTGAGGCATCTGAGGCGAGGCCTACGGGCAATCCAGACAGAACCCGATGCGAATCGCCAAAAAGGGCCAAGGACACTGCAATTACAGCATTAGGGTGGGGTCTCGACGTCGGGAAACCATTCCCAGAATTGATTCAGGTATCAAAGAACAGCTTTCCAAAATAATACAGCAGAAATTGGCAAATTAATACCGCGTGGCACGAAATTCGAGAAAAATGCGCCGGACAGCCGCGGATGCAGTCGCGGCTGCCGACAAAAAGACGTTCGCGAGGCTCGAGGGCGGCACACGGCAGCCGAGGAGACGGCCACAGCAGGCAGCCGCAGATGCATCTGCGGCTGGCCGCAGATGTATCTGCGGCTGCCTGCTGAAGCACTATAGATCGCCATCTTCAACCCGAGAACCGGAGAAAAAAAAAAGAAAAAAAAGAAAAAAAGAAAAGAGGAGAGAGAGAGCTCGCGGGGGAGAGAGAGAGGGGTCGTTTTGCTTGTTAGATTCAAGCAATATATCCCATTTGTTGTATCCATTGGTTAGCAATCTTGTGGTGTAATCTATTTCGTGATATAAAAGCTTGAATCCGCGTTTTGCAAGGTGAAAAGATTGTCTTTTTGGTATTCTATCGCTTGTATTGTTAATATAGCTTATGTTTTGGGTTATGTGATGTAATATGTTGTTATGTTGATAAAGGATCCGTGGATTAGGGGTTGTTAGCGAGGTTTCCATCGGAAAGTAACTCCTCCTAACGCCCCGATGACATCCGTACGGTGATATCTCGTTCGTTGTGGTAATGGATAGTTTTAGTGATTAAGTTGTGATATTTGAGTTATGTAATGTGATAGCAATGTTAAATCTCGTTAGATTTGGTTTAGGGTTGGTTGTGCCATGATTTGGGTAAATGTGAGCCTAGGGAGGAGATCCTCGCGGTCAAATCCCGATGATGGACATTTTGGTGTATGTAATCATGGTATAGGGTTCATGGATGTGTATTTTGTAATATCCGGCCTTAAAGCGATACAAAGTCGTGTTCGGGTTAAGGCCCCGTAATAATAATAAAATATGTGATTGTGGGTGTTTGGGGTTGTCTGGATGGCTTACATGCCCGTGGATAGCCCCGACACGTTGTGAGTGCTTGTTTAATTTACGACACAAAAAATGGTTTTTAAATAAGGCAAATAATGAAGATTTTGTAAAAAATGATCAATTTCAGGATATTAGAGTCACGAGGTCTAAAGGTTAAGTGTTTTGGCGAACTTTAATCCATGATTGATGAATAGGCTTTAATTGGTTTTTAAAACGTCATAAAAAACGATTTTGTAAATAAATAAGTGTTTTCATTAAACTTTGTGCATAGGGTTAAAGAGTTCTAGAGGTTGCCCTCGTTTTATTTATATTAACTGTTAGAAGGCAATGTATAGTCTCGATTCCTATTTGACAAAAGTTTAAAATTGTTTGTTTTCTAAAATGACATCTAATAAAAAACCCTCAAAAGTTTTCGAAATTAAAAATCAATCTTTCTTATAAAAAAGCAAAACCTCGTCATTTGGGTCAAAAGACGTTAAAACACTTTCCAGATAAAGCACATTTGCCATACAAAAAAATCCAAACAAAATTCACCACAAGCATTCACCTAGGCACACATGCACACACACGCAACTCACACATTTTAGGATTTAAAAGGATAGGAAAACATCAAGATAGCGGTAACCGTGTTTCACGGAAGTCGGGGGGTGCCTAACACCTTCCCCTCGCTTAAGCAAGCCCCCGAACTCTATGAATCTCGGTTTGCGGACCAATTAACTCGGAGTCACATATGAGCCAGCGATTACGAAAACAAACTCGGATGAGTTGGTACATCCATTTCAAATATACCAACTGGCGACTCTGGTCAATTGGCTCATAAAAAATCGATCTTTCAAAACCCGTCGACATTAAGCCGACCCTTTTCAAAATCACATCTTAATCTAAAGGCTAAAATTGGAAATTCTTCAAAAAATCTAAAAAATGTGTGGTTGCGTTACTTTTGATTAATCTACCTTTTGTGCGTGTATGAATGAATGTGCGAGTTTTGTGATTACTTTACGAATGCTTTACCTTAATGTCATCATTTGCATACGGTGAGGTACGATGAATGTATGATAAATGTATGTTGAGCAGTTCCTCCTCCTGAGGCAAACCCGTCGGATGTGGATTACTGGACTCAAAGGGGTGCTCCCCGGCGAGGCTCAGGAAAAGCATCCACTCAGATCCAATCCAATTGAAAGATCGGATTCATTCCCTTCGAGTATGTTGCGAAGATCTGGGAACCTTCATGCCGAAAAGCCCGCGAGAGTAACTTAGGGTAGGTCAGCCTCAGATAAACCCAACGCGAGGGAAGTCTCTTCATACCCTTTTACATTTTACGCACGTAATATCATACTGTAGTCAATCCTTTTGTACCAACCACTTTTTCCAAATAAAAGTACTAACCTCTGTTTTACAGGGGCAAGCTTGGAGAGCATCGTGAATTGCACTGTGTCATTACCTTGGTTAAAATAAAAAGGACACTGACCCTGTTTTGCAGAAAAAGATTACAAAACCCAAAAATACAAAAATAATTGCTTTAGCATGCATCTGCCAATACCATGACCCGGAACTAAACGTGGTTTGTTTATTCGCAGGATTGCTCCCCAAACCCGTCTCCGATCTAAGAAAGCCAGAGAACTAGCAGTCGAGATGGCTGAAAACCCTAATCCGGACCTGGCTCCCGTATCTCGGGAAGAGTTCAACGCTGTGAGAAATTAAATGACGGAGCTGACTATGTTGCTCAAAGAGCATTTCAAACTAAAATCAGGGCCACAGCTCGAGGACCAGCCGGGGCCATCATCTCAAGAGAACATACTGACCCCAGAAACTCCAAAGGTTGAACCGGCAAAACAAATCATTATCATTCCAGAGGATGAGGTTGCCAGCACTGTCAGCAAGAAAATAAAGCAGATGGAGGAGGCCATCAAAACTATGAAGGGAATCGGGTCATATGGCAGTGTTAACTACTCCGATCTGTGCATCTTTCCGGGAACCAGATATCCAGAAAAGTTCAAACTCCCCGAATTTGAAAAGTATAACGGGTCAGGGGATCCTTACACCCATTTGAAAGTATACATCGGAGAGCTGGGGGGATATGCTGAGGACGAGTCACTGAGAATGCAACTGTTCCACAAAAGCTTGACAGGGGAGGCTAGAACGTGGTATGCGAGATTGGACAATGCTAAGATTCACAATTGGGAGGAGCTGGCCCATACTTTCCTAATCCAATACAGCTTTCAGTCCCAGATGGCCCCGGATCGATACCAGATGACCAAAATCAGAAAACAGACCAGTGAATCCTTCAGAGACTATGCTCAGCGGTGGAGGAGGATGGCAGCCCAAGTGAACCCACCCATGAGTGAGGCAGAGATGGTAATGACCTTCATCGATATACAAGAGGCTCCTTACTATGAAAGGGTGATACCAGGGATAGGGAAGCCTTTTGCAGAAATGATCAAGCATGGGAAGATGGCTGAGATGGGATTGAAGTCAGGAAAGATTCGAGATTTCACAGCTCTTGAAGCTGTTGCTGAGCAAATTCAGAGTGGAAACTATGGCAGTTCTTCCCGGAGACCCCAGAAGAAAAAGGAAGAGGATGTGTCCCTGATACTGCAAGGACTATCTGGGAAAATAATGACCAGCCCTCCGGTCCGCATGCAAAGAAATGAGGCCCCGCGTCCGTCAAATTTCAACAATCAAAGATATGAGGGGCGCAGGAAGTTTGAAAAGCCACCAGAAAGGGAGTTCACCCCATTGGGGGATTCATTGGAACATATACTGGCCCTGTTGGTGGGCCAGAAAAAGATTACCGAGCTATTACCTCCATCAGACCCGAAAAGCAAGAGATATGACCCTAGCAAGAGATGCGCCTACCACTCGGCTTCCCCAGGGCACGACACTCAAGAATGCTGGTCACTAAAACATAAAATCCAAAACATGATTGACAGTGGAGAGATTGTGGTGGAACAACCAGAACCCCCAAACGTAAAAGCCAACCCTCTTCCCGAGCACAATGGGGGAGGCGTGAATGCAGTGGAAACTAGTGGGGAGGAGGGTCCCTTAAGATTGAGATACATAAGGAGGATAGAGGGAGAAATTGCCATTACCAATGCCCAGGAGGATGCGCAGAAGGAGCCTATCAAGTCGGTTGAAATAATTCAAGGGACCAAGAAAGATCCTATCCGGTTGTCGGCCCCAAGACCCCTTGTCATAGCCGCTAGGTCACAATTGCCGATTACCAATCTGAAAGCTGTCCCGTGGAATTATGGGTGGAAAATCGACGAGGAGGCCAGTTGCACATCAGTCAGCTCTAAGGGAAATCCATTGTATCTACCGAGGCGGGTCCTTGAGAACACGAGAAAAGAGAACGGGAAAATATCGGAGGAAAAAGCATTGGAATTTTGGGAGAAAATGAATTACGGCAAGGCGAGTGGGGTTAAAACACTGGAGGTACAGCCACCCCTGACATCAATCTTGGATCTTGCGTTGGCATCAAATGATCATCATCAGATATTGAGCAAAGTCCTGGAAGAGGCTCATGTTCCCAAGTCAATTAGTACGGAAAGATTTGGCCACTTGGTGGGCCACCTATTGGACAACAATGTAATATCATTTACCGACGACGACATCCCCGAAGAAGGGAGGGGGCACCGGAGGCCGTTACACATTGCGGTTATCTCTTCCGGGTATGTGATGAACGGAGTCTTGATTGATGGTGGGTCAGCCCTTAATATTTGCCCATACAGTACTCTGGAGAAGATGAAAATCAGCCCTAAGCGCCTGCGGGCCAGCCAAGTGGTGGTGAGGGCGTTTGACGGATCAAGAAAGGACACGGTAGGAGAGATTGAGCTGCCGGTGGAGATCGGGCCTTATGCTTTTGACATTTCTTTCCAAGTACTGGATATCACGGCCAGTTACAACATGCTCTTAGGGAGGCCCTGGATTCATATGGCAGGGGCAGTTCCCTCCACCCTGCATCAGCAAATAAAATTCATCGTGGAGGGCCATTTGGTAACAATCGCCGTAGAATCTGACTGCCCCGTTCCCTCTGTAAAAGGCATGCCGGTGATCCATGTGGACGAGTCGGCCCAACCAATAAGCTATCAGGCGTTTGAAATCAGCACCCCTCAGTATAAGCAGTTGGGAGCCCCGGAGTTAAAACTTAAGATGTCCCCCGAGCTCACCTTCGTTGCCCGGGAAATGATGGCAATGAACTTCCAGCCGGGGCAAGGGCTGGGCAAGCACAGCCAAGGAATCACAGAGCCCATCCAGGTACCAGTGCAGGCAGGCAAGGCAGGGCTAGGATATCAAGGAGGTATAAGGCCGAAGAACTCATATAAGAAAGTTCCCATGCGGATAACCGGAGTTCCGATACCGAGAGCCAATAGTGAACACTCCCCGAGGGTAATCAGGCCCACACCTGAAGCAGTGGGTAAGATGGAGTTTCCCCCAGTAAAAGGAGTGGCCCAGCAGTCGGATTTCTTACTGGAAATTATGGAACAGTTCGAGAAAAAGTGTCATCTCCCGGGGCAGTCAGGCCCCAATGAAAAGGGAAAGGAGAAGATGACTGAAGGCAAGCAGATCATGCCATTTATAAATTGGGCTGGGTTAGAAGTGCCCGAGGAAAGTGAAAATGAGAGCCAAAGCCAAGTTGCCGCAATCATAGAGGAGGTGCCAGATACAGAGATTCCCTCCATCACTAGCTATAAAACCGAAGTGATCCCCAGGAATTGGACCATGCAGCCAGTAGTATCCAGAAAAGGGTAAATGCAGGAGTGTCCGGGAATCTTGTCCAGTAGGGGGATCAGGGGGTTTTTAAGACGGTGTTTTTGTTTTATGTATCTGCACGTCTATTTCATACTTTTGTCATGATTATTGAAAAGGAAGTCATGTACCTAATGTTTATATATATGACAAATATTTTTGTTTCATGTCAGGTGTACCGATTTGAGTCATTCTAGCCTAACAAACGATTTTCCAAATTTGAAAGACGATTATGATTTTGATATAGAACTGGATTTCGATTTGATGGGAATTGAGCAAGACGAAGCAGATGATGACGACGCTCCCGACGAGATCAAAGAGTGGGTCGAGGATAAACCCAAACCCAACCTAGACCAAACCATCACCATCAACATAGGAACCCCTGAAAACCCCAAAGAGCTAAAAATTGGGGCAGACTTGACTCCAGACAAGAAAACAGAGGTAGCTGAACTTTTGAGCCGATATGAGGATGTGTTTGCTTGGTCACACGAGGACATGGTCGGTTTGTCCACGGATATTGTGGTACATCGATTGCCTATCAAGGAGGGTTTCAGGCCAGTTAAGCAGAAGCTGAGAAAATTGAAACCGGAATGGAGCTTAAAAGTGAAGGAAGAGATAGTCAAGCAGTTCAAGGCTGGGATCATCATGGTGTCGACTTACCCAGAATGGCTTTCCAATATAGTCCCCGTGGCAAAGCCTGGAGGAAAGGTGAGAGTGTGCGTGGATTATAGAGATCTGAACAAGGCCAGTCTTAAGGATAACTTCCCAGTGCCTTTCATACACATCTTGGTGGATAACACAGCTCAGTATGAAATGTATTCATTTGTCGATTGTTTCGCTGGGTATCACCAGATAATGGTGGCGGAAGAGGATCGAGAAAAGACTGCCTTCATCACCCCCTGGGGCACATTTTGTTATAGACGACTTGCCTTCGGCCTCACAAATGCGGGAGCCACTTATCAGAGGGCCATGATGGCCCTATTCCATGACATGATGCACAAGGAGATAGAGGTTTACGTGGATGACATCATTGTGAAATCGAGGGCGGAATCTGACCATGTGACTCACCTTAAGAAGCTATTCGAACGGCTCAGGAATTATAATTTGAAGCTCAATCCAGCCAAATGTGCCTTCGGGGTTCAGTCAGGTAAACTCCTTGGATTCTTGGTGAGCAATCGAGGCATCGAACTGGATCCGGCTAAGATCAGGGCTATTGTGGATATGCCAGCTCCCCGTACAGAGAAAGAGATAAGGGGATTTTTGGGGAGGATAAACTTCATCAGTCGGTTCATATCCCATCTGACCACCACCTGCGAACCAATCTTCAAACTGTTAAGGAAAGACGCCTCCCGGAAGTGGAACAGTCAATGCCAAAAGGCCTTCCAGACTATTAAGAAGCAACTAACAGAAGCGCCAGTACTGGTACCGCCAAAGGACGGGGTTCCCCTTTTCCTATATATATCCGTGAATGATATGGCGATGGGTTGTATGCTGGGGCAGAAGAGTGAATCCGGTAAGGAGCATGCCATTTACTATCTCAGCAAGAGATTCAGCAGCTGTGAACAGAATTACACGCAGATCGAGAAAACATGTTGCGCCTTGGCCTGGGCTGCTATGAGATTACAGCATTACCTCCATGGACACACTACCTATTTGATCTCGCGAATCGACCCCTTGAAGTATATATTTGAGAGACCAATGCTAAATTGTCGATTGTCAAGGTGGCAGTTAATCCTCCAGCAATTCGACATCCTGTATGTTACCCAGAAGGCCATGAAAGGGCAGGGAATTGCAGATCAATTATCAGAGATGCCGACAGGGGGGATGGAGCCTTTAGAGACTTTCCTACCGGGTGAAGACATATTGTGGGTCCAACAGGTGATGTGTGATGACGAAGGGCAGTTTTGGAAAATATATTTCGACGGTGCCATGAATGCTGAAGGGGCGGGAGCTGGAGCGGTCCTGGTATCCGTTACGGGCGAGCAATACCCTGTTCTCACCAAATTAAAGTTCAGTAACTCAAACAATACGGCCGAATACGAAGGATGCATATTGGGACTGAGATTCGCCCGCAATATGGGAGTGAAAAGATTAGCCGTGTTCGGAGATTCAGAATTGGTAATCAGACAGGCGACTGGGGAATATGGCACTAAGGAACTTCGGTTACTCCCGTACCACCGGTATGTAGTCCGATTGATGCAAGAATTTGAAGACGTAGCTTTCCGACACATTCCCCGGGGGCGGAATGACTTTGCCGATGCATTGGCCACCCTGGCTTCGTTAATCCATGTGCTCAAAAGCAAAGCCACCCCACAGATTGAAATAACAGTACAAAGTGCCCCCGCTTACGAAGAATACATATCGGAGTTGTCAGAAGATGTGGCTCAACCAAATCAGCCCTGGTATCATGACATTCAGAAATACTTGAGGGATAGATCACTCCCCGACCAGGCAAACCGAACGGAAAGGCAGAGAATCCAGAAGATGGCGATGAAATTCTATTTAAGCGGAGACTCCCTGTATAAGAGGGATGTAGGCTTGGGATTATTGCGATGTGTGGACGAAACTCAAGCACAGAAAATCATGGGCGAAGTGCACGGTGGAGTATGTGGGCCGCACATGAGTGGACCAATGCTGGCCAAGAAAATTCTGAGAACAGGGCACTACTGGCTGTCACTTAAGGCTGACTGTGACGATCATGTCAAGCGATGTTTCCAATGCCAAGCACACGGTAATGTGATGCATGCACCTCCTAATGAACTGCATTGTATGACTTCCCCTTGGCCGTTCTCCATGTGGGGTATGGATGTTATCGGGCCCGTGGAGCCCAAAGCGAGCAACGGCCACCGGTTCATTTTCGTCATGATTGACTATTTCACTAAATGGGTAGAGGCAGCTTCGTTCCCCAAAGTAACGCAGGAGGTTATAGTCAGTTTCATCAGGAACAATGTCATTTGCCGGTACGGACAGCCTGAAATCTTGGTGTCCGACAATGCCAAGAATCTGAACAATGCCCTTATGAAAGAGTTGTGCGCCCAATTCAAGATCAAGCATCTCAATTCTGTCATTTACAGGCCCAAAATGAATGGGGCCGTGGAGGCGGCGAATAAGAATATAAAGAGAATTATGGCGAGAATGTCTGTCAATCATCGGGGATGGCCAGACTTGCTACCCCTCACACTGTTTGCATATCGGACATCAGTTCGTACGTCTACAGGGGCGACCCCTTACGCATTGGTATATGGGATGGAGGTCGTTTTGCCAGTAGAGATGGAGATGGCATCCCTCCGAATTTTGCTCGATGCTCGGATTGACGAGGAGGATTGGATACAAAGTCGATACGACCAGTTAGCCTTAATAGATGAAAGAAGGGTGGCGGCTATATTACACGGTCAGTTGTATCAGCAACGCATCTCTCGATCGTACGACAAAAAGATACGGTCCCGAAAGTTCAAGGAAAATGATTTAGTGTTAAAGAGGGTCATGCCCTGTCAAGACGAGGCCAAAGGGAAATTCGCTCCAAGTTGGGAAGGACCCTTTGTGATCAAGAAAGTCCTATCTGGAGGGGCCCTTGTCCTACAAGAAATGGATGGCGAGGTATTTCCGCAGCCCCTGAATGCTGACTCTGTGAAACGGTTCTACGCTTAAAAAAAAAAAAAAAAAAAAAAAAAAAAAAAAAATTCTTCTATCTCCCTTGTAATTCGAACTACGTAGGACCTGATCTCCCGACCTTGTGGGAGTACGTAGGCAGTCATCCTGGCACGGTCCGTTCTATACAAAATAATAAATCTCGTCCCTATACCAAACTCATTTCCAGAAAACCCGAAACCTTACTTTGGACAAATACATTCAGCCGTCATGGCCCGGTCCGTTCTATACCAAAATAATAAACATTGTCCCTATACCGAAACCACTTCCAGAAAATCCCGAAATCCTATACACTCCAAAACTTACCCAAACCTAGCCACATAATTAGCCCAAAGTCCAAGACTCACTTCGATGAAATCAAAGGGGGCACGCGGCAATATCTGTGGAGTTCCAATCAAGACTTGAGGAAAGAAATAAGGCAATATATCGAAATCATAATCAGCTGGATAAAATGAGGATCCAATGAAGGGCGACGATGCATCAAAAAGGGAAATGACTAAAACCACAAATATTTCTCTATATATACAAAACATTTTGATTACAAGTCTGTCTTTTAAATAAAAGTGATGAAACTGACATAGTCCGTGCAGGAAATAAAATCATCTACAGGTCAGAGACCAGCTGGAGCAGGATAGACAGAATAGTCGAGGCATCATAAACCTCCGACTCATCCACAATCTGCTGTCCCATCATGTCAATCCGAGTCAAAAGAGCAGCAGCACTGGTAACAGTCGTGGAATGGCCCTCCATGATGACTCGGGCCTGCTCTACGATGTTATCTCTAGCGGAAAGGGCGGCATCCTGGGCTAGTACAGCAGCATCCCGCTCCGCATAGGCGGTATCCCTCTCAGTCTCAGTAGCACTCAAAACGAACCGGAGCCGGGTACCCTCAATCATCAATCTCTGGATCCGATCAGTCAAGTCAAAGGAATGGGCATGTACCGAAGTGGAAACCTCCTCAATACCAGATCTGGGCGATAATCCTGAAACCTCCGGAAAAATGATCGCACCTGAACTAGTCTCACCTGGAAAAAGTCCTCGGGAACCATCCAATACCCCGATCGGGTCAAAGTCGGCAATCTCTGAATCCCCGTGCAACCATAACAGATAATCGGGTGTCTGACCGGGGTGACTGTCCCCAAACTCGGTCGAGACCCTGTGTGACCAAAGATCGTATACCCTCAGCAGCTCCCTCTCCGTCTGAGGCGATATGAGAAATCGGTAATCAGCTGCTCCCGCAAAGAGATGGAGATCCTGCATCTGGTCAAACTGCCACATGACAGCTAAGGGATGATAAGTCGTCACCCCTCTCAAGCCAAGAAGAGGGAGGAAATCGAAAGGTGGCACATGAGTCAAGAAACTCTGGAAGGAGCAATAGCCCGAATAGATCAGAAGATGGAAAGGCTCCTCAATGGCCGATAAGAACTCCCTCCAGGAAGCTGTATCCGTGCATCGCCGGGGACGGAATGAGAACTGCATGGCCAAGCTGTGGCTGAAACAAAACCCATGCCGACGAAACTGTCTGATAGGTCTGAGATGGCTCATGAACCATACATACAACAAAATGGAGCTTCCCCTGAATGTGCGACCAGAAAAGGAATGGCAATACGAGGCAGATAGGTAAGTCTCGGCAAGTATCATGGGAAGGATAGTATGATCCTCCTGAAGGGCTTGAACCGCCACAATAACCCGCATATCCATAAGGTCATCCCCTGCAGGCATGTACAGAACTGATACGACACAAGCCATCAAAACATCCACTCTCAAAGCGCCCCAGCGCTCCTCAGATACTGAAAAATCACTGAAAAATCGAGAGAAGCTATCCACCGAGCCAAATCTGTCAACCAGGAAGGATAGAGGAACAAGGTGGCTCGAGGAGGTCACGGATAGCAGAGCTGTCCTCCGCAAGCCTGTGAAAGTCAGAAACTGGCGGCGCATATGGCCCGAGGTAACCCGTGCACAGGGACCATCCACTGATAGACCGGTGAAGCGAGCATACTCCTCAAGAGTGGGAGTCAGATACTCCAGCCTAAACCTGAAAACCTGTCGGTCCGGGATCCAACAACTGAGAATGCCATCAACAAAGCCCGGCGGCACCTGAAATGACAGTAGAGCCAAGGAGTGTCCCAAAAGACCCTCTGCGATGATTCGGTCGGAGGGTAGCAAACTATCCAGCCACAAGAAGAGCCTGCCAATAATCCCTGAGGGGGCGCGAGGGTCCACGCGAACCACGTCCAGGGATGACATCTGTAAAAAGCGGTATCAAAAGACTATACAGGGGTCAATTTTTCCTTATATAACAAATCATACATCATACAAGCTATAATGGAATGAATGGATCATCAGAAGTAAATGATTGTGCATAAAATAAAATGAGTCTGTACATAATCCATGAAATGAGAAATGATAATAAAACGAACAGGTCTAAATACAGAGGTCCTAGCCTATCCAGATCTAATCAGTAAACTCTATGCCGTCGATGAAGGCATCATCCTCAAACTGATCTGCAGGCAAATCCGGGGGAAGGGCAACCTCACCCTCAAAATTAAGGTCTGGGCAGGAATAAGGCGGAACTGGGGCATCCGATGTACCGGGGCCCGCGCCAAAATCAGATCCCTGCGGGTCTGCAGCATAAGCCTCCTCTGGATCTCGGCCCAAGCTTCGAACGAAGAGAGATAACTGATCCACCCTCCGAGTGAGTGAAGCAATCTGGTCCGAATGGGTGGGGACACGGACGCACTCCATCCAATCTGCCATCATCACTGACCCGTGAACCAGGTCTCCGAGGAAGAAAGTAGCCCGGGTCTGAGGACCGATAGTGCGGGGTCTCCACCAGGCACTGAAGCTCTCGCTCGTATGCGGACCAACAGAAAGCATATAGCCGTCCTCCCCGGCCATCAGGGCCTCTGGAAGGTGGGCATCCGCAAACCAAGCTCTCTCTGAGGGAGGGGCCAAAGGGATACGAACCTCCCCAGTCACACATCTGATGGCGCGCTCCCCCAGATATAGCTCCCATCCACCGTAGGTCAGAAAAGGAATACGGCGAGTGGACAAGGCATGCTCCAGGTCCGCGGCATAACCACCAGCAAGGCCAGCCGCCAAATGATCCGCCGTGTAAGGAACCCAGGTCACATCCGCAGACGAGATCAGCTCTAACTGCAGCCGACAATGAGCGAAACTATCGGACACTGGGGTCTCCTCGAGAGTACTATGATGCCATCTACGACCCCTGGGATAAGTCTCCGGGCCGAGGGTAGTAACGGGCCGCAAGCAGGGTAATCTCTCGTAGGCCCAGAACTGTCAAACAAAACAGAAAAGTCGTAAGTAGCAAGAAGGAACAAAGAAATGGGACGAAACGAGAACTGTATGATAAAATGGACCTACTAGCAGGAAGGGGTAGAAGCCGAGCCAAGCATCGGTCTGTCCCTCTGAGCGGAGACGAAGACCCTGGAGGAAGTAAGCAAAGGTGAAAGAGCCTCAGTCGTAATCCCCGATCCGGTCAACATCCCTGGTGGCTCCGACGATGCTGAAATGGATAGTCGAGGAGTTGTTCCCCAGAAAACAGCCCCTCATAATGGTCAGAAACAGACGGCGGAGCAGAAAATCACGAGTAGACCGGTCCTCAGGGAATGGCTCGGAGAGGACCCCTCCAATGGCATCTACAGCCAAGGCTCCCGATCGGATGCTGCGGGCCTTAAAGACCTTATCATGGGGAGAGTAGCCCAACAGGGATCGAACAGCTGCGGTGGTGATGTCAGTCTCCAGAGGGACCCGGGATCCAGAAAACTCCACCCCGGTGATATAACGCCAGTCGAGAGGGGTCAACATCAGCTCACAGTCGAGAAGATGAAGCGACTGTGTATGGTGGAACCAGCGCTCAGCTAAAGCCCTCATATAGCCCCACGGACACCGGCGAGGGGCAATGGTGAAGAAATGTCTGAAGCCCCAGGAATCTACCATCCCCCTATAGTCGGAATGCAGCGCATGATAGAGAGTGTAGATGCTAAACCAGTTGCCCCGAGGCTGGGTAAACTCAGGAACCTGTGACAACCATCGAAAGTCAAGCATGGTAACCATACGGATTTGAATGAAGTTAAATGACGGATATACCTCGTTAGCCGCCAGGTAGGCTGAGGGATGACTACTAAGAATCGGACCGAGCAGATCAGGTATCCTGGCACGGGCCCTTGGTAAAGTCCGACGCGTGGGGGGAGGAGCTGCTGTGCCCGAAGGGCCCGCCTCTGCCTCAGCTGGGGCATCCTCATCAATATCCGGCTGCACGGGGCGAATGATAGACTCCGCCAATCTACGGGAATGACGGGTCAGAACGGGAGCTGGAGCTGGGGTGGCCGCTCTGCGACGTCGGACACCCGCCACCCGGGGCACTGCGGAGCCACTGGGAGCATCAGGATCCATGGCTGAAACGGCATCACGAAAAGGAGGTACATCCTTAACTCGTTATCTTTCAAAACAAATCTTATTGCATATTGCTAAAAGTCATAGGGCAGCATGACATGTTTATGAAATGGAAATGCATGAATAAATCCCTAGGGGTGCGCTAGATTTCCCGAAATTTCGGCAGAGTCTCGTTTGTAAAATGGACATCCCATGCACGATCCGGCATGTTTAAAATCAAGTCAGACAACCAACAAATCCCAAATGCAAGTGAAAATGATGCACCATGAGCATAAAATGAATAAAATCATGGTTTTTCAAAGTAAATAAAGCATGACCGTAAGACCCATTCGTTTATATATGCTATGGCTAACCCCAATATCTCATATAGGCATGCATTACTAAGATCAAATATTTACACAAGTAAATACATAGTCAAATGAAAGCGAAAAATCAAAGAAAAATGAGTTAAAACGTTACCCAAAGTACGTAGACTGATTTAATCGGAGCAGATTTTACCGAAAAAGGTCCAAAACACGAAAAAGCCGGGTAGGGGGCGAGGAAAACCGAAAACGAGTGAAAGGGACAGCCAAAAAGTGAAAAGAAACGTGGGGGTCGCGATCTAATGTAGGGGCCGATCCCAGCCGCAGATGCATCTGCGGCTGGCCGCAGATGGATCTGCGGCTGGCCGCAGATGGATCTGCGGCTGGTCTCGGTGACCCGTTTTGCCTCCCTTTTGCTCCCCGAGTCAGCCTGCAACGTGTCCCATGTTGAGATATAAGATTTTAGAAATACCTGACCAATTGAAAAACGACCCGTCAGATACGAGACCTGACCAATTGAAAAACGACCCGTCAGATACGAGACCTGACCAATTGAAAAACGACCCGTCAGATACGAGACCTGACCAATTGAAAAACGACCCGTCAGATACGAGACCTGACCAATTGAAAAATGACCCATCAGATACGAGACCTGACCAATTGAAAAACGACCCGTCAGATACGAGACCTGACCAATCGAAAAACGACCCGTCAGATACGAGACCTGGCCAATTGAAAAATAACCCGTCAGATACGATACCTGACCAATTGAAAAACGACCAGTCCGATACGAGACCTGACCAAGTGAAAAACGACCCGTCAGATACGATACCTGACCAATTGAAAAACGACCCGTCAGATACGATACCTGACCGATTGAAAAATGACCCGTCAGAGACGATACCTGACCAATCCAAGAGCGACCGTCGGGTACGAAACCCCAGCGACATCCATTCGTGGAATTCGAATCGACCCCTACACGATCATGTCAAGTGCGGCATTTGCATTGTCTCAACATATGCATTGCATCGATAAAACACATACTGTCTTTCCTGTGCATCGGGTGCCTACTTCTTTATCATGTCCATTTCATATTTCATTCCATAGACATGATAAAGAGGGGCAGCTGTAGACACCCAAATTTTGCATTTCTCTACTAACCCTGACAGGAGGGCAAAATCGTCCAGTGACCCAATATACGACAAGGAGAGGTGGGCGCCAAAATGCAGTTCCCACCACGGCTTACGATCAAGGCTGTCAAACGCAAAACGAGAATTGAGGCATCTGAGGCGAGGCCTACGGGCAATCCAGACAGAACCCGATGCGAATCGCCAAAAAGGGCCAAGGACACTGCAATTACAGCATTAGGGTGGGGTCTCGACGTCGGGAAACCATTCCCAGAAATGATTCAGGTATCAAAGAACAGCTTTCCAAAATAATACAGCAGAAATTGGCAAAATTAATACCGCGTGGCACGAAATTCGAGAAAAATGCGCCGGACAGCCGCGGATGCAGTCGCGGCTGCCGACAAAAAGACGTTCGCGAGGCTCGAGGGCGGCACACGGCAGCCGAGGAGACGGCCACAGCAGGCAGCCGCAGATGCATCTGCGGCTGGCCGCAGATGTATCTGCGGCTGCCTGCTGAAGCACTATAGATCGCCATCTTCAACCCGAGAACCGGAGAAAAAAAAAAGAAAAAAAAAGAAAAAAAGAAAAGAGGAGAGAGAGAGCTCGCGGGGGAGAGAGAGAGGAGTCGTTTTGCTTGTTAGATTCAAGCAATATATCCCATTTGTTGTATCCATTGGTTAGCAATCTTGTGGTGTAATCTATTTCGTGATATAAAAGCTTGAATCCGCGTTTTGCAAGGTGAAAAGATTGTCTTTTTGGTATTCTATCGCTTGTATTGTTAATATAGCTTATGTTTTGGGTTATGTGATGTAATATGTTGTTATGTTGATAAAGGATCCGTGGATTAGGGGTTGTTAGCGAGGTTTCCATCGGAAAGTAACTCCTCCTAACGCCCCGATGACATCCGTACGGTGATATCTCGTTCGTTGTGGTAATGGATAGTTTTAGTGATTAAGTTGTGATATTTGGGTTATGTAATGTGATAGCAATGTTAAATCTCGTTAGATTTGGTTTAGGGTTGGTTGTGCCATGATTTGGGTAAATGTGAGCCTAGGGAGGAGATCCTCGCGGTCAAATCCCGATGATGGACATTTTGGTGTATGTAATCATGGTATAGGGTTCATGGATGTGTATTTTGTAATATCCGGCCTTAAAGCGATACAAAGTCGTGTTCGGGTTAAGGCCCCGTAATAATAATAAAATATGTGATTGTGGGTGTTTGGGGTTGTCTGGATGGCTTACATGCCCGTGGATAGCCCCGACACGTTGTGAGTGCTTGTTTAATTTACGACACAAAAAATGGTTTTTAAATAAGGCAAATAATGAAGATTTTGTAAAAAATGATCAATTTCAGGATATTAGAGTCACGAGGTCTAAAGGTTAAGTGTTTTGGCGAACTTTAATCCATGATTGATGAATAGGCTTTAATTGGTTTTTAAAACGTCATAAAAAACGATTTTGTAAATAAATAAGTGTTTTCATTAAACTTTGTGCATAGGGTTAAAGAGTTCTAGAGGTTGCCCTCGTTTTATTTATATTAACTGTTAGAAGGCAATGTATAGTCTCGATTCCTATTTGACAAAAGTTTAAAATTGTTTGTTTTCTAAAATGACATCTAATAAAAAACCCTCAAAAGTTTTCGAAATTAAAAATCAATCTTTCTTATAAAAAAGCAAAACCTCGTCATTTGGGTCAAAAGACGTTAAAACACTTTCCAGATAAAGCACATTTGCCATACAAAAAAATCCAAACAAAATTCACCACAAGCATTCACCTAGGCACACATGCACACACACGTAACTCACACATTTTAGGATTTAAAAGGATAGGAAAACATCAAGATAGCGGTAACCGTGTTTCACGGAAGTCGGGGGGTGCCTAACACCTTCCCCTCGCTTAAGCAAGCCCCCGAACTCTATGAATCTCGGTTTGCGGACCAATTAACTCGGAGTCACATATGAGCCAGCGATTACGAAAACAAACTCGGATGAGTTGGTACATCCATTTCAAATATACCAACTGGCGACTCTGGTCAATTGGCTCATAAAAAATCGATCTTTCAAAACCCGTCGACATTAAGCCGACCCTTTTCAAAATCACATCTTAATCTAAAGGCTAAAATTGGAAAAGGGACCTTTTATAATAAAATAAACGAGACGACGAAAATCCCGGCGTCGACAAATTGTATATATATATTTTGAGAGAATTACATCTATGTATTAGCTTTCCCAGAAAGTTAAAGAACAAAAAAATTGTGATCTGCACCAAAGGTATAAAAAAGAATGAAATAGATTGCACTACAAAATTTTACCATTAAATTGTATATTATTCTTCAATATGCCTCCTCAAAGAGGTGTTATATTCTTAATTACAGCGTCATTCGCAAAAAATTAAGTTTAACTACTAACGAGCTAATTAGAACCTATACAATTACGACATTAAAACCAATTATTTCACTTTTCTTTTTAATTAAGAAGTCTTCTAATGTTGTTCCTCTTTAGAAATCGTCTATGGTTTCTCCGATTCAATTAAGAAGTCTTCTAATGTTGCAAGTGATTTTAACTGCTGACCAAGAGAAGCAATTGTTTTCTGGCATTCTACAAATTTTGAGGTAGCCACTGCTATCTCCTTATCCTGCAACAAAAGTTAAGGTTACCAAAATTAAATTAAAATACGTAGAAACAGATCAAATGTTTGCATTTGTTTGCTTAGGTTACCAAAAAAACATGCAGGTTATAGTATCGCGGTTGATATTGTCTGAACAAAAATGATAATGCAAGAGCAATCAATGTCGCTTAAAGTGTTAACTATCGCTAGAACAATTACAAAAGTGTTAGTAGATATATATTTACTCTGGCTGCTGTGAGAGTATATTTTTGCTCTAGCAATATCAACAATCTATAAATTTCTCCTTTATAATTTAGCCAATACATCAGTTGAAAAGTAACTTAAGTATTCTTCTTGTTCAAATTCACGAGTCCAAAAAACTTGAATGTACTACCCCATGGCTTCTGCAAACCCTATCTGATAACTCGCATTCACTTTTGGTACTCCCTTTGTCCCAAAATTTAGGATACTTTTAATTTTTTAAAGTCTATTCGAGATATTTTCAAATTCACAATTAACATGAGTTAATTTAGTTTTAGATAATACAATTATGAAAATTATAAACTATGTAAAAGGTATCTCTAATATTTATTCTTTTCAAAAGTTAATGAATCACATTAACTTCGGTATATAAAGAAACTAAAAATCAGTAACGGGTAACATCTAGATACACGTTCAATCTCCAATTCTACAGCATATTAAGACGGCCTGATATTTCTTCCCAATTGAATATAATTAAACCAAGCACAAGGCATTGATATTACAACATCTAGCAAAAACTATCATATTTTTTAAGGACTTGAATAGTTCAAAATGTAGGATCAATATTGGCTTTAAAAGTCAATTTGAGATATTTTTCAAACTCAAAATTAGCGTGAATTCATTTATTTTAGTCAATACAATGAAGCATATTGTAAGCTACGTAAAAACTACTACTCACTATGTTTTGAATTATAGCATAAATATTGACTTTCTAAAAGTCAATTTAAGACATTTTCAAATTTAAAATTAACATGATTCATTTAAGTCTGGAAAATAATAAATTTTAAAATAAGTAGCACTTTTTAAGTAGTTTATGATATTCATAATTGGATTGAAATAAACTAAATAAATTCATGTCAATTTTGAGTTTGAAAATGATTAGAATTGACTTTTAAAAAGTTAGTATTGATCTTATAATTTGGAACTAAAGTAGTACTAATTATAAGATTTATTGTTTCGCAATTGTTAATAAACCATATCAATTTTGAGTTTGAAAATATCTGAAATTGACTTTCAAAAGTCAATACTAATCCTTGGAACGGATGTCGTATTATAATTCTCTTTATATGTACTACTGTGCTACAAGTGCATAGCAAGTTTCACACACCGAACAAACAAACATGTTTAGAAAACTGACCTGTTTCTCCTTCAACTCTCTGCACGAATGTGCTGCTTTTTGCAGCTCTGTTTCATGTTGTAGTCTACAAATTTCCTCTTCCAGTTTCCAACATTTAGACATTGTTTCTCCAGAAAACGCCCGTTCCTTTTGAACCTTTTCCTCCAAACCACAAATTCTTTCAAGCATCGTTTTCAACTCACCGTCCACAACTTCAAGTCTTGACTCTACAACTTCTTTCTTTAGATTCGTAGCCTCAAGTTCTACCTCAGCTGCTCTTCTTGCTTCATTTTCCATAGCTAAACAATTCTTTAATGTCAAAAGCAGATCTTTGTGCTCAGTTAATGCCATCTCCAATTCATTTTTCTCTGCTTCCACTTTCACCAACTTCTCCTCTAGTTCTGATATTTGATTGCTCATGATTTCAAGCTCAACTCTTAAAGAGATATTCCCTTCATTGGATTTATCTGGTATAGCGATATTCTCTCCTCCAGTATCGGGTAATGCTGCAAGCCTTTCCATCTCAAGGAAGTCATCCATTAGACTCATATCAAGCGAAGAAGCCATAAAGTTTGTTCCATGAGTTTTCACATTCTTAAAATTATCTTGCTCTGATGTTAAAGCAAATCCCGAGGATTCAGATTGGTTTGGCTCACCCTCATTTGACTCTAATTCACTCAACCTACGGGCGTCATTTTCAAATTCTTTTCGAGCCATCACTTTGAGCCTATGATACTCGTTTTCAAGCTTAGCCACCTTTTTTATGCTATCCAAATGTTGTTTGCTAGATGTTTCCGCAGCTTGGGTGCTCAAATCCCTCTCAATAGTCTTAAGTTCTAGTTCCTCGGCTTTGGAAAAAAGCTCAAGTTTAAGATGCGAGATCTCTTTCTTTGCAGCCTCAAGCTTAGCACGAAGATCAATATCAGAGGAGCTCAAAGCTTTATCTTTAGCAGGTTGAAGTTGGGATTGGAGTTCAACGAGCCGATTCTCAAGTTCAGACTTTGTAGATTCCCATTCTAAAGTTTTCTTAGCAATCGCTTCATGGATCTTATGCTCGTGCTCTTCTCTTTCTTGTCGAAGCTGTCTCAAACACTCCTTAAGTGCCCCATCAAGATGGATGACTCGATCTTGAACTAATAAACTTTTCTGAGTTATCACCTCTAGTTGTTTCTTTAAAGCGAACACTTCATTTTCCGCCTTCTCCCATCCTAGTATTTGAAACAAAAAACAAACAATCATTCAAACAATTGTCAAATTAGTACCACAGGCAACACAAGTTAAATCTCTAAGCATCACATTGCAATTTTCCAAAAAAACGTCCAACATAAAGCCTTCAAGTTGAGGATGTAACTAAACTTAAGAGTGAATAAAAATATGTGGTGTTCACTAGTTTTTGCTACAATTGGCTCTTTTCCTGATTATCCGTTATTTGTTTTAAAGATTACCAATTATATTCTTCCTATTGTAGTTTTTTCATCTTTTGTAATAGATTACACTTTCAATTCAGTGAAAAAAATATAAAACCTTCAATTAGAACATCAATTAAAAAATATTATAGATCTACCTTACAACACTGACAAAATGTTTCAAACACTTTTAAAAAGGAAATAAACATCTCATAAGCACCAGAAAAATATATTTCCATATTAGTATATTGTTAGATAAGCCCTAAACTTACACGAAACTGTTTTAGTCTTCTCCAATTTTAGAAACTCGAATCATTTGAATAATGATTTAATGAGACAACCAACTGAACACAAAATATATCATATATTGAGATGTAATTAAGATATAATATAGCTTAGTAAATAATTATCATATAATGTAGTTTGAATCTAGGTTACCATGAATACATAACTATTCATTTTGCAAAAACTAATAATGGAATGAGAACAGGAACAGGAACAGGAACTCCACTTATCGTGGTATGTGACATGACAGGAGTAAGCAATTGAACATTGAACTAGCTAAAAACTCTACATGTTTCAAATTATAAGAACTTTTGATATATTCAAACTCAAAATTGGTACCTGAGACAGCTTCCTCCGTAACTTTGGCATGCTACTTTAGTAAGTCTTCCTTAGCGCTAATGTTCAGAAGCGCTGACTCGAGTTTCTCTGTTAGAGTCTTTGTACCGTCATTAAGTTCTTCGTTACTGGGTGTAGCTTTTGATGTGACTTCAGGTGATTGAGTATTATGATTTGAGAATGCCTTTTATAACAATGAATACGCGTCAGAGTTTTATGAAATTGATAACTTTAGTGGAAAAATGTAACATTCTTAAAGAAATTACGTTCTAAGGAACTAGAAACTGTTAGAGAATAACAACATAGTGAAAACAATAATAAAGGAAAAATCGAAAGAAAAACAATCACATAAAGCACAAAATCTACGTGGTCCACCCAAACATTGGGCTAGTCCAGGAACAGGGCTAATTACCTTTTGGGTAGCTTTAAAATTGGCTCTGAATTATAGTTCGAATAAGGTTTCACCAATAACAGAAACCACAAATCTATGGAAAATGATGTATATGTTGACTAATTACATGTCAATATGGATTACTAATTGCAACTAACGTGAAATTGAAAGCCATAAAATAAAACAACAATGTGTGGTTCCTTTCCTTACTACCCCTTATCCCATGTATGCACGTGTGTTGGTGTCTAATATCGATAATCATATATAGCAACACACTAAATCTATGTCTCAATAAACTCTGAAACAAAAAGCAGAGTGGGTTGCATACACTAAACTAGTACATATCATTGGTATCAAGTAGCTAGAACAAAATCCCCACCTAAACTTTCCAACTAATGTAATGAATAAGAAACATGCCTACATTACAAGTTTTTAGAGTGTTTTAAGTCTGATGTTACCTGTGTAATGTGGCAGCATTAAGCCAGTCGAACCTCGAGGTGGCTACTGTGAAATTTTACTCCCTTTTCTGGAATTGTTATTTCCACCAGTCTTTTTGATATTTTCATAAGCCCTCTCTAGCAATTGCGTGAGTTGAAGTTATTAACGTTCGAATTTGTCTATCCATTCAACCATTGGCTTAGACGTTAACCTGCACAGAAAGAACCACCAGAAAGTACTTTGCCGCTTGGGCCACCGGAAGATATCTCTGGTGTGAGAGTAAGAACATGTTTCAAGATGTGTTAACAATAAAGGGAAGTATTTAGTAGGTTAGAATATTATGTATGTATATCTACTGTTTACCTTATATTTATAGTAGGCACGCCTTCTCAATATGATTACAATTCTTAATAGAAATTGTATAGTAGAGGTTCTATTAGAGAAGGTAATTACCATACAATTCACTCCTTCAGCATATGAAATGAGGTTAAAGAGTAGAGAAAAAGGTTGCGGGAACCCAAAAGACTTATAGGACCGAAGGCAAAAGGCTTCGAGAGTTCAAAGACTACAACAACCGAACATAGGAGACTTTAGGAGTCCAAAAACTACAACGACTGAAGACAAGAGGTTTTCGAGAGTCCGAAGACTACAACACCTGAAGACACAAGGCTACGGGATTTCAAAGACTACAACAACCAAAGACATGAGGTTTCAAAAGTCTAAAACCTATAACGACCAAAGAAATGAGACTACGGGAGTTCGAAGACTACAATGACCAAAGACATGAGGCTTTCGGGAGTCCCAAGACTATAACGACCGAAGACAAGAAGCTTTCGGGAGTCCAAAGACTACTACAACCAAAGACAAGAGGCTTTTAAGAGTCCAAAGACACCTACAACCAAAGACAAAAGGCTTTCGAGAGTCCAAAGACTATAACGACTGAATAAAAGAGGCTTTTAGAAGTCTGAAGACTAATACGGCTAAAGACAGGAGGCTGTCAGGTGTTCGAAGACTACAATGACTGAAGACAAGAGGCTTTTGGGAGTCCGAAGACTATTACGACATAAGACAAGAGGCTTTCGAGAGTCCAAAGACTACTACAATCAAAGACAGGAGCCTAAATGAAGGGGAATTCAATTTATAATTGAATGGGTCACCCTCAATTTAGAAACGATGTAATTATCTTCTCTTCATTTTATGATGAATGAATCTCTTCTTCATTTTGTAATGAATGAATTATGTAATTATTGTACTGTTTGATAATATGTTAGCACTTAGGCTTCTCTGCCCCTAGCCTTATTTGATAGAAATGAAGATAAGGCTGAAGTGTAAGGTAAGTCATGCATTAGATCAAAACAAAAAGTATAGAACAATGACATTAAGACATAATCATTATTTGAATAAGCAGAACATGTTGATTGAAATAACCTCAAAAGTATTAAATCGCTAGAGGACCCGTCTGAGGACTTGGTAAGTCAAAACAATAATGGTCGTGCCTTAAGCTGATGGAATGAGGAGGAAGTGCAACCATCCATTCCCTAGCAGTTTTCTTTAGGGTAAAGATGAAGAGGTGACACCTTCCTGTAGCATTATGACCATTGAAGTGCATTAAATGTATATAAGAATAAGTATGGTCATAAGGATCACATGTCCATACGTCTCCAAGTTTGGGACTTTGATGGATCTGTCAATCCTAACTTCATCAAAATCCTTAGTGAAAGGAGATGTATAGGATTTGTTATCTTTGACTCTAGCCCGTCCCTCAAAGAATCTTTAGGGAGATGTTTCTCCAAAAAAAAAATACTGCAACTTCGGCGTCGTCTTCGAGATTGACCACCACTTTTATGTTGTGAAGGGGATCTTTTTCTTCTTCTTCAGTGTCTATCCGAATCAGATGACTGAGTGTTGCCGCTTCTGCGAGCGTGGTGAGAGCTGTAGCAACCTGATAAGGAAGGTGTTCCACATTTACTTAACAGGCTGTCTTTGGCTCTTATTAGATCAACAAATTGCTTGTCAAGCTCTTCTCGTTGAGATTGAAGAGCTTTTCGCTTATCCTGGACTTCTTGGAGACAACGTAGGTTGTCAACATCTGTTGGTTGACGTGACTGCGAGCGTGTTTCTCCATGGAAATTGCTATAATGGCTTGGTGACGGTGGTGGTGCCACCATTGAAGTTTTTTGCAAATGGTGGTTGAAAGAAAACTTAACTAAATACTAGAAGACCCTCCTTTTAGCGCCAATGTTAATGCTCGAATTTTTCCACACATTCAACAACTGACTTAAACGTGAACCTGCATAGAGAACCACCAAAAGTACTTGACGACTTGAGTCTCCAAGGGATATGTCGGGTGTGAGAGTAAAAACATACTTCAAGACGTGTTAACAATCGAGGGAAGAAGTATTTAATATGCTAGAATATTATGTATGTACCTCTATTGTTCACCTTGTATTTATAGTAGTCACACCTGCTCAATAGGATTACAATTCCTAATAGGAATTGTGTAGTAGAGTACCTATTGGAAAATGTAATTACTATTCAAATTAGTATTAGATATGGTTAACTAATTAGTACCTTAAGTGGCAAGGCAGTGAATCCAAGCTTATTGGACTTAGGAGTCCTAATGTGAGCGCACTAGGCCTATTGGGTTACGGAAATAAGGTCTAATAAAGGTCTCATTTGCGTTAGTAAATACGCAGCCCAACAAAAGTTTATGACCGATTGAGATTTTAAACCAAAGAATTGGGGCAGCCGAAATACTTTTTAGGAATTAAAGAAAAACAATCAATGAATCGGATCTTCGTCTTAGTCAAGACGTGTTATTGATTTGCTAGCAAAGACCCTATGTTAAGAAAACTCTTGAGCCACTAATGAATTTGGATGCTACAATGAGGGAATGATCTATGTTACACAGACTCTCCACTTTGCCCTAAAGTACTCGTGTCTGATGCTCACACTCGAACAAAGGTATGAGTATTAGACACTTCATTTTAGTGTAAAATATTGACAAAATTGAGGAGTACCCGCATCAAACTCTTTAAAATTCCATGTCCAACTAGACACTCCAATCAAGTTTGTATAACATAGGGAATGGTATGTGCTAGATGAGCCATAGAGGTATAACAGATTGGTCAGGCTCAACTATTTGACACTCGCACAACCTAATATAGCTTTTCCCAATATTTTAGGTAAAGGTAAACATATATTTTAGAAGAGTAAGAAGTAAAGTGGTTAAAATGGTTGAGTGCTTAGTTAAAGTACCTAGTCATGGCACATGCTAACACGGCCAACCAGTAGACGTGTTCAATTAATTTTTAGGAAGTGGTCACAATGTTACCTGGAACACTATTCATTTTGTTTGTGGAATTAATATAGGTAAACGGTACGTTATTTATGCTAAAATGCGTTACGCTAGGATAACTTTATATGACTACCTCTTGTTATAAAAACCTCTTAGAATCTAATGCACTAAATTTAAGTTTTATAAAAGATTTTTAGTTGAATCAATAACTTGTTTGTTCTATAAATAACTTAGTATAAGTGTGATGCTTGAGTATCAATTGCTATGTTATAATATGGATATTTATGCAACTGCAGGTAAAATAACAGAGAAAATTTCTTGGTATGCTAAATCTCTATCATTGGTACGTAAGATCAAGTTTGGGTACACAAGAACTAATATGCAATTCTCTAGGTCTTTATAAGAATATCTGCTAACATTGAGTTGGATAGCCAACCAACTTGCTAGGTTCTTGGTCCTACTTGGAACAACTTCCTCTTATTCTTTGTTAGAATTTGGAGCTTTACACAATTACTCTCTCTCTCCTAAAATCTTCTCTACCAATCTACAAACTACTCAATCAAGTGATCCATCCTTGTAAGTTGCTCACGAAAATTAAGCATAGGTTTGGAAAAATCTATTTAATATGTGCAAGTTACAACCATTCTAGAACTAGCTAAATTTGCAGTTATACGTCATCATCCCACAAAAAGAGCTCCATTGATTTTGTTGTCATCCCACAAAAAGAGCTCCATTTGATTTTGTTTTTTTCTAGTCAATTTTAAAAATCTTAAAATTCAAAATTAATGTGAATTTATTTAATTTTGATTAATGCAGTAGTTAAAATTTAAACTACTTAAAAGTATTACTAAGTAAATAATAATTATTTAGAAAATTAAAATAAATTCAAATCACGATTTGAATTTTAGAATTTCAAAAATTAACAAGAATCAAAGTCAAATGAGACTATTTTGCGGAACAAATGGAGTATTATTTTAGCAATATCGTTCTAAACTTCTAATCATACGAATGACAATAAACATCTTTCGCTTCATCCCACAAACAAATGTTGGACCAAACAGAACCAAATCCAAAGACCATAACTAGTACAAAAATTAAACTTCCCAACCAAATCTAAGTTCTAAACAAATGGAGTATTAAACTTCCCAACCAAATCTAAGTTCCCAACCAAATCTTTCGCTCCATTTTGCAAAACAAATGGAGTATTATTTTAGCAATATCGTTCTAAACTTCTAATCATGCGATTGACAATAAACATCTTTCGCTTCATCCCACAAACAAATGTTGTTCTAAACTTCTAATCATGCGAATGACAATAAACATCTTTCGCTTCATCCCACAAACAAATGTTGGACCAAACAGAACCAAATTCAAAACCAAAACCAAAGACCATAACTAGTACAAAAATTAAACTTCCCAACCAAATCTAAGTTTTAAAGCTAGCACCCTACGTTAAAGAGGACAGGTAAATTTCTCGTAACGGAAAAAGTAACATCTTTCTTTTTGTATGTAAACATTGTTCTAAAAATTCCTGCATATGTCAGCTTAATCCCAACCTGCGTTAGGAAGATCCTCTACCACTCATTTGGTTGGGCGTGTATGTCTCCACCTAGGTGACATCAGACCTATACAGCATCGACTTAATAAAGGTATTGCTCTATAATATTTGAAATAAATTTGTTAAGCCTTAAAAAATTGTTCATTCGTTAATTTTGATGTAAATTTTTAAAAAAATTACATTTACTATACTTTTTGTATAGTATAACAAATATATATAATATAATAGAAAAATATTCTATTCGTCTCAAGATAAAAGTCCTAGTTGATTTTGTGTGCATATTAAAAAAGAGGATAAAATGACAAAATTATTCATATTTAAATTCTCATTTAATTGCATAGTTTTCTGTACATAACTAGTAATGTTCCATAAATATACATAGATAATAAAAATATGACAATTAATACTAAGGATATTATAAACAAATTATTATTAAAAATATATTATTTAAGGTAAGTACACATTTAACTTGAGACTATCTAAAATAATAATAAGAATTTTTATATTAGGACGGATAGAATAAATAAATAAAATCAAATAAAAAAACACCTAATTCGCCTAAGAAAATGACTAGACGTTAGGCAGGTCCTCCTCAACCTAGGTCCACCTAATAATTTTTAAAACACTCAACGTAAGTTATGGCCCATGTACTAGCAGCCAAAATATTATTCTGCAGGATGTAGCTAGTTGAAGATAAGTAATAAGAATGATTCTTGGACAGAATGCCTGTAAACAAGGAGAGACTGGTACCGTGCTGTTGTGGTCCAGCTATAACGTAGAACCATACAAAGGTGGTCCATGGTTATTATTGTAACGCACCCAACTATCTAAATAAAAAACCCAGCCATTGATATGGATATCTCACCCTCCATCCCATAAAAGTACTTAGGTGGGTCCACCATGAACAAAAAATGGAACTTAAATGATACTGTCTTAAACCTTTTAATTTTCTTAATTTATGTAAAAAAAAAATGTAGCTAAATCATCTGTATGGAACGGAAGGAGATAGGAACCGGCCGATAATACTAAAATCCTATTCAATGACTATTTTGTCCTCAAAATTAATTAGGTGGGATCCATTAATTTGGGGGGGGGGGATCCCTATTGTACTATGTGTGAGGTCTATCATAGTCAAAAACGGAATTTATTTGATAATGCCTCTTAAATTTTTATATTTCTTAATTACTTAAAAATTGTACTTAAATCATTTTTTATGGATAAGGAACTTAGCAACTTAAGCATGCCAGGAGTTGAGATAATGATTTTACATGAATGATTGCAAGACTCCAAAGCTCCATCAAAAAAATTCAACCATTTTGGACCTTTCATTGGTCAGGAACTTGCAGATTACTCTAACCTCCGGCCAACGTTCTACTCCCAGCTCCCGCCCAAAACTAAGGTTACTCTAACCTCTTCCCTTTTATTGGATGTCCCAAAGCTAAGTATCCATCTTTTGTCTAAGCAAACATTTACCATTTTCCCTTTGTTTTGATAAAGTAAAATTTATTAAACTTATTCTACTTTCTCCGTTCCAAAATATAATACCAATATTAATTTTTTAAAGATTATTTGAAATACTTTCGACTTCAAATTTAATATTAATTTTTTTTAATACAATTAAAAATAATATAAATTAATTAAATTTATTATTTTCAAAACTTAAACTAATCATGTGCAAATGTATAAAATACATCAAATTGACTTTTTTTAAATATCATATATTTTGGTATCAATGAAATATTTACTTTATTATATTGTATTAGGGGTCCCCTAAAAAGGATACACTTGAAAAAATAATTCACTAATTTGAGTAATTTCCAATTGTTGAATTGGAGGGGATAAACAATTTGGGACAGATAGAGCCTGTATGCTGATTGTGTAAATCAAAATTAGGTTGAGTAAACAATGTTCAGTGTACAAAAAAGTCAAAACAATCAATCAAAATTGCCACAAAAGGAGTCATCAAGAAGACAAAATGAGATGAACAAACCTGATCATCCGAGAATCTTTCCGAGTGAGATGATATTGATCCGGAGCTTTCAGTGTCGCCGGGACTCTTTTCCGACTTCCTCCTCCATGGCCAGCTCCGGCGGTCCATTTCGAATTCCGCAAAAAACACACCTACCAAGTATTCATATAATTTGAAAGAAACAAATGTTCACATAATTTGTATCCACCAAAAAAATCATAGAACCACATAAGGCCATCAACAAACAAAATATTGCTTCAATATGTAAGCAAAAGGGCAAAAAAATTGGATCCAAAATTATAATCCAATTTAGTATTTGAGAAGAAACTGAGCGAAGAGAGAGAAAGGGAGAATTTTCAAGCTTTGCTTAGAATTCACTCCCCAACCAGCCAACCTTTTCAAAAACCCCAAAAAGGGAAAGGCAAGTACTTCATAAAAGGGTATACTTTTGAGCTCAAAATCAGTTGGTAGTTTCACTTGGAAACTTAGAAGTCTGAACAACTTGTTTGATATGGGAATTCCCCAAAACTAGAAAAAGAATGAGTAACTACACCATAAAATTGAAATTGCGGCAAGACCCATTAGCGATTGTATTTTCACAAATACTTGCGACGATTACAAACAGTTATAAATAGCCACTTCATTTAGATAATTTATTAAAATAAAGAATTTTGAATTTTAGATGATAGTATTTATTGCACAAATCTTATACAAATTCAACTCTTTAAAATTAAAATTACACAAATACCATCAGGGAATTATTATTTTTATCGGAAAAATTAATATTTTTATATAATATTACTTACATAAATATGAATTTTATTTATTATTAAAACGAGACGTACGTGTAAGTGGAAATATTCCCATTTGTATTATATTACAATATACATAGAGAGAGAGAGACCTACCAAAAAGAATAGATTCTATAGATAGAGAGAGAGAGAGAGACAGGACACCTTAAATAAGTTTGTCCACAAAATCAGCCTTGATTGAATGAGAAGTTTTCTTTAAGAATTCTCAATCTGTAGGAATGTTCAGAAAATGTTTAAAGAATGACTGAAGAGAATATTGTATTAGTTTATTAATCATTGCTATTGATTTCATATTTGGTCAAGCAAGATCACGTTGCAAGGAATGTGCCAACTGCAATCAAACTTTTGTCATTTTTAACTAATCATTAGAAATATTATTTTATTATTTTTGTCTTGAAAGAGAATGCGTTTTGCACTTAATATTGAAAATCTTGGTTCAATTGCAACTCTATCATACTAATCCACAATATAATGATACAAGGTTTTCTTTTATAATTGTAACATAAATGAGAATAGAAAAGTCTTACATGGGAAAGAGATTCGGAAATTACTTGATAGTTATTTATTCTTAATGTGACCTTGATAATGCCAAAGCTCCATGAAGATGGAGTGACTTGGACTTCCCATCAAGATAGAAGTATGAATTTGCTTATATATATATATATATATATATATATATATAGGTAGTGATCCATTGTAAGTATTTGCTATGCACACTATTCCAACAAGCAAATCTCTCATCGTTCACTTCACGGTCTAATGACTAGGAGGGGGGGCCTAGCTACATGTCCTACATGCGGCTAAGGAGAATTTTTTTTTTGTCTGCCTACATGTAGGAGTTACGGTCAGGCAAATGACGTTATTTTGGGTTTGGCCTGGCTGCATGCACTACATGCAGCCAGGCCAAACGTACTTGTGGCCAGGCCAAACCCAAAATGCCTTCGCTTTTTTCATGAGTTCAAAGTTGAATAAGATAATTTAACTTAGCGGCTATGGAGACGTAAAAGATTAGTTGTTCTTTCAATTCTTAAAGTCATGGTATTCATATCACAATTTGATCATTATGAATATACATAGAAAAGAAAGCATGCAACTCATGTTTCTTAAAGAACCAGGTTTGAGTTGTATGAATTGAAAATTTGCATGAACTTTCAAAATTATATGATAACTTCCCAGATTATGAAAAGAAGTGAAGACATGAAAAATGAAGGCAGTTGTGATAGAATTGGATGGTAGCTGAAACCTTCTTCGTTGTTCAAGTGGGACTGCTATGGATGTTGGGATTTGTTATTCCATTTAAGAGGTTTAGGGTTGATCTTCATATATATCATCATATCATCCTTCTCTCCTCCTTTTCTCCCCCTTTTTAGCATCATCTCTTCCTCCTTTGGGCATATTTGCAACCATCTTAGTAAGAGCTTACACAACTTCCACCAGCTCCTTGATATGCTCCCTTGAAGATGAGACTTCATCTTTTAGCTCCTAGTACTTTCTATCAGAATCAAGTTACTCTTGGTGAGTTATGGCAAGTGTTGTGACGCCCTCAAATCCTTGTGCTCGCTACAACTATTTAATGATCACTATCTCATTTCAGTTACAATATAAGCTAAAACATTTTTATAATATAATAATTTATATTACATTACATCCCAGGTCTTTACTTACTATTACAAAAGTTTATTACAACTTATACAAAACTCATGCCATTATACTTATCATCTATTCCTCTAGCTCATTAATATAAACTTGTATAATGACATGTAAGGTACCCATCAATAGCAACCGGTTGCTGAGAGTACTATTGTAACAACTAAATGCAAGGGTCAAATCCTACATGTAATCAATGTATATATCAGTTATATGTAAAGATGCAAAGAAGTGCACAAAATGAAACATTGAACCCAAGGGCATAGTTATGTTTCATTAGAAAAATGGAGATCAATGTAGCAGCACTCAAATTACCTCAACCTGCATTACTAATTCCTTATTAAAACAAATTTCAACCCAAAAACAAAAAAATAAATAAAGAAGTAACCCATTGCCAAAATACTACACAATTAAAGTTTCAAAAAAATTGAGGCTGAAGCAAAACACTGATTAACTACCTACGTGTCTAATAAAAAGAAAGAGGAGAGAGAGAGAGGGAGAGACAACAATCACCTAATATATATATATCGTCACTAATCGCCTAATTATATGTATCGTTACGAACTTTACTATAAACTGATTTATACCTCTCAAATAACACCATTTGGTTAGCGCTCGAGTAGTGCTTTGAAGTTATATGTATGATCTAAGTGTCAAGAGAACGTTCTTTTTCCTTAATTAAATACATGGCAAATGGGATACTTGGGGATTGGATATGTGCTAATTGAAAATTTATTTATCTTTTTTAATATTCTGCATATTTTATATATTACTTTCTTGAGGAGTATAAGAAAGAGACTAAAAAAAATAACACATATATATCTTGGTTGAATTTTCGGTGGTTGCGACTTAAGGATGATCTAACAAAAAAATATTGCTGGAAGTTGACGGGGGGAAACATGCGGAAGAAATGGATTAGTGTAACAACTAACTAATTTGCTTAATTGGTAGAGTTTATTGATGCACCAGCAAGTTTGTGTTCAAATTCTTTTGATTGTTTTTGACACCTTATAATACTTAGAATAGTTGAGATAAATTTTGATTTTATGCATCTCTGTTGCTGTACATGAGAATTGCAGCACAACCCTTAGAATGGTTTAGATCATTTTTGATTTCATGTGTCTTTGTTACTGTATATGTGAATTGCAGCATGACCCGTACGGGTTACCAAGTTAGTTTTAAATAGTAAGAGACGGGTTGAAAGGCTATATCCAATATGATTGTGACACATGCATTCACCAATAGTACTATTGTCATTTAACCAACGTTTTCCCATGTCACCATTTTATTGATTAAATCTAACATTATTTAGGACAGACTCGCAGTCAACCGACTGTAATAACCACGCCATTAATTCTCCAAATTTCATTCTTTTGCAACTTTTCACAAAGAACTTATGTTACGTTTGAATTGAAGAAATAGAATAAAAGAAAAAATATAATAAAAAATAGTGTATTAAATAATCATTTTAAAGGATAAATCATTCTAGTTGATGGAATAAATTATTTCATCCTTTTAATTTTTATTCCATGTGAAAGGTGGTGGAATAAAATTCATTCTAATAGAATAGATATATATATATAATAATTTTACTATCATATTAGATCATTCACTCTTACTAACAATCAAACATATACTTGAAATATCTTAAAATTATTTCATTCTTTTCTTCATTTCATTCTTTTAATCCCAACACAGTTAGAAATTCCTCTTCCCGGTAAGTACCTTTTTTAACAATCATCTTTCTTTATGCAACTCTGGCTAAATTTTTTTTATAGAAAATTGCCAAATGGCCATTTTTATGTGTATTTCAGATTGAACTGTGTTGGACCAAATGGGCGCTGTGATATATTTGTATATTTACAAGTAGAAGATCCAATAAAAAATTAAAAAAGGGGGGTTGTAGCTTTTGATGATGCATGGTACATTTGCATAATGAAGTTATGGTTTGGTATGTAATGTGCCATATGTCTGGCTTAATAAAAATTGTTACTCGACTTTATTGTGCGATTGTCTGTTTATTTGTGAAAATAATGCATGAGATAAGATTATTTATACTATTTTATCTTATAATCAGTCTGTTATTTAATTTTATGAACTATGTTTTATTATTTTAAGGCAATTTGATAATAAATTATAATTCAAAGTAAAAATGTGGGGCATTATTTCATCCACTTTTGAAGTATCAAATGACCTCAAAAATGAGAACAAGTAATCCATGAGATTCATGTGATAACAGTCTCTAATAATATTAAATTAATATAAATATTTTTATTTTATTTATTATTTTTACAAACAAACATAGTTATAATGTCACACCCCCAAGACTCGTGTGGTCGGGCTAGTGGCGTAATAATGATAATAATGATAAGCAATAATAATAAGGCTCTAAAATGCCAACTAGTAACAATGGTTAGCTACACAACTATAAGTAACTAATCACAAATTAAAGCCTACATTATGAAACAATGAATTCCTTGAGCTATGTTTATTTGTAAAAATAACGGGTGAGATAAAATTATTTATATTAATTTATTAATATTTCGGACTATTCTATTCTATTAATTATTTGATCATTTCTAGCGTCATCTAATGAGAAATTATAATTCCAAGTGAAAATATTATATTATACAATCCTCCTCCCTTTTATAGTATCTAATGACTTGGAAATAATTATATAAAAAAAATAGTCTAGGGATTAAATAACGGAGTAATCATGAGTTAAAATAGTCCGTCGTGATAATAAATTAGTACAAATAATTTTATCTCATCCATCCTTTTAACAAACAAATGTAACCCTAAAGTAACACAATTGTAACCCAAATGCCATGTATTTTTACTCTAAGGCCTAGTTACACGACGAATAATAATACAGAAGGAAAAAAAACTTGCCATGCAGTTTTTTGGGCACCTCAATTGGCTTACCAAAGGCAAATTAGAGGGGTAAAGATATAGTTATAGCTAGCTCCAAGTCCCGTGAAGCTGAGTTATATGTGGCGTTGTTATCTCTTGGACCCCCCTTCTGTTGGTTTTCTCCTGCTTAGTTCATCTTGCTGCCTGAGGCTTTGGTCTTACCACCATTCATATTGCTGTTCCCGTATTTGAGAGGTACAACTGTCTTAATATACGAATGCCCAGGGAAGTTTCTTTTAGCATTTGGAAGTGATTGTAACTCCGGCAACCAGTAGGCTACGTACTCCCCTTCAGGATCATAGTTTTTGGACTGAACATACGAGGAAGCATCAAATTTTTTTAAAGAAAAAAGCAAACTAAAACTTCTGAGTAAAGTTTAATGGACTCGTGTGTTAAAAATTAAAAAAAAAAACACTTGATTTTGGATCTTATGCATTGGGACAACTTTTTAGTAGATGTGACTTTAATAAATTGATTCATATAATTGCCCAAGTCTCTTGGAGGGTAAAATATCTCAAATGTTCTTGTATTGATAGGAAGGTCCTCCAACTTACTAGAATGTTCTTATAAAAATATCTAAAGGAAGGGATGTTACTAAAGTCTTGAGAAGGTTATCGAGAAATTTTGATGTAGGACAAGATAAAAGGAAGAAATAAGATATCTATCTCCATAGAGAATCGGTAAAGAAATACACAGAAAAATACACAGTTTTAATCTCAAATCAATTCATTCAATAATTTGTCCATAATAATGAATTTACAACCTTATTTATAATACCCCTAAACACTCTCCTAATCCAATTTAGACTCTAAAAGATAAATACAAATTAAACGAGATAATTATAAATTATAAAAGTTAACTTAAACAAAACTTCTAATTGAAATATAACTCCTAATTAAAATCTAATACTATACTAAAACTATCCTAATTAAAATAAAACTTTCATAAAATATCCTACTAAATAATTACATTAATTATCCAATATTTATTTCTAACTAACAATACAAAATTAAAAATAAATAATTTCTTTTACCTTTCCACATCATTCTCCTCTCTTTTGGAAAAAAAAACAATTATCCACAAGTTTTGAAATATCGAAAAAAAAAAAAAAAAAACCCTATATTTTAGGAGATGCATTCCAACAAAACTGACGCAACCGATGTTTCTTTAGCACAATCTTTGAGAACAACGACGACATATTATAAAAATTTGAGGTACCTTAAGACGTTGATGCATCAATCGAAAAAAGAAAATCAACTTTATCTTCCTTGATGTTTTCGCATTTTGGGTCAACCTTAATTTCAATTTCTTCTATGCAAATCATCTCCAAATCAACAATGTGTTCAACACACTTATCTTTCTCTTCATGTTTCTCACCAGTATCAATATAGGAGAGTATCTGCTCTTCTTTAGACTCAAATGTTGCGATACATTCATCAATTACCTTGTGAGAATTTGTTTTGCGGGTCTCCTCTTGTGAATGCGTCGTTGTAGTTGCACAAACACGATTAGGATGAACATTCCCTTGCGCTTAAACAAAATATGGACGATAGGATACAGTTATGTACTTGTAATGTGATTTGAAATTGGCAATACTTGTTTCCATTATTGCAAACTCATCGCATAACTCCCAATACTCGGTACTATACGGAACACAAGACTTTTTAAGGTACTCGTATGTGACAAAAACTCGATACTCAAGTTGCTCTATCTTAGCCCAAATAAAATCTGAATCATCAAACTTTAAAGGCATTTTTTTTCCACATGGACCAAATTGAAAAGTGATGAAACTGCAAAAAATAAAAGTTGAGCGATTGAATTGAAAATTTTAGAAACTTAGGGGGATAAATTGAAAATTTCAAAAACTTAGGGGGCTAAATTAAATTTTTTAGAAACTTAAGGGCTGAATTAAAATTTTCAGAAACTTAAGGGCTGAATTAAAATTTTCAAAAACTTGGGGTACCAAACTGTAATTTACCAGCAACGGAGACTATAGCAGTTTCTTTTTTATTTTTTATTTTATAGATGGAGACTATGACGACGATAATTCCTGCTACATAACGTGCTTTCGTCTCTAAAAATTGTTGTCGATTCTCTAGCAAACTTCGACAATTTGATGGAGACCAGAAAAATAGGGCAGGAAGGAATTGGGCGAAATTAAAAGATATCAGGAATTTTGACTCTTGATACCAAATTATGTAGGACAAGGTGAAAGGAAGGAATAAGATAACTATTCCCGTAGAGAATCAGTAAAAAAAACACACAAAACACACGACTTTAATCTCAAATCAATTCATTCAATAATTTGTTGACAATAATGAGTTTACAACTCTATTTATAATGCTTCTTAACACTCTCTTAATCCAATTTGGACACAAATTAAATGAGATAATTACAAATTATAAAAGCTAACTTAAACACAACTTCTAATTGAAATATAACTCCTAATTAAAATCTACTACTATAATAAAACTATCCTAATTAAAATAAAACTCTCATAAAATATCCTACTAAATAATTACATTAATTATCCAATATTTATTCTTAACTAACAATACAAAATTAATAATGAAGAATTTCTTTTTTCTTTCTACATCAAATGTCTAGATATTTAGGAAGTTGGTGATTAGAGCATTTAATGAAGTACATATCCATTAATATAAATAGAAGTCATGTATTTCATTTTGTACAAGCCAAAAATTGAAAGCCAAATAGATTATTCAAGTTCAAGATATCTTTGTTCATCCTCTCATCTATAACATTTCTACAAATAAAATTCCTCCATATATGTCAAAAGAGTCGGTATCATAGCCAGTTTAACATGTGTCCCATTATCATCCTTCATGTCAAACACCAAACACCAAACACCATTCCCATCTTCACCATCTCTATTCAACTATTCGCAAAATCTTGTCCCTAGACTATATTGGAGTCTACAAATCAAGACTCTAGTAATATGCCCTAGATATTCTTACAAGAATATTCTAGTAAGTTAAATCTTCCTATCAATATAAGCACATTCTAGATATTTTACGCTATAACATACTTGGACAGTTATATAGATCAATTTCTTAAACTCTAGATATACTAGAAAGTTGTCCCAATTCTTAAGGTCCAAATCAAAAGTTTGTTTTTTTAACATCCTCCCTTAAACTTGATTTTGTATCTTCATTTGGTTCCTGAACAATAAACTTGTCAACCAGTTGAGACTTAGCGAAAAATTTTGTGAGCTGATGATCATCGATGGTGATACACTCTATCTTGATCTCTTTATCTTACACTAATTCTCTGATGAAATGATGTCAGATCTCAATATGCTTTCTTTCTAGCATGGAACACTAGAGTTTTCGTCATGGCAATTGCAAAAATGTTATCGTAGTATAAGTGTCGTAGGTGAGCCTTGGTTTTGTTGCAAGTCAAAAAGTATTCTTCGAAATTACACTGCTTCACATGCGACACCGGTAGCTGTGATAAATGTGTTCGCAATCACCATGTCAAAATATCAAGTGTTTCATGCTAGAACAAAGCATATTGAGACCCGACAGTAAAGTGCTGTAGGTGAGTCTTGGTTTTGTTGTAAGTCACAAAGTATTCTTCGAAATTACACTGCTTCACATGCGACACTGGTAGCTGTGATAAATGTGTCCGCAATCGCCATGACAAAAAATCCAGTGTTTCATGCTAGAAAGAAAGCATATTGAGATCTAACATCATTTCATCAAAGAATTAGTGTAACATAAAGAGATCAAGTTAGAGTTTGTCTCCATCGATGATCAACTCGCTAATAGGTTCACCAACGCTCTACCAGTAGACACGTTTCAATTTAGGAACGAAATGAAAATACAAAATCAAGTTTAAAAGAGGATGTTAAAAAAACAAACTTAATTTTTGGCCTTAAGACAACTTTCTAATAGATTTGGGATTTAAAAAAGGGTAAAATATCTAGAATGTTCTTGTATTGGTAGGTAAGTCCAACTTCTAGAATGTTCTTGTAAAAATATCTTAGCGATGTTACTTGATTGTGCAAACATACACTATTCAAATGGAGTGTTCCATTTGTTGGCTTGAGAATTTTGAGCATTTTAAGAGAGCTGCAAATATTATCACACTGACAAAAAGGTACTCAAATTTACACTTTGATTGGGGGCTTTGTTCTATGATACAGGGTTTGATGCTGTGGCTCAACTCTTGTGTTTATAAGAGCAAGTATGGGTAAAAATGTATATGCTAGGTATTATTTTGTTGAAGTTTGGAACTTTTTGCAGAACATAAATTGGCCAGACTAGAGAAATCACCGATTCCTTTCTCTAAATTTCTCTTCCCCTTTCTCTACACTCTTCTTCTTTCTCTATATTCTTTAGTTGATATCATAACAATCAGTATCAAAGCCATGGTATAGAGTATGTAGAGTACTTGACATTTTCCCATACTAAAACTTTGAATTCAATGTTGTACCTAAGATAAAATACAATTTACCACATGTAATTTATAGGTTATTGTATGACACCACTTGTGGTTTAAAAACTACCAACTTACCATTTGTGGTTTCCTAAAAATTGCACATCACCTCAAATCTGTTCAATTTAACAGCAAGTATTTCTCACTTGCTCAATTGCATGAAGTATGTTGTCAAGAGGTTAAATTTCTTATCCAAATGTCTTAAATGTCCTCTAAAGCTCTCCTATTTGACACATTAGCCACTTATTTGCTTTTGCTTGGTTCTCTCATATTAGCACCAACTTCTTACCAAAAATCAACCCAAAAGAATGCATAAAAAATAATTGAAAGGTCAAATCGATTAGAATAATAAAGAATTTATTTATTTATTGTAGTTGTTACAAGTATGAGTTATTTTTTTATTGCCTATAAGGTGTTTCATAAAAAGCCTAACCCCATGTATTATTTGTTTAGTCATGTGTAAATTTAATTTTTAAAAATCAATATTCAAAAAAGATACATAAAAACAATATAAAGTAATAACTTATTTACGAAGCAGAGGAGTAATGAATACAGTTAAACATATCTTATATTTATTGATTTTGGAGTCGCAAATAATTATCATTAGCATATTGAAAAGTCAAATTTCTTATTATTCTTAATAATGTATAAATATGTATATATATATTAAATTAATAATATTAAATTTTGAAAATATTAGGTACACTTAATAGAGATTATTGTATAATTAAGATAGTCCATGTTTAGAATTCTTAAGAGTTGGGCAAAGATTATATTTTCTTCCAAATGTAGCAGCTACCCTTTTTAAAATATTGCTCCTTATCATATGCTATTAGCTTCGTAGAGGAAATTCACTTGGTAACTTGTACATAAAAGTCCACTAGAGAGAGAGAGAGATCATGCAAGTCCACCTGTCTGTCTCTAAACATTACCCAATCTTATTATTATTATAATTATTTGAAGTTCAATCCAAATTAAAGATAACTTATTCTTTGAAAAGTGAAAAGAAAAAAAAATCAAAAAACTCTCTAAGTTGTTTGAAGATCTTGACATTGTTCTATAGAAAATAAAAAACAGCTGAGTGAACATTCATATAAAATCAATCAAGCAACTAAAGAATGGAAAATGATTTTTTTCTCATAAATCAAGAGATTGAGTATTGCAATTCGTTCAACAAATTCAAAGCTGGAGTCCAATTTATTATTTAAGAAAAGCAGTTGCATGGAATTCACAAAATACTAATACTCATGTTTTTGACATGAAGATACACGTATATAGATATAAAGGAATAGTGGGGGAAAGGGCAATTTAGTGATCTTACAACAGCTGTTAACACTTGACTTGATTGAAAAAGAAAAAATGAGGCACGTTGCAATGTTTAGGAAATCCCTGGTGGTAATTTGGTGTTTTTTAAACCACAGATGGTAACATGCAATAACCTATAAATCACATATGGTAAAGAATTATTATATAATGCTAGAGGACATGTTTGCTTAAGTGTGTTTGTTAGTACTTAGTAGAAGAATCACGTCCGGCCGGATCACATACTAAAAGGCCGGATTACATACTAAAAACGCTACATCCCGGAATACAATCCATTGACTTTTCTACAAATCAAATTCCTTCTCCTATTCCAACAATATCCTGTTTAAGAGGAGTAACTTCACGAAATAATGCATTGTTTATCTAGTAACGCAAGCAGATGCCCAAGAGAGCGGCATATTACATCGATCCATAAGCAAAGGATAAGTTTCTTGTGGGAAATGAAGGAAAAAACTAATTACCTTTGTTTAGAACAATATATGAAATGTCCACAAACATGATTTCTCATATTATAGGTACTTCATAACACGAGTCCAAGTTCTTTTCAGTTTCTCTTTCTCTTGATGCTGGGAAGAATGATGCAGGACGCATATGTAAGGAAGCAAGGATTCTTCATGGATTATAGTTGAGAATATAGTTAGATTTACAAACAAATTGGGTTGTGTTTTTCAATATATTATGGGTTAATAACGTAATTTTGTATTCTGGTGCATTCTCAATTTAGGTAAGTATACAGATAAGCATTGTATTATCCTTCAACATTAGTTGAGTAAAGATTGGTTCATATATATGGTTTGAAGGCATCACCCATCAATTGTACTACTGAAGCAAATCTTGGTTTGCAGGCTAATGAATCCTCTTTGACGCTTGTGGAGAGATGTTTGGGTAGGAGAGGTTAGATCCCTTAATTTGTTCTCGATTGCTATTGATTAGGAGGTTGCAATTACAAACTATGTGGAAAAGAAATCCAACCAGACTGCGTGTGGACATTTTCAAGATTGGAAGTTGGAGAAGGTTGACACATCATTAACTTTTGGGTTTGTAGGAACCAAATAAAATATCAATTTAACTATTTGGCCCAGCACAAGTTATATACGGAAATTTGGCATGACATAAAGGAATAACTGATAAAGATTTATATAAAGAATATATAAAGAAAACACTTTATTGGGGAACTGCTAATATTTTATTGCAAACACTCACAACTATTTCTCACGCACGGCAAGGAAATAAAAGAAAAACAATGAGAACTAGAACTGCTGTCTATCTGCTCTCTATATTAAGTCAGGGGTGGCTCAAGACATTTTGAGGCCTAAAGCGATATTTTTAAATGAGTCATTCTATTTTTGGTACATCTTTTATTGATTTTTATGGTCAAATTGATCATTTTTCAAATCATTATATCTTATTATTATTTAATATATATAAAGCCTATAAACATTATAAATTACATAAAATTTAGTACTAATCTTAATATTTATTTTTTTTAAAATCTAATTATATATGTTTAATTTTTAATTTTAAAATTTGTCAAATTTGACTACAAAAATCAATTGAGAACTTTTATTTTGAGACGGAAGGAGTATTAATATTTTTTATTTAAATGAGATTTTTTTTATACAGTTAATTTTTTTTACGTATTTAATATTTGAATTGGACTATAGGTCCTAAAGAATTAATTGAGCTTATATTTTTATAAAATATTTTTTATATAAATTATTTATGATATTTAAAAATTTGGGGCCTCATTTCAAATGGGGCCTAAAGCCCATGCTTTTTTTGGTATAATATAGGGCCGGCCCTGTATTAAGTCTAAGTATTGCTACAATCCTTGATATCTCTCTACTTGCAATATTCTTTTTCAATTCGCTCATGCAATACCATGTCTTTGCCTCTCATCCTATGCTCAATTTATAGCTGATAATTTCTTGGATTCAAAGCTTCTAGCTAAAACTGCGTAAACAAAGCTTGCAACTCACATGGAGAGATACCTATTTTCCTGAATTCTATGTTGTCACATAAATTTATGACCACCTTGGTAAACCAAAATCAAGTTTCTTAATAAAGCCAAACTAAAATGTCAGATTATATTTACAACCGCCTCTATTAGTGGAACCCGAAATCATAGAATTCTTTATACCTACTCTTACAACTTTAATCTAGTAGTGCATATGGATACTGATTGGGCTGGAGATGTGGAAATTCGAAAGAATACTTCCGGTGTTTTACCTTGGATCAGGAGTGTTTTCATGGCCATCGAAGAAGCAACAGGTCGTTGCACTATCTACAGCAAAAGCAGAGTATATGGCAGAAACTTTTGTGGCATGTCAAGCGGTTTAGCTTCAAAGGATGCATGAGCAAGATGGTCTTATGAAGATTATGTTTAATAACATAAGTTAGCAATTGCATTGGCCAAGAATCCCGTATTTCATGGCAAAAGCAAGCATATAGCTATCAGGTATCATTACATAAGAGAGCTAGTCAGAAATGAGGAAATTGAAATTGAGTTTTGCAGATCAGAATACCATCAGATTGCCGATATTCTGACTAAGCCGTTGAAAGTAAAGTTGTTCAAGAAATTGAAAAGACTGCTTGGCATAGTATAAATTTAATGTTCAAATTGGCTGCTGAAAATATAATCTAACAATTCAGTTTAACTTTATCGAGAAACTTAGACTTTGGTATTATCAAGGTCATTGGTCATAAATTTCTGCAGCAAAATAGAATTCAAATAAGTAGGCATCTCTCTATGTGATGCACAAATTTTGTTTACGCGATTTTAATCCGAAGAAATCCTCAGCTATAAATTGAGTACAAGATGAGAGGTAAAGACATGGTATTGTTTGGGAATATTGCATGAGTGAATTGCAAGAGAATATTGCACGTAGAGAGATATCAAGAAATATAGCAACAAACCAAAGATGATAGTATAGTGGTAGAAGCCTCTCCCTTTATTGTGTAAAGTCATAGGTTCGAGTCTCTACTACTCGGCACAAGATTTCAAACCAAGACACTACATGAAGAAGACAAGTTTTCCCTAGGTTCCCCCCAAGTTCCCCCTAGGCCCTAGGATGAAATGTATCCCTATAATCTAATTCTAATAGAATAGGTTCTAAAAAAAAAGGAATGTAGCAACACTCAGACTTGATATAGGGAGAACAAATAGACAATAGTTGTAGTGCTCATTGTTAATCCTGTATCTCCTTGTCTTGTATGAGAAATAATTGTCTTTCCGCTGAACCAAATAATTAAAATGATATTTTATTTGGATCCTACAATAATGCCATTATAATAGTGTTAGATTCATAGTGCGGTCCTTCTACAAAAGTTTTAGGAGAAGTGGCAATATGGATCTTCTATGAAAGGCCAATTGGAAAGTAGGGGTACTGAGAAAGGTGGCATTTTCACTTGGACTGCATCTCTTGGAGCAATTTTGACACAAGATAAAGTGCGGAAAAGGGGAAGGTCTATTGTAAATATGTTCTATGTGTAGGAAGGAATGGGAATCAATGGATCATTTGCTTATGCATTGTGAGCATAGTTGTCCAATCGTAAAACGTATTACGTATCGAAAATCGTGAATCGTATCGCTTATCGAAAATCTTGAATTGTGAATTGTAGTGTCAGATACACATAGACATACAAAACACAATAATTATATATTTACATATAAAGAAGTTATTTTATTGGGCAATAATTTATATTTGCTCGAGTGTAGTGTTAAAGTAATCAAATAAGCCTATAAACAATTAGTTTGAAAAGTTTAAACTACCGGCTTAATTAATTATCAATACTTTTTAAGTAATACTTATTAAGGAACAGGAGAGAAAATATCTTACCTTTAACTTATAAGTACAAACATTGTGAAATTAAGCCCCAAATTGTGAAGTGTAGCGTAAAAGACAACTCCAAAATTATGTATTTACATCTCCATACAAATATGAGACATGAAAGAAATTTGGAAACAAAGTCCTTTAATAAAGATAAGAAATCCTAGAAAATGTTTTAAGAATTATTTTATAAATCGACCTCTTCTAATTAAAAAGAAAAAGGCTTTAATGAGTTATTTTAACTCTTATCATAGTTACCTCTAACTTAAAAACATATCCACCATATCGTAAATCATATAATTTTCTAGTCTCATAATCCTCACTATCTCCCTTTGCTTGCTGACAATCTTTCTTATTTTTTGATACTGAATCAATATCTTGAATAAAATGCTTAAAATTCTCCCTTATTGCCCATTCATTATCATCCTTATTAAGAATTAATCCCAATTGTTAACTAATTCTCACTGCTCTTTCAACTTCTGAATTTTACTCAACAGCAATCTCATTTTTCTGTTTTGCTCATGTCTTTTGTTGCTTCTGAAATTTCGCTTGTTGATTCCTTCTTTTATTCTTTTTCCCCTTCCTCTTATTTCTTTTTATATTTCTGTAAAGATCTTCACATAATTCCTCCGACATTGAGCTTGAGTCCTCATCTCTATAGGTATCTGCAGATTGTGTTTGAAATGGCTTAATGTTATTTTTTAACATATTGCATTCTTGGCATTGACGAGCCCGATACTCGTTTAAATGAGAAACACTATGTTGTTTTCAAATCTTAAGGAATCATCTACAACCTCTTTTTCCCCATTTGAAATTTCAGCTGTCTTGCTTGTCCAACTCTGTTCTTTTATTTCTTGGTGCATAGGAGGCCTCACGGCCAATCCAACTCTGTTCATCGTCATTATTAAACGACTCATTTGAGAAGGTTGGAGCCTCAACATTTTTGTTACCATAATCCGACAAAGTTGCCTCTGCACACCTAACACCATCAACCACACGTACCTTCCTGTTAGAAAGAGAGACATCGTTGTTATTTTTCTGTCCCCATTCTTTTTCCGGGCTCCTATAGTTACCTCTTCGCTGCACCAGCGACCAACGCTACTGAACCCATAGTTGCCTACCTTGTTCTTCGTGAACTTTAAGATGGTATTCTTGATCCCCAAATGTAAACATAATTTGTTCGTTAATGTTCTCCGTGCTATCTGTTTGAATCAACAACCTAGCTTGATCAATCCACTTTTCAAACTCAGTTTCTTCTTCCAGAGCTAACATTGTACACCACAACTTGGCAATGCTTCTCGTTGTCTCGAATCCAAACATATCTTTTGCACTGATTCAACTCATTTTTTAATTTTTCCACTTTAACAAAAAAATTCTCAATTTCATACCTACACTGTTCCAATTTGAGACTTTCCACCTCATTATCACACACCACAATCAATCTATTCCCCCCCCCCCCCCCCCCCCCCCCCCCCCCCCCCCCCCCCCCCCCCCCATTTTACAATGTTTGAAATTCTAATTTTAAATTTAATCATACAATTTCTCATATCAACCATACCTAGTCTCACCTTTGAAACAAAAATCCAACACCTATTTAAATAGTTTCTTACCTCTTCAATTGGCTAACCCATTGCCTTCCTCGTCAAAGAATTAAAACTTTGATCCTCATGACTCATTCCTTTCAGACTCCTCATGCAGATGAAGATCTTTCTAGCATCTCATTTCCCTCCTTGCAAACTCAATATAGTTTCTGCAATTAACTATCCATCTTCTAAACAACTTTTTTTATTTTTAGCCTCAAATATTTCTCAAATTTTACAAACCCAAATAATTTTGCTATGCTTCCCTTGTGTCGATGAATCATCTCTTTGATTCTTCAGTTCAGTACCGACCAAAATAATTTCTCGTTTGGACAAATCAGAGACACATGGCATTGTTGTCCCAGCAAGCGCAGACTCCCAGTGGTGCTTCACTCGATTTGCTAAAGTTTTCATTCATCAAATATTGATCAGTTTCTCTATCCGTGTATTTCTTCCAACACTCCATCTTCTAATCCCGACTGAAATAAAGAACCTAGATCAGCTACTGTCAGATCATTGATTTGGCTATTTGATTACATAGGAATGGTCAGGGTATGGAGACAATTAATGGAGTTGAGTCGGTGCCGGTAGCGGAAGCCTCATGCACCTCCACGCTCCGGTCACTCCATCAAAAATAGAGTTTTTTGGGAGAATGTTGTTTGGTGGCTCCTTGAGAACTTTGGTTGTGTTGGATGTATAGATTTTTCGTGTTTATTGCAAAATGAGTTTTTGGGTTTCCACCTGCCATTTGTATACTCCACGTGGACTAGGACGGCGCTCCCTTTTGGAGCCATAGGAATATGCTCTTATCAGAAACTAACTATAAAAGTTAGCACACATAAACACGTTAACTTTCCCTTCTTTATATAAGCAACTAAGAACAACACGACTTCACCTATGACATTTACTTTCAAATATGTGTGGAACAAGACTACATTCAGATTTTTGACATATAATTAACTTTTACTACTAGCCGAAAGAACATTTAAATATTGAACCTCCTTATATTTCTTGATTTGAAATTTGCTTTTGAATTAAAAACTCAAAATTGTACTTCAATAGTTAAAGAATAATTTTGAAAAGTTATACTAAAAATAAAAAGTCTCCAAAAACCATCTTAGTCCAAAAAGAATAGTTTTGGCTACTAATTTTCACCCTTCTATTTCTTTGAGCACTTGCTTAACACATAATGGAGTCGATGAGCAAAATTAGTTTGTTTGTTTTTTTTAAAGTTCACTTACTTGCTTGGGAATACTGAAATAGCGATCTTCTCTTGGATCATTCCCAACACCTACAACAACAATTAATAGGGTTCATGGGGTAAAGTTACCAAATAATTATAATAATTTCTAGAATGCATGGAAAAACAACTGCCACGCTTAATTCAGCTAATGCAATATCAAGAAAATAACTAAAAACTTTAATAGGGTGGGAGGAAGGTATTGTCAACACATTTATATTTATTAAGTTAGTTAATGAAAAGCAATTAATTAGAATCTGCAAAATTGGATGCTATAATACATCGCCACGTATATTGTAAAGCAGAAACAGAGGGTTAAGGCTCTTTATTAGTCTCTCACCTTTGAAATTTCATTTACATCCACTCTCCAGTCAAGCCCCAAGTTGCATGGTTATTACAGAAATTTGAATAATATTATGAATTTTAAAAGAGTTAAATTCCTTTTTTATTTGCTCTCTCACTTTTTATAATACCCTAGTCGAAACATGTAGGATGGACTCGATTGCATATAAGGCCTCAAGTCTACAACCAAGAGTACCAATAATTTGGGTGGTCCTGTGGTGGGTCAAGATAACCCAGCTGGTGCTCTTGGATGTTGAATTGAGCCTTATTCTGGACTTGGATTTGGCCCCGGTCGTTACAATTTCTCTCACTATGCCCCCAATTTCCAAAGTTCTCTCTCTCCCCTTCTCCTTATCTCTTCCTCTTAACTGAAACATAATTTCATTAGATTATTTAGCAGTTTCACAAAACTACCCTGACAACATAAAGGAGTCTGGAGAAGAAAAAAATTCCAGTGTTTCAATTTGTGAAACTTTCAGCATGAAAGAACAAAAAAGAAAGGAGAAAGTTTAAGGGAGTTTGTACTAACGAGTGTAAAATAAAATTCAGCGTTCAAATGATAGACAAATACCCGTAGATGTAACTCTTGATTTATCTCTTCCATTCCTTCATACCTTCTCTCATTTGTCATCTTTCCTTCTCTATTTCTTTTATTAAGTTATATATTCAACATAATATCAACAAATACAATTTATTGTTGCATTGGGCTTTTGCGTGAAAACTATTATGAATGATGATTGACAAGTCTCATAGGGTCCCAAGTGATACATATATTATGAAGAACAACGGTGAAAAATTGTTATTTCTCCTCTTTACCAATGTGCCTTGAAATGACTATTTCAATGCTGTCATGCCATCCCAATGTATCAACAACACCTAACAATGTGTGCTTCAGGTAAAACAAATACACTTACCACTTACGAAGGTGAGTTATACTAACAATAACATATACATAGAGAACATTCACAATATTTTTAGATGCACTTGCTTACAAAACATATATTGAGAATCAAGGTATCATTAAGTTAAGTACCTGCTCCATAAGTCCAATTCCCATAATTGGAACATGGGTCATAATCCAGAAGGCATGTCTCAAACCATTCAGCTCCCATTCGCCAGTCAATCCCCATGTCTCGAACAAGAAAGGAACATACAATCTGCTGAAACTAAATTAGATATTTACTATATTGAAAAGCATGTTGTAGCTCAGAAACTACACAGCTCATACGTGAAGAACTTTTAAAACAAAAAAAAGGTAAATCGAAAAAGAAATGCCACTTGAAATGTCTTTCTTGCTCCCAAGAAAAAAAAAGTATTAGGATAAGTTAAGAAAATAACGTTATTATGCACCAGAACAAAAAGCATACAATGGTTCAAAAATATGCTGCAATAGCTCCTACTCAATCATGTTAATTGACTTTTTTAGCTATTTCGGGACACAAATTTAGAACTGAAATTTAGAATTTACAGGTGTTTTACCTGTCGCCCTCGATTTGACATGAAGCCCGTGGTTGAAAGTTCTTTCATGTTTGCATCTATGAGAGGGTACCTAATATAGAAGATTCTTAACCTCTACATAAAGTCAGGTACACAATTTCATCACATAGATGAGATCAAACTACAAAAATATACCCTGTGCGACCATCTTTCCAAGTTTCAAACAGACTTTGGTCTTGGCTCCACGTAGCCTCCACTTTTCTTGGACCACCTAACAATGGGAAGAATATTTCAAATTTGAAAATCTGAGTATACTTTAAAGTTTAAACAAAGTAACACACAAAATAAAGAAAAGAGAAACATTTAACTTCACTTCAGAATTATTTAACAACAAATACGGGTGTTGATTTGACACCAAAACAAAATCTACTACATTTGTTAAGATTAACAGAAGTCAATCTCACAGATTGCTAGAGGATTATTTTCTTCAAGTACAGACTCCTAAAGAAAGTGGAAGATACGGAAGCATTGTGGGGGTGGATGAAGTTTTTAAGCTCTGATAGGGGCTAAACATGAGGGTCATTACCAACATTTACCACCAGATAAGCTAGCTGGATATAAGAATTAACGAAGTTTTCCTCTATAAATGGATAGAACGCTTAATGAAGTCAAAAGATTTCTGCATTACCTGGATGAAAAAGGGAATTTCCATGTTTGATGGATATAAACTTGAAGTAATCCCGCCATATCAATTCAAACAAAACCCTGAAAGAATTACGATAGGTTCATACATTAACTTTTTAAAATGTGCCTAAACTCTGATGAAGGACGAGGCCGCCAACTTGTATAGGTCCAACCATAGGCTTCCAAAGCCTCTTGTATTGATCCAACCAATTTGGGTGGACTCGTCCTGCATCAGATTTCTAATTATTAGAATTTTAATTTCCTTGTTTCGTTAACTGTGCCCTAATTCTTGGAGACTATTCCAAGAATTAGGGTTTCTTATAACTAGTGTAACCCATCATTGTTAATTACATTGAATTGACTACTATAATTTTAATGCATTATTACTTGCTTATCTCTTCTCCAGTCTCATTTTTTTGACTCCAATCTTAACCCTAATTCTAACCTCTACCTGGTTCCTCATCAAACTCTCAAAATGCTTGAAAGAAAAAGGAAATGGTCTTAAATTTGTGGTTTTGAGGAGATTCAGCCTTAGGCTTGCTCAGATTGCCATAATTTTTTCAAGATGGAGAACAATTTTTAACAGTTACATAGCAACATAATTTTTTAAGAAATATAGTTGGAAGAAAATAACAGGGAAAAAGTGTTTGAATATCACCATCCAGTCTAACATCTACGTGGTCTAAACAACTATAACGTAAATTGTAAAACTAGTACAAAAAAAAATAAAAATCAATGTATAATTAGAAACTACATTGAACTTAAAAACACAAAGCAAGAGAATGAAATACCAATAGGTGGAATCATTTGAATGTCTCTCCTTTTCATACCTCTTTACCTTAATCAAACAAATGGAAGTTAGTCCCATGACCAGTATCTTTCACAGACCCAATTTATGTTGTAAAGAAATGAAAGGGTTGAAATAAGATGACTGTTTACCTCTTCATAAATGAGGCGGGGAGAAAGGCTTCCAGAAGCTAGCCAAGGGGAAAATTTGGTTGAGTAATCAGGTCCCAACATTCCGTTCCGGGTCTGTTTATACATCCGCAGCAAATCCTAGACAAAGTATTATGCAGTAAGATTTTATTTTATTTTATTGATAAGTAAAGTGGTGTCTTAATGTAAAAGAAATTTAAACATCAAATTTATGAAAAACCATAGATTTCCTTCATAAGCTGTTCATTGTTAAATCTTCACATTGCATCAACCAACCCTCATAAGGTTTACACACTTTCAACTGACTACAGACGCAAGAAGCTGACAAGACCTTCTCATTATCCTAAACTACTTTCGATAAAAAGGTGTATGATCCATATAGCCCAGAATCCAAATGTTCTTTTAGTGTGAATTTCATTATCAGGTAGTTTTTCGTCTCTCACTATCTTGATGAACCAATGTAGGAATAATAGTATTTTTATTGAGTTCTTTTAGACTTCAAGAAGTGGTTAATCTACAATCTAAAATTTTGATAAAATAAGCAAACAAGGTGTAGAGATCTAGAATCACTATCTAATCTTGCCTTCTTCCAGAAATATTCATGTACTCTTGTCAATCCAGCACTTTCACCCCCCACAAACCTCATTCCTTTGCTGGCCTGTATGGACGCACAGGAATGGACTTCAAGGAAAGTTAATATCTAATGATAATATGATATATTTTCCGGACTTCTTATATGAATAGGTAACCTACCTTTTCTTGATGAAATCCGAGCTGATCAATTGAAGGAACACATCCCCAATCCTGAATGCCAAGAGGGGGACCAAGCGATGTTGGGATTTTGATGCAGCTTCTGACTGCAGACTTTGATTCAACACTCTGTAATAGTTGATTATCATGAAAGGACGGCTGATTGATTCAGAGATATATAATAAAGTTTATGGAAGTGGGGACTACAATTTATACACACTGTACCTTACGAAACTGAGTATACATGTCTGGTAAACAGCTACAAAGAAATGGAAGGTCATCCACATGGTACACAGTACTACCCCAGATTAATTCTAATTTTGTACTGTTAGTGGAACTCTGGTCCCCTTTAGGTGATGTTAGCACCACTTGTTGCAAACTTGTTCTAACCAACCTTTCTACATTCAGCTCCTCACTGCAGGTTTCTTTGTGGGCATACACCTATTACATTACGCTCAGATTATTTATCTTCTAGGAAACTATTAAAGCAAGATCTGGAAGGTGTAAAAAAGCTATTTCAAAAAAGAAAAAAGAAAAAAAAGGAAGTAAGACATCAAGTGCAGAAGCTTCTTAACTGTGTGGGCTCCATATGCCCTTACGAGTGAAGGAAGAATTTCCTCAGGTTTCCCATGTTGAATCAGTAAGTTTAGGCCCCGCTGCATCAATTTCTTTTTCAAGTCATCCAAACATTCTATGAGGAAAAGGGCTCTCAAAGCTGCAGAAGAAGAGAGTATATACAGAACTTATATTTCATGAGACCTTCAACAGTCACCTAGAATACCATAATATAATTAATTTTGATTCTAACCAGATAATTGCTCCGAATAAATTTCTCAAAGTAAATAAACCATCCTAACTTCAGTTTTGAGAACAAGATTAAATCACCGGAAGCACATTTGCGAATCTTAATTATTTGCATTAAAAGAGGTTCAAGGATGAAAATCTATAGTAATGCATTACTTAATCATCTCACCTACCAAACTTAAAAATGGTTATTCCACTTGAGCTTATAAAACAAATATTTCATAAACCAAAACTTCTGTTAAGTGACATAGCTTTATATAAGGTCGTGAATTCATGTCCGAGAATGTGGATGTCTTTGATCCCCTTAAACAAAATATTACAAAGTTAAAATCGATAACTAATAAAATACAAATACTGATTGTGCACTGGACCAAGTAGATCTTGCTCTGCAAGCACAATCAAGGATCAAGCTTTAGCTGAAAGCCAGCCTGCTGAAGTAGGTGAGTAGTCTTAGTTTATGTAGTTTCAGCAGAGGTTAGTAGTCAGTTTGAGCAAAACTTAGTTTCATGACAGACTTATCTAATATTTATATTAGCAACAGATTCAATATTCAAATCAAATCACCACATACACCGAAGAGCTTATCTGAGAATTTGCAATAAGAAACTTCATCAGTCTTTTTAAGGTACAAATCATAGAAAATATTCCATTAGGGTTTGTGAAAGTAAATGCAATATTATTGCTTTAGTACAAAAATACTGAGCCAAGCCTAGCATAGGGAAGATTTCGAAGAATAATAAGCATAACGACTAAGAGAGGAAAAATTGTTAACTGATTAGGAACCTGACATAACTTTGTATTCATGTTCTATGTAACCGAGAATCTGTGAGAAAATGAAAATTCAGGATCTAAAATTAGGGTTGGAATGTTTATTTTCAGATCCCCCTATTTCCTACTCATCCTTTTCTTCTTATAAGCCACTACCATAAGAACAAGTCACTCCAATTCCACAAGTTTGGTAGCAATTGTTACCAAAGAACATTGTAGGAAATCTCAATAGTTTCTTCAACATGTGTCACATCATATTAAACTATTCTTACAAATCAGTTTAATTTTTTTGAAGTGACCATAAAACTAGACTGGGCATTCCTGCATAGGCTGCATATGATCCTTTTAATCTTCTTACTAGGGTTTCTTTAAATTAACAAATCTGCCATCATGCCAACAGACAATAAGGTTTGTAGCTTGGGGTTCCACCATCTAAAAAAGAAGCTGCCTTTATGCTAATTGACTACATTCAAAATGAGTTGATGTCAAACATTAGTTTTCTGAAATTCACAGATCCAAAATGCAATCAAATCTCATTTAAACACAATGGTATACCAACTACCATTACTAACAAAATGGAAAAATAATACACCCTCCTTTCCACAAAGAATATTATTTGTAAATTTATTTTTTTGTTCACAAAGAGTCCTATTGTTCCAAAAATGACACAATATCCTCCAAGTTTGCCATCATAATTTCATTATCATATCACACTACTAAACTAATGTATTATTTTTATGGGTATACATGAAAATATATATATATATATATATATATATATATATATATATATCTAATATCATCCAATTTTGTAAATTGTGTTGGAATTAGTAATCTGCTCCTTGAAATGAAGTTCAAGGTAGAGGCCATCAGTCCATTTTGTTCGTATTCGCTCATTGAGCAAACAGTCTATGTTGGCAGCACTATTTTTCTTATTGCAATATGAATTATATTGAGTCAAAATAGTAGGCAATAACCAATTGTAGGCACCGTTACATCGGTTACAATGTCAGCACATTTTTGTTTATGCGTTTTCAGCTGGAAGCTTTGAATCAATTGGAGTATGAGAGGAAGGATTAAAAGCAAGACTGTATTGCAAGCTGAGTGCAGATTGAGTATTAACTCAAGTACACAGAATATTAAGGAGAGCAATCAAGGAGTGTAGTAACACTCAGACTAGAGAGAGAGAGAGAGTAGTTCTAGTTCTTTAGTGTGTGAGAAATAATTGCAAGTAGTTTTAATAATATATTGACAGTTGGCCAATAAAGTGTCTCTTTTATATAAATCTTTCTCCTCCTTTTTAGTGCCTCAAATGCTTTTGAATCAGCCATGTTGGTGTAGCCGTTCTCCACCAAATTCCATAAATCCTGGGATTTGAAAATTACTTTCAATTGGATATACCAATTGTCAAAATTTTCCCCTAGTGAATTTTCGAAGTTGCAAAGAAATTGAACTGTTTGCATACATAATTCAATTTTTTTGCAACTCGCAAAAATTCAGATATGACCTTAATACCAAATGCAAGAACCAAATAAATATCAATTTATCATCTAGCTCTGTGGAAGCAATATATGAAAATTTGGTATTTGACACAAAGGAATAACTAGAAAAGATTTATATAAAGTAAACACTTTATTGGGGCAACTGCCAATATATTATTGAAAGCACACAATTATTTCCCACACTAAAACAAGGAAATAAAGGAGCAATAACGAGAACTAGAATTGCTGTTTTATCTCTCTCTCTCTCTCTCTCTCTCTCTCTCTCTCTCTCTCTCTCTCTCTCTCTCTCTCTCAAGTCTGAGTTTTGCTATGCTCCTTGATTGATCTCTTTAATATTTAGAGTACTTAAGTTGCTACTCTATATGCACTCAGCTTTTAATACAATCTTGCAATAATCCTGCGGCTTATCCGCTACTCTATTTATTGGTTAGTATTTCCAATTCATTCAAAACTTTTGGCTGAAAACTCGTAAACAAAATTTCTGACATTGGTACCAATGCAGCAATACCTATAATTGGTTATTATCTACTATTCTGACTCATCAGAATTCATATTGAAATAAGACGAATACTGCTGCTAACATAAACTAGTTTCTCACATGAATGAATACAAACAAAAAGGATTGATGGCCTCCACCTTGGACTTCTTGAAGAGGAAGTATATGTTGATCAACCTCCAGGTATGTCAAGAAAGGACAGGAGAATCACGGCTACAGACTGAAGAAAGCTATGGACTGAAACAGGCTTCTTGAGCATGGTACATGAGGATGGACTCAACATTTTTTTTGTTCCACAAAGAGTCCTATTGTTCCACATAAATGACACAACATCCCCAAGTTTGTCGTCATTATAGTTATCAGAATCTTACGATACACGATACATATCATACGATACAATACACGAGCATTTTGATACAGAATCGCTAGCATATCAAAAAGTTAGTTGTATCTTACAATACATCACCCGTATCCTACAATACAATACAATTTACGATACAGTAGATACATTTTTAAGTTAGAGGCGAGCATGATAGGAGTTAGAAGAAAGCCTTCTTTTCATTAGAAGAGTTGTTCACTCGATCTACACAATAATTCTTAAAATGCTTTCTAGGATTTCTTATCTTTTTCAAAGGACTTTGTTTCCACTTTCTTTTATTTCATGTCTCATACTTGTATGCATAAAGAAAAACATAGTTTTGAAGTTATCTTTCGCTATACACTTCTAATTTGGGGCTTAATTTCATATTGGGTTTACACTTACAAGTTGAAGACACTATTTTTTTTCTCTTGTTCCTTAATAAATATTGTTTAAACAATATTGATTATTAATTAAGCTTCTAGTTTAAAATCTGCAAACTATAATTTTATTATTAAAAAAAATTATAGGCTTATTTGATTACTTTAACATTAAAATTAAGCTAATATACTTTGTTTTCCAATAAAATGAGTTCTCTCTGTGTTTAAATATATAATTTTTGTATTTTGCATGTCCTTGTATATCTCACGATACATTACACACCATACGATACAAGATTAACAATTCAAAAAAATTCAATGCATGATACAATTCACGATTTAACGACTATAACCGTCATAATTTCATTATACTAGTATACTACACTACAAAACTAACATATTATTTTTATGGATATGCATAAAACAAAAATATATCCTTAATATTAGCAAATTTTGTAAATAGAACTCATTGCGTGAAATGGAGGTAGTAATAAATAATTACAACCAATTTAACAAGAAACAAGTCAACAAAACTGGGGCAATAAGAAATAAAACTAAAATTCAGAGATAACTCATACCACCAGTTTTAGGGAAGCCAAAGTAATGGGTGGTGCCACCAAAAGTTCTAGGATCAACGCAATACACCGGCAAGACAATCTCAGAAGAAACCCAAGCCCTGAACAATGCCTCATTGTCCAACACTCTCAAATCATTTCTGAACCAAACAATGGCTAGCCCTCTACCATTTCTCTTCATTGGCATTGAATTTAAGCTATATCTTCGAGTGGTTTGTTCCGAAATTTTGTTCATTTCGTCAAAACTCAGCTCCGGAACCTGATCATAACCAGCTGATGCTATTGATTTTTTTGAATTGGAGGAATTTATCATGATAATTGAGGAGGAAAAGCAAGAGGTATATAACTGGCACTGATTTTTAGGTTTTGATAGGTGATTAACTTGAAGATTACTGCAGTTGGGTAGTAAACGAGCTGAGATGAAAATTGAGGAACGGAAACAAATCATATGGAATCAGTTATTTGAGTTTTTTGAAAAGCAATTGAGAAATGGATTTGGATATACATGTCGTGGCGCAATTTTGGCCAATATACACATTTTCTTTGTGGGAAAGGATTGAACAACACAAGACCACAAGCTTCAACGGTTAGTAGTTGGAGCCGCATTTATATTTAGGAAATTATCTCACACAAGACCACAAGCTTCAACGGTTAGTAGTTGGAGCCGCATTTATATTTAGGAAATTATCTCACACAAGACCACAAGCTTCAACGGTTAGTAGTTGGAGCCGCATTTATATTTAGGAAATTATCTCAGGACTCCCTAATTTAAGAGGTTGTTGCCAATATGACCTACTTAAAAGAGTCTTTCCGCATCGACTTATTTTAATATGACTTAAAATTAAAATTTAATTTAATTTATAAATTATTTTAAGGTATAATTTATATATAAAAACATTTGGCACATATTAATTTATAAGTCAAAATTTAAGTTAAAATAAATTGTTAAAGTATTTGGTTAATAATGATTTATTAGTTAAAATAAAATATAAAAATTACTAAAAAAAATATTAATAAAGAGATATATTGATTCAATATCATATCATAAGAATTACCATTTTTTCATTAAATAAAACACTAAGCAAATAAATGTATTATATTGTATTATAAATATAATATAACATAAAATAAATATAATACATATTTATAATATATTATATGATAATATTAAATAATATAATACATATTAATAATATATTATATTATATATTATTATATATGTATTTATTATATTATATGTTATACTATTATATATTTAATGTTATATATATATTATATAATATATTATATTGTACTGTATCAATTATATATATTTATTTATTTATATAGGTGACGAGATTTTTATTTTAACATTTTTAATTACATGTTTGTTTACGTTGGAAAAGAAATATATATTAGTTAGAAGGATAAAAATATAATTTAGCAAAATAAATGAGGGATAAAATGAACATTACATTTGATCTAATCAACTTATTATGGAGGACTTATAAGTTATGTTTATATAAATACTAAATTTTTGCTTATTTATTTTGACTTATAAATAAGTTAAAAAATAAGTCAATACCAAATATCTTAGTAGAAAATGACTTATAAGTTATTACCGAACATGGCTTTTAATATATTTGGTGGTTGGGAAATTATTATGTAGAAAGTATGGGAAATTATTATGTAGAAAGTAGAAAATCATAAGCTTAACTAAGCAACAATTGCTAGTAGCGCTTGTGTATATTCGGCTCATTAACTTCTTTGTTCATCTATTAAAGATATACTTCCTCTGTGCAAATTATAATATTATTATTAATTTTTAAAATAAAATATGTTTAAACTCAAAATTGACGTGATTCATAAAAATTATAAAATAATAAATATTATAATAAATAATAATTTTTAAATAGTTTTTAATAGTCATCATTGTATTGACTAAATTTAAATAAATTCATGTTAATTTTGAGTTTAAAAATGTGTTAAGTTAATTTAAAGAAGTCAATAATGATCTTATATTTTAAAACAGATGTAGTATTTATCATGAAACATTATTAAGGATTCAAATTTTTGAATTTTAAATGTGTATCAACATGTGACCATTATATTGATATATAATAGAAGAGATGGACCCATTAGTCATTTAGATTTGTATCTTCGAATCGAATTACCATATCATGAAACAGTACAAAATTTGACAAAGTGTGGAAGTGGCCCCCTAGAGAGGGTTGGACCCATGAAACACTCTTTTCTCGTACTTTATTTCCTTAGTGGGTTTGATTTTTACTTGGCCCTTCTGACTGAGCTTTCGAATGAAGAAAATAGACTCAAAATGACCAAGTTTAGAGGGTTCAGGAACACCTAGCATACTTTTTTAGACTTTAGTTTTATCTTTGTCGTCTTTTCTTTCGAATACTTCTGCCTTGATAGGTTTGGTTCTAACTTTCCCTAATTATGCAACTTTCAAGATAGTGAAAATTTGGCCAAGTGTGGGTTTGAGATCCACAAAACTTGTCACGCCCCAAAAAATTTCGTACTTGCTATAGGCGACCTCGTGCATGAAAAGTACAACATGAATCTTAACAACCACAAAATGCAACAATAATAATTACTAAAAACTCATATATATATATATATATATATATATATATATATATATATATATATATATATATATATATATATATCATGACCTAGTCTATTACAATGATTTTGAGTATATATCAATCAAATTCCCAAAATAAGTCATTTTGACTATACATCAACTTCTCTTATCTATTTGAGTTTGTCAACAACAACACTCGTCTAACCTTAGTCAAAAGTTATACTAATTGTACAAGTTTTTTACCTTTTATCACAACAAAATGTAGCTACCTCAATAGGTTTACAACAAAGTATTAAACATTTGAAACAACATAGTTTAATACAAAAACATAAGTGTCGAACCCTTCCATCAACTATCAGATAACAATCAGGTTTGGATGACAACAACTTAGACCTTAGTCGTTTTAAGTAATAAGCATTCTTTATTTTTTGGCTTTACCAGAACCCCTGAATTCCTTAAACTTTGCTAAAAATATTAGTTTTACGCAAGGGTGAGTACGTCGGCTCAATAAGTTTAAGAGTTAGGACATAGCACATTACATGTTTCACATGCTTTATCTACTATGCATGTTATACATGCGTCGTACTAATCATGCTTTGTAATTTATATATATACATTATTCATCTCATGCTATGTATGTTAATAAGTTATAAAATGCACTTAGAACAATCATATTAGATCAACAACCGAATAATAATAGTTATAATCACATAGTTGCATAGATTGCACATTTAAACACATGCTTACAAGAAGTTTACATAGTATTGAAGGTCTTGTATACAAACGAACAACTAGCTCACACATAACAATTTAACACTTAGGGTAACAAGTTCTGAAAAACTTGTCTTGTTCCCTTTCCTACTTACGCTTAACGTTTTGCGTCTTCATGGGATTTGAGAATACAATGTTAGCCATGGCTTGACTATTTGGTTAATCTTATTTTAAGACTTCAAATCTATTTTGTCTTAGTGTTCTTTAAAGAACTTACACCAATTATAAGAACTACCAATTAGACACTATTAGGCCATTTTTGTTGGTTTAAAGGGCTTAAGTATTTATTTTATACTTCATTAACTTTTAGCTTTTGGAAAAACATGACCCAAATCCAACCCAACTCACAAAACTGAAAACTGAAAGCAGCAGGGTCAGGCGCAACTGCACTCGACCCTCAACGCAGGTGCGCTCCCCTGCGGCTCAGGTGCGCTCCAGTTCAATTTCCCGGATAGTAGGTTCAAGCGCATCTGCGCTCTACCTCAGCGTAGGTGCGCTCGACCAAATTTCCAAAATTTCCAGAAATATACCTCTTTTAATTTTCTATCTAGTTTTGGAAAATCATGACTTGTTCATCTTTTATTCAAATAAGCTCAAATTTGGATAGAGACTAGTCCATACAACATAGTATTTTACAAAAAAAAAAGTTTAGTCCCAAAAAAATTCTTTAAAGGATTGAAATAATCGCCCGAAAAACTGTGTTCCACCACTTTAAACACTTTATTGGTTTTGTTAAAAATCCAATAAACTTCTTTTTCTCTAAGTTTTTGATCATTCCACATGAGTTATCAACAAAACTCATATGAAACAACATGCCATTCATAGATCTTTAAACCTATCAAAACATAGGACGTTATTTTGTTTGACAACAACATTTAAAACTAGGTTTTATTAGTTTAAAAAACCATCTTTGATTCATTAGCTTTTCTTGCTTTGAAAGTCATTATAAACACAAAATCACCAACCATATCTCCTTATATCCCCGAATCCACCATATTCCACCATAGACACAACAATCTCTCATAACAAACCTAGATCTAAAAATAACATAAGTTAAATTAGAGTTTTAGGGATTATAAAATTTTAAACCTTTAATGACTTTCTTCTTTTTCTCTTTGCAAGATGCTAAGCCTTGTGTGTTAGATAAATAGCTAGGGCTCCTTCTCTTCCTTTAGAGGGATCCTGTAACCGAGAATCCCCGCACTAGCTATAGGCGACCCCTACATGTTACTGTACAACCTTCTTATAGAATCCATAACATTATATAATAAAATGCTGCTAAAAACTCAACAAATTTAATTTTTATATAATATCTTTATTCTCTTTATTGTTTTGTCTTAGAATCGCAATCTATATAATTACTTATTATATCTCAATATCATATATGATACGAGTTTATTCTATTACAATTTTGCCTTACACATCAGTGTCTTGCAAATAATACAAGTGTCTAGTATATCTAAACGTTATGCTAACACGTACAGGTTTCTAACCTCCCATAATGATAACAAACATACTACTATCGATTCTGTAACGTTTCGAGATCCCACTATTCCTTAATTCTATCCGATTATCTCTAGATTTCATAATCATTAATTTTAAAATCAATTATAAAATCATAAAATACTTTCACGGCGATCTCGTGTGTTAAAACTTAACCTTTAACTTTTAAAACCATTGAGTTGACCATAATGCGGTCCATATTTTATTTTTTTATCTTACCTTCCATAACTGCCTCAGGATCGCAACGTTTACTTACTATTCATTAGAACTTAGGTTAAACATTTATTAATTGTGACCTAGTCTAATATAATTTCTATAATCATATATATTCATGATTTACATAACCTGTAACTAAAATTTTGCCATGGACTATTCATACATGACTTTGTTTAACTATACATGTTCTGTGCCTGATCTTGTGCACTTGCACCTGTTTACACATCTCAGTAATATACATACAAGTTTATCACATGTATAACTTGACTAGCAATAATATCTCAATCTTACATCGTTACAAGCTTTCTTTGAATAATACATACATGCACATTTATCTCTATGGATTTACAAATCATTCATTCCTTATTACTATCATGGTTTAACATTAAAACCAACTATTACATAACTTGCCCATATACAACTTTATATTTATCTGCTAATTTTTTTATATCACATATAGAAATATAATGGATTCCTGTTGTCCGATTTAGATATATGGAATTCACACGCAAGTATACGCGGTCAATCAAGTAATATAGTAGAAATAAGGATGTCGAACCCACGAGAAATAAGTAATAACAATTATGCTAACTATTAAATTTATATCAATTTAACTCTAATTAAACTTTAGCAACTTTGGATTATAAACTACTTAAAATTGAAATTGAATTTAAACTAACTAACTAACTAATGAGAATGATTTATCAGATAATAAAGAGCTTTAAGATTACAATTTTCCGTTGGATCACAATAATGTCATTATCTTAATTCCAATTACTTAATCATATGGATTGTTAACTGAGATCACTTATCTATTTACTAATCTCGTTCGATAATTAATAAAAAGATCCACTCCAATTTATAATGCTATAATTCTATGCAAAATTCATTGAAACAGACTCATTAAGATTAAACTCTCAATATGTTACGTGTGGTCTATAGGTATTTGCATCCTATATACTATCATGATACTCTTCTGAAGAAGAACAAACAAAGTCACACGTTATTATACCCAGATCTATTCCTAGATTTTCTTTATCAATTCCATCTAAGAAATCAAATAACTGTTGATCAGACAATTATAAATCAATGCAAGATATAACAACCAATCCAACAATTGATCAAATAATTAAAACTAAGATAAATTAATTAAAGTTCAACCAATGGTTCCATTGTAATCCTAATGAAGAATTTAGTTACACATTGTCATGAAAACCATAATCAAATTTATAAAGAAAATCATCACAAATCAGAAGATAATGGAAAAGGAATTAGAGAAAACTCTGTTGAACTCTCTCGCTTCCTTAATCTTCACTGCTTCGTTCTTGCTCTTCCAAATCCTTCCAGTCAATCCTATCAGATTCGTGTGTCCCTCTAATCCTTGCTTTTTTCTCCCTTATTACGTTCCCCTTTGTGGCTGCCTTGAAGTCCTAGAATCCATCTTTAACTCAATTACAACATCTAACTTCCAACGCAGACTCGGATTGCTCGACGCGGTTTTGGCCAACTGAACTAGCCGACCTGCGCCGTCTTCTTGCTTTATCACTGCGCCCCGGCGCCATGGACTGTTCAAAATTACAAAATTGCCACTGACAACTTGTTTTCCCGTTTTGACCTCTCGAAGCCATTTTCTGCAAATTAATCATAAAAACAAGTAAAATAGAACTAAAAGCACTTAAAGATAACAAATAATTAAGCCTAAAAGTACATAACTCATAGGTATAACACCCACTCATCAAATACCCCCAAACTCAAGACTTTGCGTGTCCTCAAGCAAAAACACTACATATAAAATGAAAATAACTAACTATCTAAACCACATAAATGCAATGCAATGTAACTAATGTCTCGAGCACAAATCAACATAATCCATAAATATCAAGCCTCAAAGAATCTTAAATAATAACTTAGCCAAACTTCAAATTCTCGTTTAGTCTAAAATCTGACATATCACCAATTTCATTTCACCTTCAACCCTTTCGTGTGTGTGTGAATTCAACATATCAAACCAGCCATTATTCTAATACAACTCATGAATATCAGTGCTCAAAACAGATAATTACACATATAACATTTTATTACCCTCTCTCTATACACTTGTCTTTACATTTTCTTTATTTTACGAGTGCGTCTTACGCTCCATCTCCTATATAACTAACTTAGCATATGCAATACCCATTTTCCTTAGGCTTTTCAAAATTACCCACGTATCGAACTTTCCACCAGTGACTCCCAAACCAAATGGCTTTAGGGCACTAAGCGTAGAGACACTCCTAAGGGCTTACTTGTTCGAGTAATAGAGGCCACGAAAACGGATTAGCTAAGTGTTGCTCATATCTGTTTATTCTTCTTTTCATTCTTTTTATTTTTTCCATTATTATAAAACAGACATCGAAGCAAATGATCACCATTTTCTTCATATAATTTTTGTTCCAACAAGTGATAGAGGTTATCTAAATCTTTCTCAAGCATCTAAATCCACAAAATTTGAATCAAAACTCAACTAACTTAATACATTGAATACGTGCAATTAAGAACCAAGGGTACTCAACAAAATCAGTAAAAAAAATTTGAAAAACTCCGACTTTAACGATCTAAATCCATCTTGCTAAGATTATTAAATGAAGACTCACAATTTCATCATTGGCTATCCTTAAATTTCATACATTAATTCAATGCTCAAGTGTTCCTACATGCAATAATATATGATCCTATATGAAAATATTTTTGTGATTTTTAATTTTTAATTTTTTTTTTATATTTAAAACTGATCAAACTTAACTCAAACTTAACCTATATGCCCTAAACTAACAAAAAAACTAACAAAAAACTCGAAATATGAACATGCAATGCAAATATGCAGAATGTCGTATACCCCAAAACTCACAACAGACAATGTCCTTATTGGAAAATAAGTAAAGAAATTAGTATGAATAATAAGAACAAGAGAACTCCCCTACTAAATCAGGCATCATGGTCGGGGTGGTCTTCCTCGTCCTCCGAGTCTGAGTCATTCGGCGGATATTTCGGTAACATCGGCGGGGCTGGAGTTGAGAAAGTTGGAGCATTTGGATTTAACTGGGATAACATTGCGGTCAAAGCGGAAGTGCACGTATATGTATACGCGTGCATAGTATCTTGACGTTCTGCTAGGCGCTCATGCTGCCGAAACACCTCCTCAAACTGGATATCCGTCCGCCTTTGTAACCGTCGTACGACTCGGTTAGGACCCAACACGGTTGCATCATTTTCGGGACTATCAGGGGCATCAGCATCGTGAGGTGGCGAGTGAGGCGCCATAATAAATCCTAAGCCGCGTGGATGAGACTCTCCCCCTTCCCAAACTTTGTAACGAGCAATCAGGCTATGATCGAGGAGAGTCGTTGGTGGCTGCACTGGTTCAGCTGCCCCCCACTTGACACCAGACTGTTGACATAACGCGATAATTAGAGACGGGTGTGGTAATCCTCCGGATGTCGCACCTTTCAACTGTTTTTTAATCGAGGAGACAACTACACTTCCTACATCAATATATAACCCTATTATAATGCCATAAAGAAGAACAACTCGCTCCCTTGTGACATCGCTCACATGCGTACACGGCATCAATTTGGCACACAAGAAGGCGTACCAAATCTTGCCATATCGACTCAATGCGTTGAATATAAATGTCGAAGTTTTGCCAGTGTACTTGTTAGTTTTCCATTCTGTGCCCGGTCGACAAAGGTCGCGGACAATTTGTCCATAATTGGGAGTCCCCATTGTACTATACTGACACACATCCGGAGCCCGTAGGTTATAGTATTCATTGATCCTTTCTCTGCTGAATGACACCACCTAACCCCGAACCATCACTTCACACTCAGGTGTATCGAGCGCATTAGCGTATAATTCCTTGACCACGGCCGTTACTGCCGCATCGGGGTGTTCCGTAAACACCTGCCAACCACGTCCAATTAGCATAGCTCGCATTTCCCCATCTTCTAATATATCCGGACGCAACCCCCTTTCTGCTATCAATGCCCGTCCGGCTAACACATTATTAAATTTATCCTCAGCCTCAATGTAAGACCCCGAATTTTATGAAATATAAAATTTAATTTTTCTTCATATATATTTTTCTGAAACAGTAAGTGGTTAAATCGAAAAAGTTAAAAGTTAAGGATGTTATGTGCAAATTTTATTTTGTCGGACAATATTCGTTTTGTCGAGGAATATTCGTTTGGTCGGGGAATATTCGTGCCGTACGACAACGCCGAAATAACTAATTATTGGTGGATCCCACAACGGAATATTTGTCGGATTTAGAAAACGACAGAAGTAACCTTTTTAAATAAAAATAGTCAACGGAACTGTTAAAATTTCGGTGATAAAAGAATAGTAGCATACGGTAATTTATGGTATTTTTCTGTAGCACACGGTACTCTACAGTAGCACACGGTATTGCACAGTATCTCATATTATTGGTCTGATAATTAACATCGTAACTGTTGCGCATCATTTCATCAATAATTGTCACTGCATAATATTTTATGTTATCAATTCAATAATTGTTGCTACACAGTATTTTGCATTACTAATTCAATAATTATCATTACACTGTATTTCATATCATTGAGTCAATAATTGTTGGTACACTGTATTTTAATAATTGTCACAGTAATTTATATTATTAATCTGTAACTTATTTTGTTGAACTATTGTTGTAGCATTATTTTATTTTATATGTTGAACCCACAGGAAGAATAAATAAATAAATTAAAATAATAATAATAATAATAATAATAATAATAATAATAATAATAATAATAATAATAATAATAATAATTAATTTTACTATTTGAAATAGTAACATGTGGACACTATGTGGGGGCCACATGAAAATTAACATGTGAAATTGAATTGTGCTGGAGAAATTTGAAAAGCAGTGGCTGCGCTGCTTTTGTAGAAAACTTACACTGGCGTGCAGCACGCAGCAGTTCACCAACCACGCATAGTGAAAATTTTCTCCTATAAATAGCTTGCTCAGCTGAATAGAAAAATCACACCTAAAACATAAAATTTTTCTATAAGAATTTTATGAGTTTTCTCTGAGAATAGTAAGGTTATTTTGAGAGTTTGAAAGCCAAAAGGAGTGCAGAAAATTTTCAAGTAAGTTTTTTATTAAAGAGTAGTAATTTTATAAATTCCTATTTTTCACGGTATTCACAAATCTTCCTTTAGAAGACTCTTCTTTGAGAAGATTCATTTTTAAAAGCTTTATTTAGAAGATTTATTTTGAAATATTACCTTAAAAACTATTTTAAAGTTGTTATATTATACTACAAAAATTATGTTAAATATATATAATTTTGATAGTTCATAATATATGAATTATCATACACCTTGAAATTTATATGTGCTAATTACTAATTTTATTATAAATATATAGGTTGATCAACCTCATTTAAATCAATATCCAGTCACGTGTTAAGGTAAGGAATATTATTCTTTTCACACTCTTAAATTTATTACGGTAAGGAATATCATATTCTTTCATCTTATATTATTTAAACTTACTACGGTAAGGGGTATCATTCTTTTCATCATCATAAATGGATATTATGTTATTTCTTACTAGAAGGGATTATCATTCTGTAATTTTCGAAAATAATATCGTTTCTTTCTTGTGCCATTTATTTCCGTGTATTAAATTGTGGGAATAACCTTACGGCGCGGATTACCGCCTGTTCGTGAATAACCTATCGTATTCATTCCATATTAATCTCTGAGAATAACCTTACGGCGCGGATTACTGCCTGTTTGGTGAATAACTCTTCGTATTCAAATTCTATTAAATTGTGGGAATAACCTTACTGCGCGGACTACCGCCTGTTGGTGAATAACCCTTTTTATTTGTCTCGTGTGGAAATAATTTGTCTACACGTATTATCACATGACACTTTTATTCCATATTCGTTTGTAATATCATTTTCTTTCATATTCGTAAGTGATATTATTTTCCTTTATACTCATAAGGGATACCATCTTTTTCATCTTCCATTATTCAAACTTACTATGGTAAGGGATATTAATTTCCTTCACCTTTTGTTAATCAAACCGGCTACGGTAAGGGATATTATTTTCTTTCATACTCCTAAATCGAAACTTATTATGGAACTATTGCTTCTATAATTCCTGAAAATATTATACGTTCCATAATAGTTGAACTTCATTATTTCAACTGAACCTTCCTATTTTCTGAACCTTTCTATTGAACTGTAACCGTTATTCTGAACTGTGGATCTTGAATATCATTTTTAAATTTCACTCCACATCATGTTGACAATTTGGACATTACTTGAATCTGCACAAAGTAAACTTCCGATACTTATTGTTTATCCTGTTTCTTCTGTTCATCATTCGTATCACTGTTATTTGTATTAATCTTCAAGAATCAAGTTGTTGTGAATATCTGTGGCCGGGGGCACACAGATGTGATATAATTGTTGAACAGATGTTAGGTTAAAGGCGATATAATAGGTTAAAGGCTATACATCTGTTCGATGTCTTTTATGGCACGTGGTGAAAGTTCTCTTTGGCCCGTAGTGCATAGATGAACTGTTGTTTGGTATGATTATGACCAAAGGCTGAATCTGGTATAATCATGACCGCTGGTGCTATATTGAATATCTTTGGCCCGTAGTGCAAAGATGAACTGTTGATTTGCATGATTATGACCAGGAACTGTGAATTTTTATTATCATGACTAATGGTATTTCAGATGATAAAAGTTGATGATATTTTTACCAAAAAGAGAAGCGAGTGGACATTATAGTCTGCATTATTCTTCTAATAGATTGCTCATTCTGCTGCTATTATTGATCTGAACATTGTTCAAGAATTTAACTGCAGTTTTTGATATAAACCTTGTAGTCTATCGTATTCTATCAAGAACTCAACTGTTGAAGGCTAATGATAATTTAGTCGTCATTATCTTAGTCATGATATTTTTTACTAGGCTATTTGAGCTCACCCTTTCTTTTGTTCCATTGTTTTTCAACAGGAAATGAGAACGTAGCTGGGTCTAGCCGGGAGATGGAGTGAGAGTCCGAGGGATAGCTATCGTAGTCTTCACATATTAAATAGTGTGGCAATAATAGTGAAGACTCAGTTGTGTATTATTATTCCCTGTATTGTTAAACGTTGTAATAATTTTGTTGTAGTCTTTTGACAACTCAAGTTGGGCTGTGTGGGCCCAGATTTGGGGGTGTCACAGTTGGCATCAGAGCTTAGGGATATGGTTGTTAATGGAGATCTGGGGTAGAACTAGGAGGGGAGAGACGAATAGAATCAGTCACTAGTGTGTCCTACCTTAATTAGATTTTATTATCTAATGAGTTGATTTGAATATAGAGACATGAAGTGTTGAGTTAGTTTATTTGAACTAACATTTATTTTGTGACCACAGTTAAGTATGGCATCTGGAAATCAAGAGGTTAACTATGAAATGACCGAAACAAATGTAGCTGCAAAACAAGAGGCGACGAATAATCTTCTTACAAACTCAGAGTTGAATCATTTGCCCAAGGAAAAAATTATGCGTGTTCTATCTAGTAAGGATGAAGGTGAAAGATTTGCTACAGTCATTCCAGATCCATTCTTAGAAGCAATAATAGTGAAGACTCAGTTGTGTATTATTATTCCCTGTATTGTTAAACGTTGTAATAATTTTGTTGTAGTCTTTTGACAACTCAAGTTGGACTGTGTGGGCCCAGATTTGGGGGTGTCACAACAACGGCTCAGCAAGTTTAACAATAAACACATTACATGCCTCACGTATCACATAACATAACATGCTCTTTGTATGTCATATATCATGTGTTATGTTTCTACTATAGCAGTAAATTTCACGAGCATCGAATATTGCAACGAATTTCATGTGTACACATAAGGCACATTATCAATTAATCACGTAACAGGAATTTCATAAGCAATTGAGCAATTTAAGTTACATATAACAATTAAATAATTAACCATTATTGAAAAACTTGCCTCAGTCCGTAGTTCACTAATAGTCGTAACTCGAACAAAAACGTATTGCACAACCTATAATTATTTTAAATATAGTCAGTTACAACAACAACTGTAATGACCACGAATTCCATTAGACATTGTAATTATAATTAACATATAATTAACAATGAATTTAAAATTTTTGTACTAATTAATTGTGCATTAGATAATTAAATAAATGTACTTATGTATGTGTATATTTATTTAAAGAATTAAAGTAAGGTGTATAATTAACTAAAGCAAATCTAATTAGATTATATTTTTAATCCAAATGAGGTATTAAATTAGGTCGAATTAATTAATCTAGTAGTCCATGTGATTGATTAAACAAGCCCAATGCTTATTTTAATTAAAGGTAACATAGATTATTTAATGTTAGCCCAATAGAATAAATAAATTGAGCCCAATAGAAGTTATTTTCAAACCCAATGAGGAACCCATTTGAAGACAAAATTATGGTCAAACATTATAAATATATATATATATATATATATATATATATATATATATATATATATATATATATATATATATATATATATATATATATATAGGAGTATATATGCATAATAAATATAGGAAACATAAAGCAAAATGGGTGATTAAATCCCCTATTGCCGGCAGCTTTAAGGAGCACATTTGGATTACTTGTTGGCTTCCTTTTTGCTTTGTTTACACATTTGGTGTTGGTGGTCCAACCACCCATGTCCATTGACTAGTCATTCCTCATGTCATTCAATCAAATTAGCTCCTAAATTGACCAATGCTAGCATATTAGGAAGTTAATGAAGGTTTAACAAAGTCCTATAAATAGAATGCTCTACCAAAGTGTTATGTTGGTTGGTTATTTTGCTAGTTCATTCTAGAGAGAAAAGTGAGAGCATTCTAGAGAAAATAGAGAAAACACTTGTGAGTGTGGAGAATATAGCTAAAGAAAGTGCTTGGTGGATGTCCAATAATCTCATATCATACTTTGGTAGGAGGAGAAGAAGAACACACAAAACATTAAGGTTTAAAAGTGCTCCAACCATTTCTATATTTCATTTTTTTAGCCTATATGTGTTTTAATCGGTTAAAATGTATTTTTAACCGATCAAAACTTGTTTTGATGGTCTAGAAGTATTTAACTATGTAATATATGTATATTCATAGTATGATGTGTTTATATCTTGATTTGGTAGATGTGTAACGCATAAAATTAGTTGAAATGTTCATAACACATTTTACCGGTAAAACCCTAACGATGCATGTTAGGTTTAATGTTGTATTTTGAAATGTACAACTTGGAAATTGGATTTTTATGGCTAGAAAGCTAGATCTATGAGTTTTAAAGAAAACCCAACTTGAATCTTTCAAAAATATTTAATAACAAAGAAGTTATGACTTTTACCGCAAAGTAGGTCGTTTTTAAACCATAGGTGGTTCGATCCTTAAATTTCGTGTACAACGTTTTCAAAAATGCGATCGAACCATGAAATGTTGTAAAACAAAAAGTTAGGAAGACATCAACACCAAGTCGGTGTCATTTGAAGATGTAGAGTTTATTTTATTCAAGTTTGAACCAATCGAACCAAGGATCACTACTACAAAACAGTAAAAAGATAACACCTAAAAAACGTTGTAATTTTTCCCCAAAAAACGTCGAGGTTAAGGGTGTCATCTATTTGACACATTTTATACAACGTTGTAGTTGGCACATAACACAATGTTTTTTTACTAAAAAACATTGTACATTATCTTTAAATAAATACTAAGATGCTTGAAAACGTTGTAGATGGTATCATTCCACAACATTTTCTGGTATAAAACGTTGTAGTTTGATATAACACACAACCTTTAGACTAATTTATACAACGTTTATAAGATGTCATCTGCAATGTTGTACTTGTAGAACTACTAATATTAATGTAATGATATATAGCTAAAAAAACTCTAAATTTTCATTTAAAGCCTAAATGTATCAACCATTCTCAGTTTCAAAATACATCCAATAATACCATACGTTTACAGTTTTAAATTACTACATCCACAAAATATACCAAATTAACTATGGTGTACTACTACCTAATCATGTACAAAAAAGTCTTCTCCAAGCCGGTTCAGCCAATCCTAGGCTGATCAGCACACTCCTTTCCAATTGGGCCAGTAATAGCAGTCCCTGAAACATGCACAAGGGAATTAAGAATCTATTAAAGGAATGACTCACAAGATTACCAGCTAAATAGTTAAATAATGCAAACATGAGATTTGAACAAACATTATGAAAGTGAAAATATTTTAATAATTCTAACAGAAAACTCAGGGTACTACATACTACGTAAATATAAGCTACAAGGATTTTGAACAAAGAAAATGAAAGTTTTTAACGAAAAGGGAAGTTGAATCCAACCCATCATCCACAGAATACATCATTCAAGCGAAATAACATACATATGCATTTTATCAAAACAAAGCAAAAGAATTAATACACCTGCAGCCTAATGAAGCATGCATATGGGATTATCATACTTAAAAAAATACACTACCAACAACAATGCAAATGTACTTTCTGTTAAAACACAAATCAAACCAACTTTACAAATAGATATATACAATCATCACCATTTTGAAGATGTGAGAAAATGGAAGGGAAGTTGGTTGAACTTATATTTCTGAAGAAAATATAGCAAAGACACACAGCACTGATGTAACATCATAACAATATCTTCCTTGCAGATGTATGCTTTAGCAAATCTACTTCTGATGTGGTGGAAGGAGCATATGATAACATGCCCACTCAGAACAACAATTAAAAGGGCAACTCTCCTTAAGTCGGTTTCATGACAATTTAATCCCCTCAATATACATATTCAGTAAAACCATAGTCTATACACACTAATTTTTTCAAACATATATAATAATAGTAAATCTTAAATAATAAATAGCAAAAGCAAAGAGTAAAAGGGAAGGAGCAATCAAGAAACCTGTTCAAGCATGATTTTATAGGAAATAAAAATTTGATCTTGAAAAATGCATACCTGCTCTTCCATCATGGACCCGAATATCGATCCAATTGCCCAGCATAATGTGTTTAGGTTGTTCCATGTCCAATCCTCTCCATTTAGTTGTTTACTCAACTTCTTCAGCATCTATGTTATTTCAAAAATTAAACAAAGAATATACATGTCAAAACATTTTACTAAACTGTGTGTTAACATAGTACTACCATAGAACACAACTTAAAAAATTAGATTCATTTTAGCGTAAGTGCGCCAACTAGCCGAATACTAACAACTAAAGTATGCAAAAAATTAGCATAAGAAAAAATGTAAGACATAAGAAGTAACAATAGTGATAGAGCATATGCAAGGAAATATTAGAAGGTCCCTACACAATAAATTTGCATGCTAGCTTAATTGGTGGCTAGTCCATTTATGCAACTTTATAGTAGAAGTTCCATTCACGTCAAAGTCAAAAGTTCAACATTTGTATAAAATAGAAGTATTAAGTTGAAGCTAAAAACAGATTAAGTCAGAACATTGCATGTTAAAATCTTCCCTGAAAGCTGAATTAGAAACATGAAATTAACAAAAACCATACCAGCTTTTCAGTATCTTCATGATCAAGATGTGACAAGTAGACTAGTGTTTCCCTTATGATCTGCAAAATAATGACTTTCATCAATCATAGATAACAAATACAGAACAGGTCCAAAGTACATCCATTAATAAACACAATAGGAATTATTTATAAACATATATACTTCAGCAACTATAAGTCTATTTTTTGTATTAGAAGATGTAGACATATTAGGTTCATTAAGCTTCAATTAAAAGCCATGTAAGAAACATTAATCACTTCAAAGCCTGATATAAGGTGTTCAGGCCCTTGTTATATATGAATGCATGCTATAACGACTAACCAATCTTCGTGCCTTTCATTTTCTTTCTTAAAGACCCAACTTCAGAAATTAAATCCAACTGTTACAAAAGAGGCACTAAGAAACATCAACAGCAAGTATGCTCAAGTCAATGGCCCATTAGAAATTAACGAGATCGAATAGATCAGGTCACCCTGGTTACTTCACATACACATAAACTGACATAAATTACCAATTCTCAAAATTGTAGGCCCGACAAGCACAAAAAAATTAGTACCAAGGTGAAGAAGTGTAGCATTCCCTCATAGGAGATATCAAGCCTAAGGCAATTACGAAGATGAGAGGTTAGGCTTAAGTGAGCATCCTAATTTGTCCAAACTAAAAGAATGGACTAAATCACCGATCTTACATATACAGATAGAACACCTATTTTCCTATCATTTTTTAAGAAAAGTAAGAATGAACACCTTATATTGCACTAGGACATCATTGTCCTTCATAGTTTCACGGACAATATTCCCCTTTTCATCTTCAATAATTAGAACCTCCTCTGGCTTAGCCATGCGACAAATCATAAGTAACCTCAGTCTAGACATTGGAGGTGCATAAAGTTGGCGCCGTTGCAAATGTGAACCAAAACCATCGGCCACACCATTAAGCAAAGGCATTTACAGATTAAGGCCATGAACAGAATATGAAATCAGTAAATCGTTCATAGGCCACATACGTGTAACTAAGGAAATAGTTTCCCTAACATGCAAATTTCTATCAGTTGAACAAGTAAAACTTCAAAATGAAAATATGCAAATACCATTATGTCATTATGCTAAAAGATGTATGAGCTGACCGGTACAATGCATGTTTTTGAGGCATACAACAACTGAAATGCTAAGCAAGAGCTCATACTCTCCAATAGCTAGCATAAACAATAGAAAATACAAAAACGCTGCAACCAAAAGTCCAAAAAGACCAATTATACAGATCGATATATAACACGGGGTAAAATTTAAACCATTTGACATATGAAGTTTTTTCATAACCCAGATAAGTGTGCCGCTGCATTCTATTAGAAACCCACAAATGTCCCACACTGACAACGATGATAGGCTTCACAAATATCATATAAATGACTGAAAGAAACATGCAACAGTCTCACCCAATAACATTATAGGTGTATGATATTCTCTATCAATCCACGTCCTTCAATTGCATAGAAAATGTCTCGTAACTTTTACGAAATGTCACATCATTCATAACGAAACAAAGCCAAATACATCATTCATACCTCCAATCTATCTCTCTGTTCAACAATATCAATTTTAAGGATCCAATCTGCTTTTTTGCTTCTTCAAATTACAAACATTCTCTGAAATTTCAATGATTTCATACTCTGAGATCTGATCAAGAAATTAAACATAAAAAACCTAGCACATTCAGAACTCAAGAAATATACATATATATAGTCGAAACTAATAGAACCCAAATCCCAAAAATTAGAAATCGTGTAAGTCACACAATACCAATAAAAAGAACAATTTACAAGCATTATTAGGTAATGCAATTACAAGCAGATCTGAAAGAGTAAAAAATAGGAAGAGAATGTACGGTTTGCGTTCACAGCAAAATAACTCCTCTCTCACCAGATTCGTGAGAAATGAGTGCATTATTAGGTCTCAAACTCTTCCAATTGCCATCAACGGCCGGTTTCACTTCAACAGAGCCTCTAACGATCACGATCCTATCCCTGTCGGATTCACTGGAATTTTGGTCAGAAGAAGATAGAAGGGAACGAAGATTGGAGACGCGGACTGAAGGAGCGTCGGGTATTTTACGGAGAGCTGAAGAGGCGGCCGTGAATTTGATGATGGTACAAATGGCGACGTAGGCTAGGGCAAGACCGAGGAGGGCGCTGTCGACTGCTAGGGCTATTTATGACAAAACCGCAGTGACAGCTTGGTCTACAGACATCGTTACTTAGGGTGAATCAGTATTTGTTTGGGCTATTTATCTATCTATCTATTTGTTTATTGCTTTCTGAGTGTAGTGCGGACTCGTATAGAGAGAGAAGCAAACGTTAGAGGAGGAGGATAGTTAACGGTTACCATAGATGGCTTTTAAGCGAGGATATGAGGAGAGAGCTAAGTTAGGAATGATTGAGGTAGATGAGTTCGATCGGTGACGAAAGAGAGAGAATTGCTTAACTTGTGAGGATGAGTGAGCTCCGTGTTTTAATTTCAAGTTTTCACTTCCGCGCGATTTTTTCAAGCTCCGTATTTTTTAAATAGATAATGTTTTCCTTGATAAACGTTATAACTTTCAAACAAATTATTGCCCCTTATAAATACATAACGTTTTGCATATGTATCTATAACGTTTTTTTTTTAAAAACGTTGTGAAAAAAAATACCACGACGTTTTTTTATAAAAACCTTGTTGTTTAAGTGTTATCTTTTTACTGTTTTGTAGTAGTGGATTTATGAAACTAGTTTTTATTCTGTCCTTGTGAGCGATTTTACGGATACTTACGTTTGGAATTTAGATTTGTGATCTAGAGAGAAATTGTATATCATGAAATTTTAATGAATTTAGACTCAAAAATCACCTCAAAATATTTGCATATGATAAAGTTATGACCAAATTAGTAAGAGAGGTTCCGGCAGCCAAAAAGGGTCCGACGTCTAGAAGCCAAGTCTACGCCCTAGCTTCTGTCCATAGGCGTCTAGACGCCCAAAAATTGCCTTGGGACGGTGTCTTGACGCCCTGCTTGATAAAAAATTTATTTTATTATTATTATTTTTCATTTTTAAATCAATAAATGTATTTTTAATGATAAATAATTTATTTAATAATTAAAAGAGGATAAAAATTATCAAAAGTTTAATATTATAATTAAATATTATTATTAATATAATAATATTAGAAAATTATGAAAATATTATTAATTGTATAATAATATTATAAAGTCAATAAAATATTAGTAACTAGATATAATATTATTAAATAGTTAATAATATTAGCTAATGATTAAAATATTATTAAATGATTAATAATATTAGATAATTAATAAAATATTATTAAATAATTAATAATATTGGATAATTAATAAGATATTATTAAATGGTTAATAATATTAGATAAGGATTTAAAATATTATTAAATAGTTAATAATATTAAATTGTGTTAAAATATTATTAAATAAATAATAATATTATAAGATGAATAAAATATTATTAAATGATTAATAATATTATAAGGTTAATAAAATATTATTAAATAATTAATAATATTAATTGATTAATAAAATATTATTTAATGAATAATAATATTACAAGACTAATGAAATATTATTAAATTGTTAATAATATTAGATAATGGTATGAACTATATTAAATAGTTAATATAGATTCTTTATGTGTGAAATATTATCAAGTAGTGATAATATTTCCTAAGTGTTTAAATAACCATAATTATTAAATTATGTGGTTCGTAAGAGTTATAAAGATCATCATACTTATGTATATATGATACTAATTTAAAGATCAACGTGATTAAATTGTTAGGTCTATTCAAAGGGAATTAGTTGAATTGGTTAGCAGTACATCGCAAACAAGGCAAGTTCTCTAACCCTATTCAATTATTGTTGAACAAGTTTCTATATTTGTATTTATTGCCAGAGCTTGAAGTAGTTTAATTATTTAAAATTATTCCACATCCATATTGTTCATAAAATCGCACATGGTGCATTTGAAGCTTAATAGTTCTTGTTTCATGAACTGCATTAAAAATGTCTAAGCTAATAATGCTGTCCCAGAACAAATTTTAGCACAAAAATATTTTTAATAATTAAATTTTAATTTTAATGCAATGAAACTTTTGAAATTCACAGTAATTAGCACGTTTATCCAAAAATTATGAATCTTAAGTCCATCCTATACGAAATTTAATTCTCTACAACTTTGTAGAAGGAAAAATTATCAAATTCTTCACCAAAATGGACAGGATTTGGGCAGATCGGATTTTACTGTGCTAAATCTTCCGAAATTCATAGAAATTAGCTCGTTTATCAGAAAATTACGAATTTTAAGTCCATTCCACACAAAATTTAATTATCTACAACTTTGTAGAAGGAAATATTTTCAAATTATGTACCTAAATGGACAAGATTTTCCCTATTCGGGACTGCTTTATATAAATTCTATAATTTAATATTTTTGATCCAATTTTTTCACAATAATTACTCTAAACATCATATAATCCACATATATACCCCCAAAAATGATAAACATCAATTATCTTAAGTATTTACTAATTTTGCTTAAAATTTAATTAACACTATAATAATTAAAATGAAATAATAAATATGATTTATACCTCCTTGATGGTTTCGGGTATAGCTTCTCTAGTTGGATTAATTTTCTTCATGGCTTGGTTTGAAGCCTTCTTTCTTCCCTTTCTTGGTCTCAACCGACCCTTGCTTCTCTCTCTCTCTTGCTATATGTTTTGTTTCCCTCCTCACTTCTAATATATATATATATGTATATATATATATATATATATATGTATATAAATATATATATATATATATATATATATATACATATATATATATATATATATATATTAGAAGTGAGGAGGGAAACAAAACATATTACTTCCTTGCTTTTACACTTAGTCAAATTGGATATACCCACCACATCCGTCGACTTATACCAACCGGATTAGCACAATTCAAGCATATTTCAATAATTTAATACATTACGTAGTTATCTCGTGTAATAAATATTTTATATAATGTATATAAAATATTTATTTTAATTCACTAAAATTCATAAAATGATTTATAAATAATATTTATACCTTATTCAAGTACTTTAATTGACAAATTCTGTACAAGTATAGCTCTATCTCTTTTGTCTCTTCGGTTGGCGTAGCTAGTAGTTCAGTACCACCTTTAGTGAAGGGTTCCATCTCAATCTCATGGTTTATTTTTGTTTGCTGACCCCTACAGAAGTAGCCTGAAGAGTCTAAAGATAACTTTTTCTAGACATATCTTGATCTCTAACTCCATGTTCGGTTGGAAATTTTACCTTTAAGTGGGAAATGGAAGTAATTGCCTTGAGTACTGACAAAGTTGTTCTAACTAAGATGGCATTATAATTGTTGTCAACATGAACCATATAGATTTTCACCATTAGAGAAGACTATTGAGGAGCTGTTTAGAAGATCACTGACAACTCAATTATTCCTTCTATTGGGGTAAGAGCGTTGCCAAAGTTGTAGAGAGGTGACTCATTGTAAAGCTCTAGCTTTGTAGCCCCCAAGTCCAATCGGTTGTACGCATGCTCGTAGAGTACATCCTCTGAACTTCTATTATCGATGAATATTCGCCAAAGATCTATGGTACCCATTTATGCAATTATAACAAGTACATCATCATGAGGTGTGACCATACCGGGACAATAATCCTTATATGTGAAGGTAATGGCATCAATCTTGATACTCCTTGGTTATTCGAACACCTGGTGGACAACTCGCGTGAAGGCTTTTTCTTCTTGTTGGACATGGCTATTACTGAATCGCCAAAAATAACATCAGCAATGCCCCTTGGTGTTACAGAAGAAGAAGACTGTGATGCTCCCAAATCTGGGTCCATTGAACCACATATTCAGTTCTCACGTTATTATTCCACCATGTTATCACAACCATTCATTTTTAATAATAAAACATAATCTACATCAATATATAACTATTCCCATGTTCTACATACTTTTATACATACATCACATTCACATTCAACATATTACAAAAGTATTATAATTACAAAGGACTTCTAGTTATACATCTATTGCTTGCTAGCCTTTCTTTTTCCTTTATCTATTCCCGATCCCTCGGCCTGTTATGGTTTAGCTGAAATATCACGTTAAAAGCAAGAGTGAGCATAAAATAGCTCAACAAGTACATAAACATATAAGGACATGATATTTCTGAATAAGGAAACGAAATTTGATATAATAAAGTTGAAACATTACAGTTCAAAAAATGAACTGGACAAATATAAGATAAGCTGTCCACGATTAACTTGGAGCATGAATTCTGCTTGTTATATGGTCACAAGACCAAAAACTCGTTAAGAACAATATCAATTATAAGACTGATACTGTCCCGGTCAATCATTAAACTGCATTTTTAACTTTAGATGTGTACTCTAGGTGATCAACCTATCATACTTTTATATTGTGCACAACATAAATATCCAACGACGCAACCACGTCACTTTATCTTTAAACTTTATTCCTTTTTTATTTTAGGGTTGTTCTATTACAGCATGTCATGGATTCCTCACCATAGAAATATGGATCGGAGGATATATCAACAAATATTTGACTTCAATATGAATCATCACATGGGTCTAGCTGAAATCAAGATTAGTCTCAACCTTTTCAAAGTCGTTCAAAGATGAATGAACTTTACAATGCTTTCATGAATGTATACATGAATAACTGTTCAAAGAATTATAATGAAAGTTCAGATAGAACACTTGTCTTTATCTTCTTTTTCCTCAATTGGTAAAATATTATCCTGTTTATAACTTACATGACTATAATGTTGGTTCATGCATTAGTTACATATACATGCATGCCATAACCTGATATATAAGTTGCCCTATAGCTTTACATAATCTTAACACGCAACACATTGTTCATTTATGCCTTAATATCTCTCATATTGGTCATTTTTATCAAATTATGGCTTACATACATATTTCTATCATTTAATATTAAAACATTTCATTTTGAACTTAAATAAAAAAAAATAAAAATTTCTTGGCTGGAATAGTACATCTCGCCCCCGCGAGATGTTTAGCCTTGAAGATCTTGCTGGCCACGAGATCTTCTTGGACAAACTGCGCCTCGACGCCCCCTGAATTCGCCCCAGCGAGCTTCCTCACAGAGCACTGCGCCCCGACGTAGTATTGGTTTTTCTGCAAAAAATTTCTTTCAAAAATCCTTGCTATTTTTTGCCCCTTTTTTTAAAACTTGATTCCAACATATAACACATCTCACATGTATTTGACATGCATGGGCCTTCAAAACATTTATAAGTTTTCAAATGAATTTATTTTTCCAAGAAATTCGTTTTAAGTGTTGGCGAACGTTTTAAAACGTTTAAAATCCTCAATTGTGGCCATAGACACCAATTGACTTCCAAATCGACTTTAACACATGTATTTACATGAAACTTAAGTGTTTAGCTTCATTTAATCTTCATTTATGCAAAATGGCCAAAAATTACCTTTATATGGGATTTTTACCAAAATACTATAACTTGCAACTTGAGCTATCTTTAAATTCTCAATTCTACACTTCACATACATGAACATATATGCATTTAGCAACTTTGTATGCTTGTATATTTTCTACATACAACTTCCAATGCACTTTACAAATTATGGTTTGGTTTATATACAAAACATAATCTAATATTGCGCCTTTCCATATCAAGTCATGCCTTTTTTCCCCCTTCCATAAATGGACTTATCATGCTATCTACTATGAAATTTCTCATATATTCAACATGATCAACACTTTGAACTAGCTTTCCATCAAACTAACAACATATTACACATAAAAATGCTTAAATCATGATTCCTAGCTTAGATTATTTCATGAATAGTGCACCACATTTGTTCTAGCACATATGAGCTTAGGGTTTCATTCAACACTAAACATGAAGCACACAGACTCACAAAGGTTCACATACTCAACACATAAAGGCAAATATACATGCATGACTTCTTTTATTTTTGCATTTAAGCACATAAACATGAAGTTTCAACACAAAACCTATCACTACCTTCTTGTTGCTCTCTTTCTCATTGCTATACCTTGCTAGAGTTATATTCTCCACTTTAATAGCTTACAACCTTCCTTTCTTGATCACTTTTTACTTAAAATCCTTGAGCTTGCTTCGAACCCTAGCTTATCTCTCGTTCTTTCTTATGCTCTCACGTTTGGAACTTGGAAGATGAAGAATACTAGCTTTGATACTTGAAATATACACACATGTGTTATTTAAATTTCCCAAAAACTAACCATACATGGAGTTGACTTAACTCATGCATGGTTAGGGCTAAACAAGTCATTTCTCAACATCTTTAATGGCATTTTAGACAATTCTCACCGTAAGGATACCAAGGTCATTTTTCAATTTGTCAAGGGTAGCATGGTCATTCTTCAAAATCCTAGAGAATTTAATTTCCCATAAATCCATATTTGTTTAATTTCAATCCATTTCAAGTCCCTTTTGATCTAAATTTATTTCATTATACTTGAATTTTATTCCTCAATCAAATAATCCATAAAGAATTTGTCCCAAAATATTTGTCACACTTCAAACTATTTAATTTCCATTAATAATTTACTAATTTACAATGTTCGCAATTTGCATATCATTTCAAAGGCAGTCCGATTCGATTAAAGGCTAATTGTCTGGTTTTATCCACCACATAACAATCCAAATTTCATTTTTTACACCTGGTTCTGTAGGAAGTACTTCAACTAGTAACATTCTTCTGTACCATGACCCTTCTCCTCATGGTAAGAACAATATTTACCATTTTCCCTCTGCCTGGTAAATACTCTAACCTTTGGAGGTCTCTTGAAGAAGGCTTCATTCTTGATTTTACTTCTAATTTTAGCTATACTGGAGTTTAAGGGGGTGTAGTCTTTGTTCAAAGAGTCTTTGAATTTTTTTATTCCATTTGTCCCTAGAGCTATCATTCCTGTTTCGCCGATCACCCTTATAACCCATTATGTCATTATCTCGTCTGTTAGGCCTATCGACCTTAGGGTCTCTCTTCTGATGGTAATCATTATTATTTCTCGAAGGACCCTGAAGGTTGGCAATGACCTCTTCTATCCCTATGAAATTTTCAACCTTATTATAGGCTTCAGTAAGATTTTGAGGGACTTTCTAGATGATTTCCTCAATCATGCGTCTAGATTTGTCAACATTCGAAACTAGTATGAGGAATTGTATTGCCTGAGCTGGATCTAGGGTGGGGATGTCAGCCATTACTTCACGAAATCTCTTGATGTACTATCGAAGAAATTCATTTGACTTCTGTCTCACTTGGATCAGTTAAGTCATCATCTTTCCACATTTTTTGTTGCTTCCGAAGTGTGCGCGGAATTGTTCTTTTAGTTCTTCCCATGAACTGATGGAACAAGGAAGAAATGTGACCATCCATTCCCTAGTAGTTTTCTTCAGGGTAAAGATGAAGAGATGACATTTTCCTACATCGTTATGACCATAGAAGCACATTAAATATTCATAAAAATAAGTATGGTCATAAGGATCACATGTTCCATCATACATCTCCAAGTTCGGGACTTTGAGGGACCTATCAATCCTAATTTCATCAAGATCCTTAATGAAAGAAAATTTGTAGGATTTATTGCCTTTAACTTCGACGCGCCCCCTCAAAAGATATTTGGGAGATGTTTCTCTAGAAAAACTGTTACTGATTAGGCATTGTCTTAGTATTGACCACCCCTATGTTATAAAGGTTATCTCATTCTTTTTCTTCGATGTCTGCCCGAGTCAGATGACCGAGTGCTGGTGCTTTTATCAGAGGAAGAAGACTTGAAAATGTAGTAGAGCCGTAACGTCTTGATCAAGAAAGTGTTCAACATTTGCATAACTGGCTGTCTTTGGCTCTTATTATATCTGTAAATTACTTGTCTAACTCTTCTTTCTAAAATTGAACAGTTTTTCTCTTATCCTAGACTTCTCGAAAATGACGCTGCCTATCAATGTATATTAGTTGACATGACTGCAAGCATGTTTCTCCATGAAAATTATTGCGGTGGTTTGGTGATGGTTGTGGTTTCACCATGAAAGTTTTTAGAAAGAGTGGTTGAAAGAAAACTCTACTAAAAACTAAAAGACCCTCATTCAAGCGCCAATGTTAACGCTTGAATTTATCTATACGTTCAACCACGGACTTGGATGTGAACCTGCATAGAAAGAACCACTAGAAAGTACTTGACGGCTTGGGCCAGGGGATACCTCCAATTTGAGAGTAAGAACAGGTTTCAAGATATCTTAACAATAGAGGTGTAGACACCCAAATTTTGCACTGTTATACTAGCCCTGACAGGAGGGCAAAATCATCACTTTACCCGATATGCGAAAAGGAAGGTGGACCCCAACACGAAGCCACCACAATAACTTACGATCAAATCCGCCACAACGAACAATGAGCATCAGGTTACTTGAGATAAGGCAAACAGCTGATCAGAAAAACCTGATTGGATCACCAAAGACGACGAATGACCACTACGCTTACGGTAGTCGGGGGTCTCGCTCCCCGGTGAGCGAGCAGTTGCCCAGCTCGTCGGTGAGCTAGCGGGGGTGTAAAGGGGCAGCGCCCCCTGGAAGCCAAGCACAAAGAGTAAATTCTATATTAAGTAACATCCTTCCGAAATAATATAACAAAAAATGATGTTTTAAGATTGCGTGACACGAAAATCGAGAAAAAGAAGCCGGGCAGTCGCAGATGCATCTGAGGCCAACGATAAGTTGCATTTTACGTGGCTCGAGGAAACACACGGCAGCCGAGGCGGCGGCTCAGACGGCTACCGCAGGCAGCCGCAGATGCACCGCGGCTGCCTCCAGTCAGCTATACAATGCCATTTTGATCGGCCGAGAGCAAAAAAAAAAAAAGAAGAAGAAATATAGGAAATATAGAGAGAGAAAAGGCGAGTTTTAGAGAGAGAGGCTCGGGTTGGCCAAAAATAGAAGGAAATTAATTTTTCTTTGCTCAAATACTTAGTCAATCTTGTGTTATCTACTTGATAGTGAAATATAAGGCGTTTCTTAGCGTTTTGCAAGGTGAAAAAATAGTGTTTTCCTTGAAGTTTTAACTTGTTTTATTATCATAATCTTTTGTTATTGAGTTGTTTGAATGTAGTATTTTGTTATATTATTGAGGATCCGTGGATTAGGGATTATTAGTGAGGGTTCCGTTGGAACGAAATTTCCTCCTAATGTCCTGATTATATCTGTATGGTAATATGTAGTTCATTGTGTTAATGGGTAGTCCATAGTGTTGGGCTTGCAAATTTTGGTTCTTGCGGTATAGTAACAAGTCTAGTGTTGTTAAGCTTTCCTTTGTATGGTTGTGTGGTGATTTTGGGGATTGTGAGCCTAGGGATGAGGTTCTCGTAATCAAATTCCGAAGATGGACAAATTTTGGTGTATGTAGTCACGACAATGGGCCATTTTTGTATATATATAAATATTGGGCCTTAAAACGATATCGAATCGAGATCGGGTTAAGGCCCCGTAATAGTGAAATATGTGATTGCATGCGTTTTGGGCTATTTAGACGGCTTACATGCCCACAGATAGCTCTAACATCATTTTATTGCTTGGTTTTCCCTTTTCGACACGGAAAAATGATTTTGGAATGAAAAGATAAAGATTTTCATAAAATCAATCAAAGTAGGATATTAGATAATTCGTAGGCTAAAATAAAATCGAAAGTATCGGATGAGCTTCATTCCTATTTGACGAAGGATTCGAAAACTTTATTTCACAAATGTCACCATTAAAGATTTTGTTATCAAAAAACGAAAGCTTAAAAAATGAACTTTTCAAAACGAATCGAATCCTTCATGCATAGGGTCAACGAGATTTCAGAAGTACTTTCAGAAATATTCAGAAATAAAGCATTCCAAAGATTTTATAGGCACACACATACACACGCGCACAAACACACATTTTAGGATTTAAAGGAAAGGAAAGCATTAAGATAGCGGTAACCGTGTTTCACGGAAATCGGGGGGGTGCCTAACACCTTCGCCTCGCTTAAGCAAGCCCCCGAATTCTATGAATCTCGGTTCGCGGACCAACTAATTAGGAGTCACATATGAGCCATTACGATTACGAAAATTAAAACTCGGATGAGTAGGTACATCCATTGCAAATATACCAACTAGCGACTCTGGTCAATTGGCTCATTATAAAATCGATCTTTCAAATCCCGTCGACACTCAAGCCGACCCTTTTCAAAATCACATCTTAAATTCAAAGGCTAAAATTGAAAAGGGTAATTATTAAAAGGAGACGATTTTCCCGACATCAACAAGAGGTAATAAATATTTAGTAAGCTAGAATATTGTGTATATACATCTATCATTTATCTTGTATTTATAGTAGTCACACATTCTCAATAAGACAACAATTCCTAATTGAAATTGTGTAGTGAAGATCCTATTGAAAAATATAAAGTGCCTTAAGTGGTAAGGCGATGAACCCAAACTTATTGGACTTAGAAGTCTTATGTGAGCAAACTAGCCCTAATGAGTTGTGAGGATAAGAGTCAATATAGGAAGCTCATTTGCGCTGCCCAACAATATTTATTTATACAATTAGCACTATACTCTATAAATCTTGCGTCTATTACCGAATCTACTATACATGGATTCAAGTAATTGAAAACTGATCTAGATTAACTGGTAGCTAGACTAAAATGAGGCTAGATTGATTTAAAATGCGAAGAGTATAAATTTAGATGCTTGGATACATAGTATCACAGTCTCATTTTATGCTTTAAGTCTTGTTATATATAATGATAAATTTATATCAACTGTAAATATTGACATGTATAGATAAATGAGACATGGGGAAATTTAAAAAAATTCACAGCAATTTATTTTATTTTATCACATTCAAAGTTAATGACAATCCAACTTATTAATAAAATTTGTCAACGTATTAATAATTTCTCTTTATACTTACAGTTAAATTGAATATATAGATAGCACGATTCCCTTGATCATACATTGTTGCCTACCATTGCTATATATATTCATGCATGAAAAGATTAGTTACATCAATTACAAGATAGTGATCAATTTGAAATACATAAAACTACCAATAGTACATCTGTTTGGTATACATAACAACTCGGATACGTATCAATTTGAATTGCTGATTAAGGTTGGACCAAGTGCTGTGGGACCCACTGTCTCAAAACCCTCGTCAAGCTGACGGTGGTGATGAGTTAACTGTTAGCTTATCTCAAAGAAATTCAAATCATGTGGAATGTAGCGTTCGTTGCAATTGAATAACTTGGTTGGGATTACTAATATTATTAACGGAAGTGAGAGGTTGGGTGGTCGGTTTAGGGGTGTTTGTACGGTGGTGGAAGAGCATGGCTATGATATCAAGTTAAATTGAATAGAAAGGATAAATGAAGTAGGATGAATATGACAAATTCCCTTGATTACCACTGCTATATATATATATATAAAAGAAGCTAATCCAGAGCAACCTGTGGTCGTTGGCCAACAACCGATTTTTGACTTCTGTCGCAAGGCAAATTTTACAAAGAAATTGTCCCCTGTTGAGTACTCTCGACAACCGGTTGTTATGGATAGACACCATATATATATATATAGATATATAGACACACTCGTGTGATAAGATTAGTTACATCAATTATAAGATAATGATCGATTTGAAATACAAAAACCACCAGATAATTGTACATTTGTTTTTTACACATAACAACTCGTACAAGTGTCAATTTGAATTGTTGATTAAGGCCAAGTTCTGCGGAATCACTGTTTCAATGCTTAATAATCTTACGTTGTTTTTAAAGGTTAGTAGCATAGATCTTAACTTGAAGACAGTACTGGAAAAGGCACAAATGGCAAACAGAACTGTGATCCTAACCACTTTAAATGAAGCCTGGGCAGCACCAACCTCAGTATTTGATCTTTTTCTTGAGAGCTTCCGAATTGGAAATCAATCGCTCAAGCTTTTGGATCATGTTGTGGTTATAGCAATGGATGAAAAGGCATATGCTCGTTGCTTGAAAATACATCCACATTGTTATGCTCTCACCAGCGATGGCACTGATTTTTCCAGTGAGGCGGGATTTATGACGCCGGCTTATATGATGATGATGTGGAGGAGAATTGTTTTTCTTCGAACTGTTCTTGATTTGGGATACAACTTCATTTTTACGGTATTTTTCTTTCTCCTTGGTAATATGCTCCCGTCCTCGAGTTATAACTGGTTTTTACGTTTTGGCCTCTTAACTATATTTTTTGCATATCTCATTTTCAAATTATATAAATATTAATGTTAGTCTGCAAAATATAGATCGTTTTCGTGTTTAGTTTACAAATTATAGCCGGTTTCAGTTTAGTTGTCAAATTATAGTTATTTTTCGTGTTAAATCCCATTTAGTTTTATTTTTTGTGAGATTGAATTAAGATTGCAGAAATTATAATATTTTAAAATGAAACACTTGAAACATAAATTCGGAACCAACCCTGAAAAATAGCTATAATTTGGGACTAACTAAAGTATTTTTATATACATATTTAAATTTGTTTAAGATGCACTTTAAAAATAAAATTAAAAATAAGAACTTTGAAAAAAATTGTTTAAATGCATGCATGATATACCAAGCATATGGCTACTTACATATGGTAACTGGGCATCATTCTTATATGTTGTCTTGAGTTCTAGCTGAGTGAGATGTTCACTCAAATGTGCTCTTTACGAGGTTGCTAAATTTGGGTCATTTTTGAGTAATATTGTCTTGAAGTAGAGTTTAGTGAGCTCTCCATCTCGATGTTGTTTAAAGCTTTTCTTTTAGAGTATATTATACTTCTTCTGTTTCAAAATAAAAAATTATTATTAATTTTTTAAAGTCAACTCAAAATTGACATGAATATCTCTAACTTTAATAAATAGTATGATAAAATTTGTAAACTATTTAAAAAGTATTACTCCTTGTAAGATTTATTATTTTATAATTTTTGATTTCTAACTTTAATCAATGGTATGATGAAATTTATAAACTATTTAAAAAGTATTACTTGTTATAAGATTTATTGTTTCATAATATTTTATGAATCATCTCAATTTTAACTTTGAAAATATTTCAAATTAATTTTTAAAAATTAATAATTATTTTATAATTTAGAATCGAGGTAGCACATTTTTATACAAGCTAATTTATTCATTGGTGTGTTATGATTAATTACTGATTGTCACAAAACAATTGTCAGCTATAATAGCCACATTCAAAGAGATTAGCTCAAGTGGTAGTTAGTGAGCCCAATGAAAAAGGACGGAATGACACTTCTGTCCTTTTAAGTTGTCATCTACTTTTAAAGTAATCTCTAAAGTTCATTTTTCGTCAATTATGTTCTTAAAGTGACAATTTTTTGTCGTTTCCGTTTCTTATATCCGATTTGACTGTAACCCGACTAAAAATTGATCCGATCCATTTTTTAAGGCCAAAAGTGCCTTTATCAGAATGGCTGAATGATACTTTTGTTCCTCTAAATTGTCACCCACATTGAAAGTCATCATTTTCCCCAATTTTACTAAAACCCACCCAAATTAAAATTTTAACATTATACTATACTAATTCAAAATTTTAAAAATAACTAAACTTTAAAAATTAATTATTATCTAAAAAATAAAAATAAAATTTTTGAAAGTATATTTTCTGGTGAGAAATGAGTAAACAAAAACAAATATAGTGTAAAAACTAATTCATATAATGTATATTAATTTTTTTAATGAACGCTTAAATATAAAATAAATTTTTAAATACAACAGAATTACTGTATACTTCTAACTATAAAATATATTTTTAAAATAAAAATTCAAATAAAAAAAATACAAAGCCCATGTTTTTTTCTTTTTCTTCTTTATGGGTAATGTTCTTCTTAAATACAAAACTAAAATTAAAATTTTAACATATATACTGTACTAATTCAAATTTTAAAAAATAACTAATCTTTAAAAATTAATTATTATCTAAAAAATAAAAAATAATTTTTTTGAAATTATCTCTTCTGGTGAGAAATAATTAAAAAAACAAAAAACAAATATAATATATACTAATATAGTGTAAAAATAAATTCATATAGTATATACTAATTCTTTTTAATTAACGCTTAAATATAAAACAAATTTTTAAATACAACAGAATTACTGTATACTTATAATTGCAAAATATATTTTTAAAATAAAAAAAAAATACAAAGCCCTTGTTATTTTCTTTTCCTTCTTTATGGGTTTATTTTGGATAATTTTAAATTAATAAAAATAAATAGTTTATTTTAAATAATTTTATAATTAAAATAAATGGTTTATTTTAAATATGAAATTAGATTTCATGCAACTTTAAATTGCCCATTAAATGATACCAATACATATATGGAATGTTTTATTTAATTCATGAGATGAATATTATTTATTAATATATATGTTGATATATATGATAATAAATGGGATTGATTATGGACTATTGACCAATATGATTGGATTTAATTTTAATTAAATGCATGAATGAATGGGTTTTAATAAATGGGGTCTGCGTACCTCGTCTTTCTAATTTTTCTGATGTATAATTCTATCTCCCTCCTATGTACTTCCCCTTGACTGTTGATCAAGGTTTCTATTTATTATAGATAATTTGTAATAGGATTAGTTAGAATTATTTTGAAGAATTAGAACAAAGAAGCAAGGAGCGCATAAAGACTCGTTTGTAATGGAGCCTGAATTTAAATGTAATAGTTACATTTAATTTAATTTATTCTTGCACCCTAGGTTGACCTTTTGGTTCACTTGGTGGCTCTAGTGAACCAAACTAGAATAAAAGTCCATAATCAATCCAAGTAGAATATAGTATTCTATATGTGCATTCTTATTTATATATATTATATATTATCAAACATGCTTCGCATGTTAATTAATATGACGCGTATTTTATATATATATATGTGCATGCGCGCTAAACAAGATGAGACATTTAATATTAACAAACCCCTCATGATGTAGAATAAATATTATTTATAAAATGAATTAAAATGTTTAATTCATGAATTAAAGGAGTTTAATTCAATTAAATAAAATTAGAATTGTTCTAATTTATTTATTCTACTACTCATAATATTAAGTTGTAACGTTCAAAGATATTTATTAAAAATATCGAACGTCGCCTTCTAGCATGGTAAAACGATAGAGTATCAAATCATCATTATAAGTTTGTTGTGTCACACAAGGCTTATATTAATTTTTTGAGATGTTGTTTTATCACATTTGATGTTTATAAAAAGAATTGAACATTACTGTTTTGTTGTGTCACACAAGGACGGTCTTTTTCTCTTCTAATATAAGAAAATGCTAGGTTGGACTTAACTTGGATAATTTTGATTTGGATGTGTCACACATGATCATAATAATCTAAGAGGCAAAATAAAAAGAGTTACATGTTAATGTAATTGACAAGAGTTGTCTACCTATTTATTTATATATCATTTGTTGTGTTACACAAGGCTATATACATTTGAAATAAGATCCTTATTCTCACTAGCAAATCTTTAACTAGATTTGCCGAACTATATAAAGAGGGTAATATAGTTTGTAGAAAATAGTGGGAGACGCCATTTTAAATAAAGATCTAATTTATTTTGGTAATTAATAAAACGAATGCATGTTAATGTTGTTATTAATTCACTTAAAGAATATTGTTATGCTTAATTCACTAACACTGCATAGCATAATGTATGCTAACAATTAATCGAACCGAATTGTTTGGATTGATTAAACAAATATACTCATGTTAGTGGCTGAGTTGTACAACTCCTCGTATGGGCGGGGAATTTTTGCTTGGTTTTAGAACCGCTTAGCTTCCTATATTGATATAGTGGTTGAGTTGAACAGTTCTTTGTATGGGCAGGGGATTTGTTCTTGGTTTAACGACCGCTTAACTTCCTATATTGATTAATGGTTGAGTTGACCAATTTCTTGTATGGGCAGGAGATTGTGTTTTGGTTTGACGACCACTCAGCTTCCGATAGTGATAATCAATTGAAAATTGGTATCGCGCGATTCGCTATATGTATGTTGAGAAGGTGATTCTTTTCTCATGTATATAACAGATAAGTAGAGGATGTTAAGATAAGTTCGTGTTCTGAGAGCCGACACGTATGGTAAGTTCGCGACTCATAATCATGTGGTGGAGCCCCTCAGCGAATGGGCGACTTTGGCCTGAATAGGACAAGCTCTTCAAACCATATGATTGCGGTAAGTTTATGAGCCCAAATACGTTGTAAGTTTGATGAACAGAGAGTGTGGGTAGAGTTAAGTAGCAAGATTAAAGCTATAATAGATATAGTTATTCAGCTGGAAAAGATTAGTGTAGACACCCAAATTTTGCACTTCTCTACTAACCCTGGCAGGAGGGCAAAGTCGTCGCTTGAGCCGGAATGCGAAAAGGAAGGTGAACCTCAAAACGAAGTCACCCTAACGATTTACGGTCAAAGCCGCCACAACGAACAACGAGCATCAGGTTACTTGAGGCAAGGCAAACAGTTGATCCAGAAGAACCTGATTTGAGCACAAAAGACGACTAACGGCCACTACGCTTACGATGTTCGGGGGTCTCGCTCCCCGGTGAGCGAGCGGCTGCCCAGCTCGCCGGTGAGCTGGCGGGGGTGGAAAGGGGGCAGCGCCCCCTAGAAGCCAAGCACAGTTAGCAAATGCTATATCAAGTCGCAGCCCTCCGAACTAGCCTCCCAGAACAATATGGCACGTTTTCCAGGGATTTCCGGATTGCAAAATACAAGCCTTCTAGCGAAAAAATGAAAGACCGACATCAGATGCGGAAATCGAGGAAAACACCGGAGCCGGCCGCAGCTGCACCTGCGGCTGGCCGCAGTTGCATCTGCGGCCAAGATCTGAAGTTGCTAAATCGCCATTTCCAGTTTCATTTTCGGGAGACGCGGGCGAAGAAAGAAAAAGAGAGAGAGAGAGAGGCTACGGGAGCGAGAGAAAAGAGAGAAAAAGAGAGAAAAAAAGTGAGATTTCTTCCTCTTTTATACAATCTTTGTATCCTATGTTGATTTTCAAGTGTTAAAGCGTCTATTGCATCGATTGGAATGTGAAAAAATCCGAGGTTCATTGCTTCGTTGTGTTTTATGTAGCAAATCTTGTAGATCTATTTTTATTTTTTGTTCTTATTGCATTTGTTGGGTGGATCTACTGTGGATCCGAAAATATTTGGTGCATTGCTATTTAAATAGTTTGAATTTGTGTATTTTGAGTTTAGATCCAATATAGTTAACATATGTTGTAGATCTGTGGATTAGGGACGGTTAGGGAGGATTTATTACGGATAGAATCTCCTCCTAACCTCCCGATGATATCCTTTTAGTTTATTTTCTAGCTTTTACGTATGTAGCGATGGCGATGCATTTGTATTGTAAATATGTAATTTTTGGGCCTTAAAGCGATGTCGGATCGAAAATCGGGTTTAAGGCCCCGTGATAGTGAAATGTGCGATTGTGGGCGTTTGGGGTTATTTGGATGGCTCACATGCCCATGAATAACTCCAACGCCATTTTAATGCTTGGTTTTCCGTTTTGACGCGAGAAAATGATTTTGGAATGAAACGATAAAGATTTGCATAAAATCAATCAAATTAGGATATTAGATTCACGAGGTTTAAAAAATAAAGAGTTTTGGCGAAACTTTGATCCTTGTTTGACGAAAAGGCTATATTTTGTTTGAAATGTCATAAAAATGTGCTTCGAAAAATAAATGAACGTTTTCATTAAACTTTGTGCATAGGGTTAAAGAGTTCTAGAAGTTGCCTTCATTTTATTTATATCTATTGTTAGAGGGCAATGTATAGTCTCGATTCCTATTCGACAAAAGTTTAAAAAACTATTGTTTTCTAAAATGACATCTAATAAAAAACCTCATCGTTTTCGAAATTAAAATCAATATTTCTTATAAAAAGCGAAGCCTCGTCATTTGGGTCAAAAGACGTCTAAAACGCTTTCCCGACAAAGCACATTTTGACATATAAAATCAAAGCAACTTTATGCAAAAGGACAACACAAACCTCCATTTAGGCACACACACACACGCCCGCGCACACACACATTTTAAGATTTAAAAGGATAGGAAAACATCGAGATTGCGGTAACCGTATTTCACGGAAGTCGGGGGGTGCCTAACACCTTCCCCTCGCTTAAGCAAGCCCCCGAACTCTATGAATCTCGGTTTGCGGACCAATTAATTCGGAGTCACATATGAGCCAGCGATTACGAAAACAAAATTCGGATGAGTTGGTACATCCATTTCAAATATACCAACTGGCGACTCTGGTCAATTGGCTCATTACAAAATCGACCTTTCAAAATCCCGTCGACACTAGGTCGGCCCTTTTCAAAAAATCACATCTTAAATTCAAAGGCTAAAATTGGAAAAGGGCATTTTAATTATTAAAAAACGAAACGGCGAAATCCCGGCGTCGACAATTAGGAGTAAAAATTGGTGATTATTTTGAGGTTTTAGGATATTCCAAATCTTCTTGCTATGCTAGACTTTGAAATTCTTGAAATCGTGCTAAATTCGTACTTTTGTGCTTTTGAAAATATCAAAATGTGTTTCAGTAATCATTAATGTATTTAGTGCAGAGATGATAAACGATGGAGTCATCAATGCAGAGTAAACCTAGTGTTTGATGTATTTTTAAGCCCACTATGGTATGATGTAGTATGACAGAGTCATAAAATAGTTTTCAGTATTTTGAAACGTTTAAAGAAGAGTTTATGCTATTTGATTCGACTAGACCATAATTGATTTGAAAACATCAAAATGTATTCTTAAAAGCGTTAACACACTATGTGGTGTGGATATGACAAATGACGGAATCCTCAACGTATTTTCTTCATGATATCATAAAGTAAATTGCACCATAAAGATGGCGTCAAAATTACTATTGATAGAATCCTCAACGTACTGTGACAAAGATACGGTATCATAAAGTCATAAAATGATTTTCACTTTCACTTAAAATAATTTAAAAGGTTTTAGAGTTCATGGTTCATGAACAGTTTATTATGGTAGTCTAGGCCATTTGATTCGGCTAGACAACTTTTAATCCGAAGTGATGAACTTTAAAATTTTATTGCACGAATGTACTCTTGGAGAGTTTAAAGTTTCAATTGATATCCGAACTATTATTGTCAGTCTATGCCAATTGTTTCGGCTGGACGTTTACATGTTAAACATTTAAAAGCTATCCAAACCTGTTGTTGGTACGGATTCTAAAGCTGAGAGAACAACCCATAATGGGGAGCAACCTAAGTATCAGATAAATGATACATGAAATAACCTAAGAGGGTCAATCAAGAGACTGATGCCTCAAGTGCAGTCTGGACATGTAACCTAAGATGGTCAATCAAGAGACTGATGCCTCACCAGACGTTCATGGTCAAGGTGACCACTCAGCATTTTAAAATCAATTGTCACTTATCAAATTGTGCATTGATTATAACGAGTTCATATTATTGAATCATTTTGTGAATTTAAAAGGGTCAGTCGAATGATTGATTCCTTCACATTTGTTTATGATCTTTATGACCCTTCAACCGGATATGACATTTTTTTTTTACTTCCTATTTATTCAAGCTCCTTCAAAATTATTGAACAATTATTGAAGATTTCTGAAAAATATCCCAATATTCTAGAAATTGAATGGGTAGAGGTGTAAATTTTAGAGGAGTTTGGTCATAGAATTAAATGATCAATGAAAAATCCTCAGAGAATGAGAAATTTGATAGGTTAATTCGAGAACCTTATGGACAGAATGAGCAAAAATAAGTATGCTGAAATTTCGAGGACGAAATTCTTAAGAGGGGTGAATGTGACAACCCGAGTATTTATGAGGTTATATATATATAAACCGGTTATGGGTGTGTTTTGTAATTACGATTCCGAGGACGGAATCTTTATAAGGAGGAAAAAATGTGACAATCCGAAATTTTGATTATATTTTATAAGAATTTAATATATAAAATTCTTATTATAATACGAAACGGGTCAAATGAATCAAATATATATTTATTTTGAATTATGTGATATGTGTGGTGGATAAAATATGTATATATTTAAATGTGAAATATATACAAGTATTTTAAAAAAGAAATTTAATAGTTAATTAAAACTATTAACTAATTAAGTGGTATTGAGTTAAGATTATAATATAAATTAATATAATTTGTACACCTTGAATGGCAATAGAGTCTTTATGAATTAAATTTTGTAATTAATTCACTTAAATAAAATAGTGAATTTATGAATATATATTATATTATGCCAAACAGAAATAAATTAAATATGAAATGAGGGAAGTAATTCATTAATCTTTATTAGTGGATGAATATGTTAACTTTAATTAATTGAATAAAGAAAGTTATTTTCTTTTATTTAGTTAATGTTGAGAATTATGTTACACTAATTAAAAATGTAACATAAATAAGGGTATAATATTTAATATTATATCAAATTGAGGTGAATTCAATATTATGAATGGTTCAATACATAACATGTGTAATTAGAACCAAATGTGTAAATTAAATTCATAATTTGAATTGTGATTAATTGTTAATGTATTTAATATTATACTAAGTGGATGTGAAATGAAAATATGGAATAATGGAACAATATTTATTAAATAAATATTGGATGATTAAAATGGGTAAATTAAAATAATATTTAATTTACGATTAAAGATATTAAATTAGTATATTTAATATTTTAAATAGAATGGTATGAAACAATTTATGGAGAGAAAGAGATAATTTATTTATGAAATATTGATTGGATAAATTAAATGAGTGGTGTGAAATAATTAATTAAGTGAATATTAATTATTTTAAAATAGTGATCCTTTTTACAAAAAGGTGTTTAAGGAATGTTCAATTAATGGGTGGATTAAATTAATGGACCAACCTAGGTGGTGTAATATCAAAGTTGATAGAGTAAATGAGCTATGTGATTATTTAATTAAATAGCTAGCGAGTTAAATTTGAGGTGTAAATTAATGTGATTACTAATTTATGAGATTTCGTAAATATTAATAATGTTATATTTATTTTCATTTGGAAAGTTATTAATAGTGGGATATTAATAATTTATATTTTCACTAGGAAATTAATAATTTGAATTTATCAAATTGATTTATTAAAATAAATTCAATCCTCATGGACTTTAAATTTGGACACATAATTAATTAAAGTGGATCTAAATTGGTAGTCACAGAGATTTTATATTAAATGGGTGTACTGGGAAATTAAATGTGAAGTCAATGTATATTAATATATACTTGTCCTCTGCTTTTCCTCGAGCCGTGGGACGCAACTTGTAGCTTATTTGTGAGGATCCAAATTTCAGGATTCCTTTAATTATATCAAATAAGAATTAATTGATAAAAATATCAAGGTTGTTTAAGTCAATTATTATTTAAAGTGTTTGAAGGGATTTAATTAGTAAATTAAATTTGTACAAAGATGGTGATGAATTATGTGAATTTAAAATAATTGAAAAGTAAATAAATTGTGTAAATACAATTTATGAAGAATAAAGAAATTTCAAGTAATTGTACAATAAATGGTACAATTTAATTATTGTGGAAGTACAGAAATTATGTTTTAAATAAGGTTATGTGATAATGTAAATGCATGAATTTAATATGTATATATTTAGATATATACATTTGTATATTATATATGTGAATGTTTAATTGATAATCTTAAATTTCATTAATTATGGAAATAAAGGGATTAATAATTAAATTAATCCAAATTTAAATAAAAAGTGAATGAGGGAGTTGGAAAAATTGTATGTATTGATTTTAGAATTTATCAAGAATTTTGGAGGAGGTTTAGAAATTAATTGAGAAGGAAAGGTAATTATATAAATTATATAATAATAAATTATATAATTTATATAAGGAAATTAAAATAAGGTATGAAGAAAATAATAATTATATAAATTATATAAGAATAATTATGTAATTTATATAAGGCGATTAAATGGAATAAAGTTGGAGGAAATTAAGAAATTATATAATTTATATATAAAGAAATTAATATGAATATTAAAGAAATTGAATAATAAATAAGAAAAAGGAATGTTTTAAGTTATTAAAAATTATGTTTATGCATAATTAAATTATTATGACGTTTATGAAGAATAATATTTCGGAAACGTGAACATGTTAATGTAACATGTTGTCCAAGTAACGAAGTGAAAAATTATGAAAAATAATTTTTATATGTCCTATGAATTATTTTATGATTTTTGGAGGTATAAATTATCTCGTTTAATTACATGCATGTCATTATGTGTGTACAAAATTTGTCAAGAAAAATACCCAAAAGGGGTGTTAATATTATTTATAAATCATAATATGAATTTTAGTGAATTAAAATAAATATTTTATATTTATTATATAAAATATTTATTACACGATATAATTACGTAATGTATTAAAATAATTAATTATACATGTTATTTTATTCCGAAAAGCTCCAAAGTCAGCCGTGGCATACATGATAAGGCGGTGGAATTGTTTTGCTCTAAAAATTGAGTTAAGTGTTTTGGTTATAAAAAGAAATAAGGCAAAGCAACAAAGAAGGAAAAAGAAAAAGAAAAGGAAAGGAAGAAGATACTCTTCTTCTCTTACCCGAACACCACCATGCCAACCGGAAAACCTCCATAACCACCAAGAGGGAGAAGAGAGGAATTATTTGGAGCTTACGAAGGAAGAAAGTGAAGCTTGAAGGTATAAATGTATTTTTATTGGAATTATTTTGGTATTTTAGTAATAAGCAAATTTTATGGAAAAATTATAAATAATTAGAATAATGATTCCAAATAATTTTTGGATATTTATGTATGAATTATGTGATTTTTGGAATTATTTTGTGGTGAAAATTTTGTGCAAAATGGAGAAATTTTGTTAAAGTTGGTGCACTGTTGCCGGCGAAGTTGGAAAAGAAAAGGAAAGAAATCCGCGCATTACGCGGATGATTTTTCAGCAGAAGCGCGGCCCGAAACGACGCCGTTTCGGGGCGTGTTGGAGAAGAGTCCGCGCATTGCGCGGAGCACAAAAATAGCTGGGGAAACGACGTCGTTTTTGGGCGTCGACAGAGAAACAGTCGCCGCGCGTCGCGCGGACGACCGACGACACGCTGGAAATTACCAGCGTGTCCCTGTTCTTTTCGGTTATACCGACCGTGTCCCCTGGCCCTGTAAAATTACAGCCGTGCCCTTCGGCTTTTCTAGAAATGCCGAGCGTGTCCCCAAGGCCGCAGCAATTACAGTAATACCCTTGGACTTTCCGGAAAATTCCGGTTATGTCCCTAACGTTGCTAAATTTACGGAAACGCCCCTGAGCTTTCCGGAAAATGCCAATTTTGTCCCTTTGCTGCGGAAATTACAAAAATGCCCCCATAATTAGTTTTTAATGAAATAAATGTTTAAAAATTATTTAAAAATTATAGAAAATTATATAAAAATACTAAAAGTATAGAAATGATGTTTGGGCATTAAATTTAATATTTTTGTAAAAATATTAAATATTGGAGATTAATATTTAAATATTTTAAATATTAATCTAATGAGTTACAAGTTAGAAAATGATCAAATAAATTTTTCGGACAACCAAATATGTTAAAATTTATCCGATGAGCTGGGTTGTCCGTAGTGAATGTATTTGATATTAAGTTAAATTAATATATTGATTGAGGAGGTTAATATAATTAACCATTTTAATTAATAATAAACCGGTACTCTAAAATAAATTGTCGGGTAGGGTTAATTACGTTATAGATGATATTAATTAATTAAATTAATATCATAAAGAGAGAAATAATTATTATTTGATTATTTATGATCATAGGCTGTACGAGAAGCTGTACAGAAGGGATATTTACTAATTAATGCCATAATCCAGGCAAGTTCTTCAGTCCCTTTTATGTTAAATGTTGGAATGTTATGATATGTAATTCTTGTTTTAACTGCATACAAATTATGTGTTATGTGATACGTGATTAATATGATCACAATGTGTATTTTGTGCAACAATATGAATATATAGGAGATATATTGCTATAGTAGAAGCACCAGCACATGATGTATGACACACACCAAGTATGATAAGGTATGTGCTATGTGAAGTATAACTGTTGAACTTGCTGAGCCGTTATGCTCATTACTTGTTTAACATAAACTTTTGCAGGTAAATAAATGAGTTTCAGAAATATCAAATTGTGCTAAAGATGAACTATCTAGAAGGTTGGATACGTAACTGTTATAATTTCGATGTCATGATTCAATGTGAGTGAATTGGTAAAATTTATGTGAATGTGTTGTATCTATTTACAAATTGGTCCGGATAGGACGAATAGAGTTACATGGCGAACTATGATTGTTAAGATGATTGTTACGATAAAGATTTGTTAAATGGTCTAATTGTGAGTTACGATTGAAAGAATAAATGTGAAGATATAATCATTATTAAATTTTAAATGTTGAACATTATGACATTTGTAAAGAAGGAAAAAGTTAAGGTTGCGATCCAGGGACTAGGATCCAGATGTAAGAATTTTGAATATCCAAATGTTTTAATACAACGATTGAATCAAGAAAGAAAAAAAAAGATTTATATGAGAATTTTGATAATTGATGATATTGAAATTAAATAATGGATCAATTTAGGAGATGAAAGATTTATTAACGAACCGAAATTTGGACGTAAGGAAAATAATGTTTCATAAATATGAAAATTAAGGTAATAAAGAGGGTCGAATTTCGGGGTCGTTACATTATTAAGAGTTAGACGAATTTAATTTTAGACTGCAAAGAAAGAGATGGGAAGTTCTTTAAACTCAATCTCCCTCTCCTTCATTTCTCTTAATCTTCTCTTTCATCAATTGAGCCATTAAAATGATCGGAGCAGCAAGGCATAAAGAGAGAAAGCAGTGTTGTGTAATGGAGAAGGCAGAGCAAGGAGGGGAGATCATCAAGCCGGTTAAACATCATTGATTAAGCAACGTGCTTTTGAGAAGGGTACACCGAAAACCTTTTATTTTCTTATCTTTGAGTATTCTCTGTGTTTCCATGGCTGGGTTATCATATTTGTTAAAAATAGGAATTTTATTTGTCAAGTTATGGGTGTTAAATCCATATGGGTTAATGATTTGGGTGTTGGAAGGAACGATTCTATGAAGGATCGATTTATCGGAGCTTGAAAACAAAATTTTTGGTATGTGTAGCATGGCACATAAGCGCCGAGTGCCGTTGCATTTCAGGCACCTAAGCACCGATCAAGCAAGACGCCTAAGCGTCCTCTTCTCCCAGTTTTCCAGCACCTAGGCGCGGCGCTGGTGTGTCCTGCTGCTGTGGCATGGTGCTGCGGGCTGGTCTTCCTGCTACTGTGGTGGTGTGTGCTGTTGGGGTGTTGCGAGCTGCTGCTGCCAGAAATGGTTTGGGTCATGCAATCAAACCCTCCTCACTTAATAGGCTATGAAAGGTATACTACGTTCCTTCTTAAAACTTTAAGAAAACCTTATTGTTATTGATTGATGTTGTTCATGGTTATTCTTGATTCTGTTGGGTTGTTGCTGTGGAATGGGGATTAAGAAATTTAGTGTTACCTACAATATGGTGTTATATGACGTGTTTATAAATTTTAATCATATGTATGACACCGTGAGATGTAATAGAGAAGATCTGGGCAAGAAACACCATGAATACTTGCCAGAAAACCTGCTTTTTCTACCAGAGAAGATGACCGGAAAATATTTTCAGGGTAACTTTTCGGCAGATCCCGTTTCTCTATGTTAGAGACAGAATCTGGAAATAAATCCTTAAGTTGTAGATAATTAAATTTCGTGTGGAATGGACATAAGATTCGTAATTTTCGGATAAAAGGGCTAATTATTATGATTTTTGGAAGTTTCAGCACATTTAAAATTTTAATTTAATTACAGAAAAATTATTTGTTTTCTGACAATTATTTTACAGTAGTGTTATGATATTATTTATGAATTACTGAAAATTTTTGGTGAATTATTGGAGAGCTTAGATATTTATTATATTTTTATGGTTATTTAAAAATAGTGGAAATTTATAGAAAATTTTATGAATGTTTGAAAATTATGAAAATTGGTGGAAAATCTTATATTAATATAAGATAAATGTTGATAGTGTTTGGAGAATATAATAAATGTGACGACCCCAAATTCGGGTTACTTGAACCTCGTATCCGGTTCAACACTAGTACTGCCTTTTCCTTATTGTTCATGAATTACAACAATATTATAATTGCTAAATAATCATTTATTTACAATTTTACAACATCTCTTTCTATTCCAGAATCGAAATCTTTATACATTCCTAGTATGTCTCAATATCATACATGATACGACATTTTATTACAATCAAATTGAGTATTTAACACTCATATAATATACCAACTAAGTATTATACTACACAATCATTTACCTGTCCAATTCGGACTGATATCTACAATAGACATTTAGATCTTTAGCGAAAGTAATATGTTTTCATGTTCCTTGATCTTTATCAAGAACTTCAACTAACTTGCACTATCTGAAAATATTTGTTTTAAGCAAGATTGAGCACGACGGCTCAGCAAGTTTAGCAGTTACACATAACACATTTCATGCTTCACATATAATACATTCACTGCCATTTATACTTACGTCATGTTTTTCATGCATTTCAGTTTATGTCATACTGCTCATGCATCACATATAACATCTAGCATTTCATGCTTCATACTTACACATATTTTACATGTAGACATGCATCATACTTTTCACATATCACATTTACCATCAATATATTTTCATGTTAATAATTTAACATCACATTATAGCATGTTAAAGCACATAGGAGCAAGTTCTGAAAAACTTGCCTGGTAGCTTCTACCATTTACGCATATTTGCGTCATTTGCTCAACCTACAATTTATATAACAAATTGACATAATCATTAGCTACCAGGACTATTAATTAGTCTTAACTTAAGACCTTAACTTCAAATTATTAATTCTTTAGTTGTCCGACAAATGAACTTTTAAGTTCCGGACAAAAACCCTAGCCCAAACCTAGTTTGGACACATCGGTACACTTGACTAACTTACGCCTTCACTACACGTTCTTCGTACGACTTACTTTTAATAAGCTGCGTAAATTAATCGCAAAGGACTAATTATATTGATTTAATTCAATTTAACTTTCTTCTTTTACATAACTTAATGATTTGGACATTTAATAACGTACCAAATATCTCAAAATATTATCTACCTTTGATAATATATAACTACATTCAAATATTATTAATCATTTAATAATATTTTAATCTCTTATTAATATTATTCACCCTTTAATAATATTTTAATCACTTATTAATATTATTATCCATTTAATAATATTTTAATCACTTCTTAATATTATTATCCATTTAATAATATTTTAATCACTTATTAATATTATCAACCATTTAATAATATTTTAATCATTTATTAATATTATTAATCATTTAATAATATTTTAATCACTTATTAATATTATTAACTATTTAATATTTTAATCACTTCTTAATAGTATCATCCATTTAATCTCTCATTAATATTATTAACCATTTAATAATATTTTAATCACTTATTAATATTATTAACCATTTAATAATATTTTAATCACTTATAAATATTATTAACCATTTAATAATATGTTAATCTCTCATTAATATTATTAACCATGTAATGATATTTTAATCATTTACAAATGTTATTCATCATTCAATAACTTTTTAATCATATCCTAATATTATTGATCATTTAATAATATTTTAATAATCTTCAAATAATACCAATAGTTAACTTTTTAATTGTGTTAACTTTAGTCTTTATTTTAAACATTTAGTTACCAATTAATCATTAATGGATTTCATATATATTGGTTTAATAACCAAACACATTCATTTTACCCTTATTTTAACTTAATTTTTCAAAGAAAACTCGACCTGGACCGACCCGACCCGACCCGACCCGACCCGACCCGGACCACCAAAAATCTGCTTGGCAGATTGTTCTGACGCAGCGGCGTCAGTCCTGACGCGGCTGCGTCAGCCATTTTGTCCGAAAGTCAACTGTTTGACTGCTCGACCCTCCGACGCTCCGACAGTCATAACTTCTTCATTTTAAAACATTTTGGGGTGATTCTTGAGTCCATTCTCATCAGAATTTCCTCCTCTACAATTTCTCTTTATATCACAAATCCAAATTCCGAACGGAGCTAGGCTAAAAATGGTTCACAATGAAACCTATGGTTTTAAAATTAACATCATTTGTGATAAAAGCCATAACTTCTTTGTTTTTTCATCTTTTTGTGAGATTCAAGTTGTGTTGGCTTTATAACTCACTCATAAAACTTTCTAGCCATATAAATCAAGTATTTAACTTGTACAATTCTAAATGACACAAAATATAGCTCATAGCTACTTAGGGTTTTACCGGTAAAGCTTTATATAGCGTTTTCTTCAATTTATATGTACACCGCCCATACCAAATCATGTTATAAACCCATCAAACTATGAATATACATATATTACATAGCTAAAGACTTCTAGAACAACAAAATGAGTTTTGATGGGTTAAAAATATATTTTAACCGTTTAAAACTTATTTAAACAACAAAAATAAAATTAAAAAGGTTTAGAGTATTTTTTAACCTCTTAGACATGTATGATCTTCTTCCTCTTGATATGAGCTAAGCTTGTGACTTCCTCTTTTCTCTTCTCTAGCACTTGTCCTTGGTGGATCATCAATCTCACAAAGTTTGTTTGCTTTTCTCTCAAAGAGCTCTCTCTTTTCTCTCTAGAAATTCTAGACAAATGGCTAACCAACACAATGAATTGGTGAAGCACTATATTTATAGTACTTCCTTAATCTCCATCAACTCCTACTAATCAACCAACACTTGGGCATTTAAGGCTTAAACTCATGCTTACTATAACATGGATGGACAAGGTGATTGACAAGGATGAATGACTCCTATCAAGATTGCTTGTAAGCAACTTTTGGAGTGTAAAATAAGCCACATGAAGCCACACTCAACATTTCCATGTGCCCCCCCCTGTAACAGCCCGAGATCCCACCTTCCTTAATTAAGTCCAATTATATCTGGATTACATAGTGATTTACTTAAAACCTTATTAACCGGGATCTCGTGCGTTAAACTTTAACCTTTGACCTTTAACATCGTTCTGTTGACCATAAATGCGGTCCATTTTTTTTTTTTTTTTTAACTTACATTCCTTACCTGTCTCAGGATCGCAACGTTCACTTTACCTTTCATTAAACTTAGGTCAAATAGTTAACAATTTTGACCGAGTCTATTTCAATTCATAATCAAGTATATTATGATTTACATAACCTGTAATAAAAATTTCGCCATGATCTGTCTATACATGGCCCGTTTGCATATACCTGTCGTGCACCTGCTACTATTTATATATATCTGTATACATTCAACAATATCATGCATATCCCGATTCATACATCTATACCATACATGCGAGTTTCATTACATCCATACACGACTTACATCATTATTACAATCATCTTGCCTCAATTCATAACTTAACCAACTAGTACATAACTTGCTCATAAATAACTTTATATTCATCTACTTTACATAAATATTACACGGGTACATATAACCAATTTCCTTTATGCTTGTCCACCTATTCACATTCTTTACCTTTAGCATCACCGGAACCTCCGGCCTTCTTGTGCTTTACCTGAAAAGTTAGTACATAGCAAGAATGAGCACATAGGCTCAGCAAGTAATTCAGTTAACACCTTTCATGTTCACAATTTATATATGCTTCATGCTTCCTTTATCTCAACGTACTATGCTTAGTGTCACGTAACTCATTTAGCACTTAACCACATAATTGCACGTAAGGCACATTCAATTCTTATGCTATCACGTAGCTCACATAGAATATCTAATACACTTAAGTCTGAAAAACTTGCCTGTACGTTTTTATTTAACTTAACCTTTACCGCCTCGCTTGGCCTTGTCAATCATTTCTTGCCTCGGGTTGCTAGTCCGAACCTTATCTGTTAATTCATAACTTATACATCAATATTGGATCATAAAACTTAACAATCTTAGTCAAACTTAACTTATAATTACACGACCCATCGTCTCTAATCATTTCACATTTGATGTATTATACCTTACATAGGTTAATAATACATCCTAGTTCATTCCCGACCTTTTTCATAACCTTTAGCATGCTTTAACTTAGCTTTAGGCATGTTACATTATGCCATTCATTATCTCATTATACCTTAACACCCTTTACATAGTCCATTTTTATCAATCTAGGGTTTACATAACATATCTCCATCATTTAGTATCAAAACATTTCATTTTGGGTCAAAAATATCATTTTTTTAAAGTCTGCTACACACGGCCCCGACCGGCTTTTGGCCTAGAAATCCGTGGCCCCGGCCAAAACCTCTCAGCCAAAAATGGCCCCGGCCGTGGTTTTGCCTACAAAACCATGGCCCCGGCCACGGTTCCAAAATCTGAAATTTTAATTTTCTCTCCTGCTTTGCTGATTTTTAATTCTTTAACCATACATCCAATTGACACCAAATTTGGTACACATGTAGACCTCATACCATAGTATTTTATAAAATTTTCCTTTGCCTCATTTGGATTCATTAAAACATAGATACACTAGTCCATAGGAGGCCTGTTCGCAACAGTTCAACACTTAGAAAATTTCTGAACTTTGAAAACCAACTTTTGCAACTTTGTGATTTTTGGCCATAGGCTTTAAAACTCAATTCTAACACTTGACATATTTCACTTTGGTCATAAATAACATGTACCAACTTTTAAAACCATAAAATTTCGCACGAGGCGAGTTTTGTCCATTAAAATCTATTTCGATTCGAAACGATCGATTTCGATCGTTCGAATCGTCTTCTCGTTCAAATTCCTATCCGTTGATTACCAAATCAACCAAAACACATGTAATAACATAAACATGAGTCGTTGGACTCCATTTCACCTTTAAATGCTCAAAATTGCCAAAAATCACACCTTAGGTTGTATTTTCACCCAATTTCAAAACTTTTCATTTTCAATGCTTAAACTCAATTGAAATCCTTAACTCCATTTTGGCACGACTTATTTCCAACACCACATTTAACACACATAGCACATATATAACTTGTACAAGCCTTTAAAACATTTATAACTTTTCATTTGAATTCATTTTTCCAAAATAACTCGTTTTAGGCGTCGGCGAACGTTTTAAAATGTTTAAAATCCTCAATTGTCGCCATAGACGCCAAATAACTTCCAAATCATTTCAAACATGTATATTAACATCAAACTTAACTTTTTGGCCTCATTTGATCACCAATTACACAAAATGGCCAAATTCACACATGGGTGACATTTTTACCCAACTTTTCAAAATTTAACTTTTGAACCTCCTTTGAATCCTCAACTATACACATCAAATTCATTAACACATATACATTTAACTACTTTATACACTTACATAACTTCTATATGAATCTTTCAAATCACTTTACAGATTATTACGTAGTCTATACACAAAGTATAGCCTAATATTCAAACTTTTCCACACATGCCATACTTTTAAACCATTTATGAACTTTGGAGGATATCTAGCATAAAATTATACATAATTTTTACAGGATCAACACCTTTATTTAGGGTTTCATCAATTCCAACAACAATTAACACATGATCCTCCATAAATCATGTTTTCTAGCTTTGAATTTAGACATAAATAGTATACCACATTTGTTACACAACTTTCAAGCCTAGGGTTTTATCATCTACCCATCAAATAGCATGTAACTTCACATAAATCACAAAATCAAGCCATGTATCCCAAAGATACATGCATGGCTACCCTTGTTCTTGAATTTAAACACATTAACATCAAAGTTTATAACTTGAACATGTTTTTACCTTCTTGTTTGGCTAACTTCTTCACATCAAAAGCTTCCTTATGATGAGTGCTTCATCTTTTCTTCTTGCTACTTGCTCATTTAAGCTTCTTAGCTCCTTTGTTTTCAAGCTCTTAAGCTTGTTTCCATGGCTCCCTTGCTATTTCTCTCCCTTTCTCTCTAGTAACTTCGAATATGCTGGAAAAATGAGTAGCTTAGCCAACTTGATACACACACACACAATATTTAAAGCTCCAACACTTAACCATCTTTGGTTAAGTTTAACTCAAGTATGGTTAAGGTCACTTTGGACATTTCTCATGACCAATTAAGGATAAAATGGTCATTACACCCCTTTGGGACACAAATGTCATTTCATAATTTGCTAAGGGCAATATAGTCATTTGTCCAAAAATCTAGAGGATTTTAATTCCTTAACTTCAAAATTGCTCATTTTTGCACCAATTCAAGTCCATTTTAATCCAAACTTGTTTCATTATGTTTGAATTTCATCATATCATCCAATACTCCATAATTTACTTGTCCCATATCGCTTGTCACAATTTGAACATTGAATTTCTTTAATTAATATTAATTCACATAATTGCCAAATTCCATATTATTTACTAATTCCAATTTCTATAAACCTTTTGATTCCACAATAAATCACTTCCAATTTTCAACATCTCAATATAATTAACTTTCTCACTTTCCCATAAACCGCTTCCTCGAGAAGCGAACCTAGACCAAATTATCGAATCCCATCAATATTTAACCATTTACGCTCATAGTATCGTTATTTCGACTTTAACGTCCACTAACTTATTAATTTCACACACACGTGCTAATTCTCAACATATAGACAATTTATGTCCATTCTACTTATATTCGAGGATAATACCTTACATTTCAACACATCGTAAAACTAATTACCTCTACTCAACCAATAATATCAATTAAATCATAAAATCCTCCTTTCCATTATTCTCTTCTTTCTATACTCCATTACGTATATATTTACACATAATCAATCTATTATCTGTTGACACATCATAGTGTCTTACCATAATTTTGCTCAATTTACCTCATTATAAGTATTACAGTAACTTATTCACCTCAAATTCATTACATTTACATTTAATCTTCATATTTCCATATCTATCATAATCTCATATTTATTACATCACTTGTAACATATATAACTGTTCATTTCCATTATATCTTCTCATTTCCATAACTCTCTTACTTAACTTGTCTTCCCATATTCGACCACATAGGTCCCTCCTTAACACATTAATCATCTAGTAACTCATATTTAATCTCCCTTATAAATTTCTATCATTCAACAATAGGTTTTTAACTAATAACCTTTACTTAATTATCATAATCCTTAATTTAAAAATTCTGTAAAATCCTAGGGTGTCACACGCCCCCCCCCCCCCCCCCCCCAAATTCGGGATTTTGCATTTTATTACACCAATTTAGCTTTATTTTTATAGCCTATATCATTATATAAGTATCCATATATATACACACCAATGTATATATATTGACCACCACTTTGACTACCATTTGGGCTCCACATTGGACTCTAGGATTTATTATACTGGGCTCCTCTAATTAAATTTGTTTGGGCTCAATTTATTTACTACATTGGGCTAATATTAAATACCCTATGTTACCTTTAATTAAAACAAGCATTGGGCTTAGTTAATTATTACATAAATCAATGTTCAAATTAAATTATATGGACTACTAGGTTAATTAATTTAACTTAGTTTAATACATCAATTGGACTTATAATATAATCCAATTAGACTTACTTTTAATTATCCTACCACATTGGGTTACATAATTAACTCACCCATAGTTAATTCTCAACACTACCTTCCTTCCTTTATCAATTAACCAATGTTTGGTTAATTCTCTCTCTTGTCTACCAACTAGGGTTATTCAATTAACCCTATATTAGTTCATTCTCTACACTCAATCAATACTTGAAAAATATTCTCCCAACATATTGACCATCATTTGACTTTAATGTGTTTGGGCTACATGGATTACTTTGTATTGGACTCTCTTATTTAATTACTTGGGCTACTCAACACAACTCACATATCATATATAACTTGGGCTTGGTAATTAATTTAATTGGACTTCCACACCATTATATACCATACTTTCCAATATTATTTAATTGGACTTATATTAATTACCTCTTGGACTATATCATAACTTAACATTTGGGCTTATTATTTAATTACCCACCTTCATGCAAGTATTCCCATATTGGGCTTGTATTAAATCCATTAATGGACTCTATATAACAACTAAATAATTAAGTTAATTACTTAATTAATTATCTTCATAATATTGTCATTCTAGGCAATATTCAACTTCTCTACTTACTAATCTTAGCTTTAATTCATGACTCATATAATTAATTCAATTAATTATATTACATGACTTTCCTTTTTAATCTATACTTAAACTAATTAATTTATTACTTTTATTGAATATTTAATTTACTTCACACATCATTTTGTTTGACTAACAAACTCAACTCTGGGTGTGTGTGTGTGTGTGTGTGTGTGTGTGTGTGTGTGTGTGTGTGTGTGTGTGTGTGTATATTCACCTTCACTTCTCAATTGAATTTATTTCCTTAATAAATTCTCTACATGCATCATTACAATATTCCCACATTTAATTTCTAACAAATAAATTATGTTAAAAAAAAAATGTTTACCCATTTTCTACACATCTTACTTCTCAAATTCTAGGTTTTAAACCTGAACCTTTAATAAAATCAATTAAGATATTATTTAAAGTCTTGGAAATATCTAGGATATTACAATAAATATTTAGGATTAATATTTAAATGTTTTAAATATTAATCTAGTTAGTTTAATATTATATTTTCCAAATATAACAAATATTTAAGATTAATATTTAAATTTTTTAAATATTAATCTAGTTAGTTTAATATTATATTTTCAAAATTTATGATTAAATTAATTATTTATTATTTTATTAATATTAAATAATAAACAAGGATGATAAATTATTTCATTATTATTTAATTACTATTAAATAATAATTAAAGACAACTAAGATTGATTATTTAATTATTTATTATTTGATTAACTTTAAATAATAAATAAATCCAGTTAGTTATTATTTATTATTAAATAATAACTAAGGATATTTGATTATTTATAATATAATATAATTATTTATTATTTGATTAACTTTAAATAATAAATAAATCTAGTAAGTTATTATTTATTATTAAATAATAACTAAAGGTAGTTAATTGCTTACTATTTAATTAATGTTAAATAGTAATTAAATGAAATTAGATTTAATGAAATAAAGAAAATGTCTTTTAACTCATTTGTTTAAACAATTATAATAAATTGTTTAATAGTTTAATAAGTGTTTAACACTTGAGAAAATTGATATAAATTAATCAAATTATTAACCTAAGATTGATTAATTATTTTATAGGTTAATGATAGTATATTAAATTATTTGTTATGTAACTTTTAATTGCTAGATAAATAGCATAATTGAGCGCATAATTGTACAATTTTACGTAGTGCTAATTGATAGACCAATGTTGTTAATATTAGGTCATTCAAAGAGAGTTATTTAAAACTAGTTAGCTGTAGATCGACTATCAGGAAAGTTCCCTAAACCCTACTCAATTTATATTCGAGCAGGATATATTATTTAATTGAACAAGTTTCCTTCACTTGTGCACACTTTATTATTCCGTGCAAATATTTTGACTACAAGTTCTTTAACCTTAAACTCATTTATTTGAGTAAATTCCTAACTTTGGCTTGAATTATCATTTTCAAGTATACTTGTGGTTTAATTATTGTCTATTATTCCACTTCAATAATATTTCTTGTTAATCGCACTTAATGCAAATTGCATATGTTCATCGGGTTGGAAAGGCTGATCACCTTGATTACCAAAGTATTTGTTCATGGTCATTGTTGGCCCCTCAGCGTTATTGATTTAGTTATTCAATTATTTATCGTTCTTTCTCAATTATTATATATTGTTGAAAATCTGAAAGCCTATTCCTTTTCAATCATGATATATCTTTCTTATATTTAAACTTGTTGAGCAAAATAGTTGTTCACTCTTGCTATATCATGAAAATAATTGCAGTTAAGCCCGAAGGTTCAGGAAAGGATAATGGCAAGGGCAAGGCTAAGGCATGATGAGATATCTAAGTTAGTTTCCTGTTTTAGGTTGATGTTATGGTTAAACAAATAGACTCATGTATCTTTTTGGTTGTTTTTTGTAATATTTTAAGGTTGAGATTCTGAGACTTAGTAAACCTTTTAATTTCCGCATTAGATAGTTTATGTTGTTTAAACAGGTGGTATGATGTAAGTATTTCGTGAGCGCAGGTTCGGGGTATTAGAACCCGGATTTGGGGGCGTCACAGAGCTGGTGCATGGCAGCTCAGCTCGACAACTTTGACACCAGCTCGACATGGTGAAAGCTCGACGGCAGCTTGGCCAACAGTCAAGGCTTGGGTCGGCGTTTAGTGCACTTCACCTAGGGGTGAAAACCGATCCGGATAGTTCGGTACCCGACTCGGATTCGATCCGAAAATATGAACCCAGACTCGGATTCGGTTGTTATCTGAACCGAATATGAACCATGCTCGTATAAGGGATAATGATCCTGAACTCGAATCTGAGCATGGTACCGTTCGCTCATTTCAGGGATCGAGCTTGCCTCATTCAGCTGATCCATGCTCGATTCTTACTCGACGAACTTACTCGTTCAGGGGATTGATACATACTCGATCCACACTCTCTGATTTCTCTACTCTCTTCGTCTCTTCGCCAACCAGTCGCCTCTTCGTTTACTGCAGAATCATTTAATGTTTCAAGGCTCGAGATTTGTTGGGCGTGAGAACTGAATCAACTGATGATCGAATCAGCAGTCAGCACAAAATCCTTGTTTCCCAAAAGACGATTGATGAAGTTCGAACTTCGAAGTGTAAGTCAGTTAATATCTTCTTCTTCTCTTTCACTTAATTAATCGAAACCCAAATCCTCGTTTCACTTAATTACTCGAAGTGTAACTCTGTAACTCTGTAACTCTGTAACTGTAAGTCAGCCAGCACAATTTTTGATTACTTGTAGTTTACCAAAAATCCCCAATCAGAAATTTTGAAACCCAAATTTCTAGCTTTCAAGTTTCAAGTTTCAATTCGATCGGATTAAATGGAACACGTTGATGTTTCTGGTATATACAGTAATACATATATATTAACTGATTTATATATGTATAATTATAATACAGTAATACATGTTATATTGTTAAATGTTAATTTGTTATGAGTTAATATTCATTGATTTGATTCTGATTATTTGTTTGTTTCATTGTTTGAGGTAATAACGAGATCATAAACTTGATTGAAGATCCATCTCAAGTGCCAACTACGCAAACTGAAAACCCATCTCAGATTACTGATAGTCAACTGTTTAATTACTCTGGTTCTGGTGATTCTCAGCCTGAAAATGCTACTGAGGTTGAGGCTGAACCTGAGCATGGAAAAAAAAGAAAAAAAAAGACCTCAAAAGCATGGGAGGAGTTTATCGTTGTGACATTAACCGATGGAACTATGAAGGTTGAGTGCAAGCATTGCCATACAAGGCTTGCACTTCAGAATACTGGGTCTACCAGGTATTTAAATAGGCACATGAACTCTTGCTCTATTCGACTAGCTTCAATTTCTGGGTCTGGAAAACCTAAGCAGCAGGTATTATCTTATCCTACTTTAGAAATGCAAGGTAAAACTGGTAACTTGAATTTCTTTAAGTATGATAAAGAAAAAGTCAGGGAGGTTTTTGCTAAGATGATATGTGTGCATGAATACGCTTTTCGAATGATTGAACATGAATTTTTCATATTATTTTTGAAAACTTTGAATCCAAGGTTTGAACCAATTTGTAGGGTTACAGTAAGGAGTGACTGCATGAAGCTTTATGCTTTGGAGAAGAAAAAAATTAAGGTTCTGTTTGATGGTATTAGTAGAATAAGTTTAACATCTGATTTGTGAACTTCTAATCAAACTATTGGTTATATGTGCCTAACTGCTCATTTTTTGGATTCTGATTGGAACTTGCATAAAAGGGTTATCAATTTTTGTAGCATGGCACCTCCACATAATGGTCTTATGATCTCTGATTCTATTTTGCATTGTCTAACTGAGTGGGGAATTGAAAATAAAATATCTACTGTAACTCTTGATAATGCATCTGCAAATGATTCTGTTGTAAGGCATCTTAGGGATCATTTTACATTGAAAGGAGGCCTTTATTTTAGTGGTAAAATATTTCATGTTAGATGTTGTGCCCACATTCTTAACTTGATGGTGCAAGATGGTTTGGGGATTATCCAAAATGTTATTCAAAATATTCGTGAGACTGTTAAGTACTTGAAAATGTCTCCATCTCGTCTTCATAAATTTGGTGAGATTGTAAAAAATTTGCAATTACCATCTTCAAAAAGATTGATCTTAGATGTCCCCACTAGGTGGAACTCCACATATGCCATGTTAGAGTCTGCTTTGCAATTCAAGGATGTGTTTCCATTGTACAGAGAGAGACCTTCATTATAACTTTTTGCCTAGTAAGGAAGATTAGGACAGGGCTGAGAGGGTTATTAAATTTTTAGAAGTGTTTAATGAAGCAACAAATGTGTTTTCTGGCTGTGAATATCCTACTTCCAATCTGTTTTTACCTGAGATTTGGAAAATCAAGGAGCTGTTGAATGAAACTATTGTTGATGATTGTGAATATATGAAAGAAATGGCTTATAAGATGAAAGAGAAGTTTGATAAATATTGGGGACAATGCAACATACTGATGGCTATTGCATCTATCTTAGATCCAAGATACAAGATGCAATTAGTTATATTTTGTTTCCCAAAGATGTATGTCAGTGAGTTTGAAGCAAAGAGGAACTTAACACTTGTTCAAAATGCTTTGCAAGAACTGTTTGATGAATATGTGGCACTTTACAATGCAGAACAAGTTGTTAATAGTATACGTGAAACTTCAAGTGCTAGAAATAGTGTTAAACCAGTGGTTTCTATTGGTGGTTCTAAGAGTAAGACCAAGAGTAGAGCAGAGTTTGACAGTTGGGCTCAAAACATGGACATTGCATCCCCATGTTTGAAGTCTGATTTGGAAATTTACTTGGAAGAAGGGAGATTGATTTGTAATGCTGATGATAATTTTGATGCTTTAAAATGGTGGAAGGCAAACACTTTAAAATTCAAGGCTTTATCTAGGATGGCAAGAGATATATTGTCCATCCCCGTGAGTACAGTGGCCTCTGAATCAACATTTAGTGCTGGGGGAAGGGTTCTTGACCAGTTTAGGAGCTCTTTGAAGCCTGATACAGTTGAGGCTTTGATTTGCACAGGTGATTGGTTGCGAGCTGAGTATAAGATTAAGAAAAGCATGAATGTAAGTATTAATTTGTTTAGCTTTTTTTTCATAAATAAATACATATGCAAATAATATTATGGACTAATATTAATTGTTTAACAATGTAGGCTGATGAAGATTCAATGCAGGATACTGAAGTGCTTATGCAGTGAAGAAATTGTTGTTTACTGTTATTTTGTTTGGACTTGTGAACTGTTTACTGTTATTTTGTTTGGAACTTTGGATTTCCTTTTTAGCATTTTGGAATTTAGTTTATGAATTTGGTTTATGAACTTTTTACTACTAGCTTCAATGCTTGAGTTTGGAATTTGGAGTTTAAATATATGACCTGCAGCTTTGAGTTGATAATGCACAAGCAACAAGGAAACTGGTTTGGTGATTTGATGTAAAGTCTGAAAAAAGATAAGTTCTTATCTTTTTTCTTTTTGGCATTTTCTATTTTAATGGTGCTTTTGGAGACGAATAAAGCTGATGCAACTAAATTTTCTCCCTTTTGGAATGAGATTATGAGGAATCTGCGCGAAGAAGATTATATAACAAATTTGTGAGTGTTGCTAACTCTGTATATTTCATTCCTTAAGTTTGAATAGTAATTCTTTTTTCAGTCGACATAGGTAATTTTCTGCCGATTCCTGTACTTTATTGTGATAATCGTTTTCTGCTTGCAGGGAGATGGAGTTGCTTCAAATGCCTTTAAATTCCGGAAAGCTTCCCATGGTGCAGTGGCCCCTTTTTCTCCTTGCCAGCAAGGTTAGTTGACAAAAATCAGCTATTATTATATTTGTATCTAAATCCTATTTTCCTTTATGAATGGACATTGGTGTATCGAAGTGTACTCTTATATAAATTGAAGTTCTCTAGTTTAGTCTTAGGAACGACTATATTAGTAAATGGACATCAACATGACTGATAACTTCTGTATCTTCTGCCATGTTGACCTATGAAGTACTAAGTAAATTCTTCTATGAGTTTTGGAATTTAGCAGAATAATGATGCTCCCTACTCTTTTAATTGGTTAAGTACAGGCGGATATTTGCCTCATTTGTCTCATTATTCAGTATTCGAGTGTCATTTGCTAGCCCTGTGATGATAGTTCTTGATAGTAGTGGAAAACGCACTTTCGATTATAGGCATAAATACAGCTTCATATCACAGTTGTACTCTGTTCAATTTACTTTTTCCATGGATGAGTAGTATTAAATAGTATTAGTATATAAGCACTGATATAAAACTACCTTAGCTTACTGCATTATAGCCTATGGACTGTGTTCCAAGTAACATTGCTGCTGACTCTCACTTTCATAGTAGGCATATGTACGCATTGAGACTTTGATTCCTTATCTTAGTTGTATGTCATTTTTTGTTTGGCTGTGCTTTCAACTTATTTATTGAACATATGATCTTTCAAATCTGATAAATGCTTGATTTTTTTTATGAATTTAAGAGATCCCTTTCGAGGATGGAAGAGGGAAAGAAGTTCGAGAACCATTTGACCTCTGCTGCAGCATTTGTGGAAGGTGGAATTCAAGAAGCCTTTGATGATGCTTGTAGCATATGCCTGGAAGAATTTTGTGAAAATGAACCTTCAACGGTACATAATGGAAATTATGGTGTATTACTACAATTTAATTTTTGTTTTCTTACTTGTACTATATATCTTTTTCATGCAGGTTACTGGCTGCAAGCATGAATTTCATCTTCAGTGCATTCTTGAATGGTAATTTATTAAGTCAGATCTAGCAGAAAACTCATTTTGGAAGCTAGACCTTTTTCCTTCCTGATTTTTGGATTGTAAATGTACAGTCAAACATCTTGAGTTGATTTGAGAAGTAATAAAGGTCTAATTGGTCCTACTCAAAACAGAAAAAGTATATCTCATTGGTTTGTGACATCAAATTGCAAATGATTGAAATGCATTTTGTGGCATCTGCAAATGATTCTGCCTGGAATGAGATGCCTTTAATAATTGAAATGCATTTTGTGGCATCTGCAAATGATTCTGCCTGGAATGAGATACACCATCTGGCATAGTGGCAGCCTTAATGTTTGTTCTACACATGTATGGAAAGCCTGTTGCTATCTGCTGAGAGCTGTAAACATGTTTGATGTTGCTGCTACTGGTTGTTGTTGTCTGCTGAGAGATGTAAATTTTTAATGGAGTTTAAACTTGTTTGGTGTAAAGTCTGAAAAAAAGATAAGTTTCTTATCTTTTTTATTTCATGAATTTTCCTGTGAATATTTGTGGTATTGATACTGAACTTTAGTTTATGTGCATACAGGTTCAAAGTCTGCGTCAGGTGGGCTAAGCATGGGGGATTGATTGTATTGGCATTTGATGAGTTTGGAAGCAAGAATAACTGATTTTGCCTTGAATAATGTAATGATGTTACTAGAATTTGTATCATAGTTACATAATATAATTAATATTGGAATTTAAAATTGTATCATTGTAATTTTTGTAACACGTGTATTTTTATATATCAATGAATCTGAAATTTTTCTAAGTTTTTATTTTTATGTCTCATTTTGATGGGTTCCATCTTAGGCTCGAGCTCGAGTATAAAGGCTCACGAATTACTCGTTGTGAAAACGAGTCGAGTAACTCAGCCGAGTAATATCGAGTAATTCATCGAGTCGAACTTGAGCAGCCTTGGAAATTATCAATTCGAATTCGAGTCGAACATGAACATAAATTTTTTGATCCGAGTCGAGCTTGAGCATTAGAGTGTTCGGATCGACTCGGGATCATTTTCACCCCTAACTTCACCTGCTCAGCACCAAGCGGGCGGTAACTTGTGCTCGGTGTTCCGAGGGGGCCTCGACGACTCGGGTTGACAGCATATGTTTTGACTGGCAGTGGGGTGGCTTGGCAGGTTAGGGGTGCGGCTCGGCAGTGACTCGACGGTAACTTGGGGTCAAGTCTAGTCCATACATGGTTCGATCCATGGGTATTGGAAGCAGATTGTCAATGGAAGAATTTATGGAGATATTTCTGTATCCCATGCTTTTGGTGACATGCGGTTTAAGACAAAGAAATATGAGATGCTAGAGAAGGGAGTTGAGGAAAGGAGATGGTCCCCAAAGTTTATTTCTAGGATAAAATTTACTGGAGACTTGGTTACTGTCTTGCCTGATGTTTTTTAAGTAGATCTTGGAGTAGATGCAGAATTTGTATTGTTAGCATCTGATGACTTATGGGGTTACATGAACAGCTCAGAAGCAGTCGATTTTGTTGGGGATCAACTTAGGAAACATGGAGATGCTCAGATGGCTTGTCAAACACTTGGACAAGTAGCTCTGGATCGATGCTCACAGGACAATATTACAATTGTGATTGCTGATTTAGGGAGGACAGATTGGCAAAGTCTACCTCTGCAGCAACAAAATTTTATTTATGAATTGGGGCAAGCTATTGCTACTATAGGCCAGAGGATGCTGCAAGTGCGTTTATAATAAGTTTGTATGGAAAGCAGCGGATGCTGAAATGAGCGCAACAAGTCTTTGCAGCAGTGGAAGATTCCTCTACAGCTAAAACCCTTTATATAATTCAATGATCGAGGCATATGCCAAGTGTGGTAGATCAGAGGAGGCATACTTATTTTTCAAAGAAGAGACTGAGAAGGGGCATCATTTGGATGTTGTTGCCATTAACATGCTTGATAATGCTTTGACCAACTGTGGCAAATACCAGACTAGCAGAGAAATTTGGAAAATAGAAGGTTTGTGGAGAAGTATATGTAAAAATAAGTAGATTCATAGCAGTGGGTCGTGGCTGACAGTTTGGTATCGACAGCGTGGAGGTTGAAGTTTACAATAGATTTTTATATTACTCTCCTATTATAAACATTTTTATAACAGGAGAGTAGGGGGTTAGTATGTTGTGGTGATGACTCACTATTAATATTTGTAAAGCTACACTAATGGAGAGATAAGGAACAGATTCACTTTATGAGATTTTGGGGCCGTGAGACACCGACATAAATATCTTTACAATAATCAAATATTATATTTGGGAGATATGGCCACTAAAGGTATTTTATGTATGGGGGGTCAAAAATGAGATATACACGACAGTAGCACAAATCTGAAGTATCTTCACAAGGGCATTGCATAGTTGGTTGCAACAGCGCAGAACCAACGGTGCGGTGATGGTACGAGCAGCTTGGTGGTGGCGGACAAAACAGAAGGTAGAGGCTCATTATCGTGTAGAGTATAATCACAATCTAAGCAATTAAATCTCAACAGAACGTTCAATCATTTCAATTGGTGGCATCACGACGTTATTATCATAACTTACTACTGAGGCTTTGATCAAAGTACGATGAAATATGAAGATATGAGGCGATTTCTCCCTCTCAAGGCTATAAGGTGGTCTCTCTTGAAGATGCAAAACCGACACAAGGCCTCCCGAAGGGTCGAGAGCGTCACCTCGGTGATATAAGGATGGGGGGAGACGTAAGGAAGCCCGGCTCTCGAACCGGCACAATGAAATCAGGTCAGACAACATACATTCATTTATACATACCTTCATTCATACACACATTCATTAATTCATACATACATTTGGTACAAGAATGGGTGACTGACATGATGATATAAACTGACATCTCTTCCAAATTACATATATGTTTCACATTATATTATGACGTTATAAGGTCAGGCCAACCTCCCTTGTTTCCCTTGGGATATGGGAGCACTGCTTTGAAAATTTGACATGTCCCCATATTTCGATCTGACTGGGGGGGCAGTAATGGCAGTTATTCTTATTTTTCTGTATGACCGGGACGGTCAAGGCAATATAAGGGGTACACACCCAGCTCAGGGTCACATGAGCCATGACCGGGACGGTCGGGACGGTATAAGGGGAACACACCAAGCTCAGGGTCACATGAGCCATAACCGGGACGGTCGGGACGGTATAAGGGGAACACACCCAGCTCAGGGTCACATGAGCCATGACCGAGACGGTCAGGACGGTATAAGGGGAACACACCCAGCTCACGGTCACATGAGCCATGACCGGGATGGTCGGGACGGTATAAGGGGAACACACCCAGCTCACGGTCACATGAGTCATGACCGGGATGGTCAAGACGATATAAGGGGCACACACCCGTCTCAGGGTTATATGAGGCATCAACGATCAGTTTGGGTTCGGTCGGCTTCGATTCGCCTCGATCAGTTTGAGTTCGGTCGGCTTCGATTCGCCTCGATCAGTTTGAGTTCGATCGGCTTCGATTCGCCTCGATCAGTTTGGGTTTGGTCGGCTTCGATTCGCCTCGATCAGTTTTAGTTCGATCGGCTTCGGTTCGACCCGATCAGTGTGGGTTCGGTCGGCTTCGATTCGCCTTGATCAGTTTGAGTTTGGTCGGCTTCGATTCGCCCCGATCAGTTTGGGTTAGGTCGGCTTCGATTCGCCTCGATCAGTTTGAGTTCGGTCGGCTTCGATTCGCCTCGATCAGTTTAAGTTCGATCGGCTTCGATTCTCCTCGATCAGTGTAGGTTCGATCAGTTTATGTCCGATCAACTTCCGTTTGGGTTTGATCGACTTCAGTTTGGTTCGCTCATATTGGGTTCGATCGGCTTCGGTTTGTCCCGATCAGTTTGGGTTTGATCAGCTTCAATCGATATGGTTTGCCTAGTTTGGGTTTTGTCAATTCTTTTTTTTAAGTTCAAACATATGAGTTTGACAATTTGAGCCTATTCAACAACTTTGGGACAATTTCACAGTTTTGGATTGGTTCGGCAAGTTCACTTCGGAGTTTGTTCGGCGGTTTGTTTGGCAATTTGATATCAACCTGATGAGGTAGATGGTTTGGGTACGACTCGGATGTCCAGATTGGTGCTCGGTTGAAGGAGCTCGGCAACTCAATGTTCAAGCTCTGCAGCCCAGTGTTCAAGCTCGACAACTCAGTGTTCAAGCTCGGCAACTCAATGTTCAAGCTCTGCAGCCAAGTGTTCAAGCTCGACAACTCAATGTTCAAGCTCTGCTATTCAAGCTCTGCTGCCCAGTGTTCAAGCTCGACAACTCAATGTTCAAGCTCTGTTGTTCAAGCTCTGCAGCCCAGTGTTCAAGCTCGGCAACTCAATGTTCAAGCTCTGCAGCCCAGTGTTCAAGCTCAGCTATTCGGTAACTTCATCTCGACAGTCTCAAGATCGATAGTTTCAAGATCGACAAATTGGGTGCAACTCGGCGGCATAACAGTTATATTTGGTGTTTCAAATGTACTTTTTGCATTACTCTCCTATTATAAATTTTCTTATAACAGGAGAGTGGGGGGCAATGTTGGGGTGTAAATATTTGGCCATGAGTCATCATTTAAATATCTGACAGAGTAAGGTTAGGTGTATGTATGTTACAGTCATACCTCCATTCATTGATGCACACGTGGATGAGTGGGTGGTGACTCTTTCTTTAGATATTTGTAATAGTTAATTATTAGATGGAGAGAGGCAGATATATTGGGAACCAAGAAAGTGGAAGAGGGGATTATGATCTACAGAGACACCACCATGAGGAAGAAGCAGGAGAGAGAGAGAGAGAGAAAGGGATCTTCTTCTCCATTTACACCGAACAGTAGACCGGAATATTCCATTGGGATCATACTCCGGCACACGCCAATATACATAGTTATAGTAATATACTGCGGGTACAACAAGCACCATTTATACACGTCGGTGTATATCGGAGGGTAGACATATACACTACGTGTATGAAGAAAGATTGTTGTCTCGTTACAAATCGTTGTATTGTAACACTTTCAATATTGTTCTAGTGGATTTCTGGCGTATCACCCGTGGTTTTTCCCGTTTTGGGTTTCCACGTAAATTATTGTGTCATTATTTTCAGCATTTACTTGATCAAATATCTTTAATTCTAGCATATTTTGGGCTCTTCATTGGTGGCGCGTTTTAGGCTGGCCGACCCGGTGATTTCGGCCCGCGTCCAAAATCTGATGTCAACAATACCACCTTGTTTATACCACTTTAACACTTAGGGTTTCATAAAAAATTACATACATAACCTGTAAATCACATAATCAACATGTATTTCCATAGATACATGCATGCTTCCTCTATGCTTGAATTTAAACACATGAATAATAAATTGGATAGCTTGAACATGACTATACCTTCTTGTAACTTCCTTTTTCTTCATGCAACAAGGCTTGTTAGAGCTTGAATCTTTACTTTGATTGCTAAATCTCCATCTCTTGCTCACTTTTCCAACAAAATTCTTGAGCTATCATGAAAACCCTCGCTCTTCTCTTGCTATTTCTCTCTTAAGCTCTCTCTCTTGCTAGAACTTTCAAAAATGTTGAAAATAAGGAACTTAGCAAACTTAATACATGCTAAGTATATACATACATGCATTATATCTAATGCTCCAACAACTAACCATCATTAGTTTTCTTAACTCATGTAAGGTTAAGGCATTTAAAACATTTTCCATTATAAAACAAGGCTAGCTTGGTCATTATACACCTCTAGGACACAATTGTCATTCTTTAAGATGTCAAGGACATTTTAGACATTAGTCACAAAAGGACACCATAGTCATTTCCCAAATTGCTAAGGGCAACATTGTCTTTTCTCCAAAAAATTAGCAATTTAATTTCCTTTAAAACTCATTTAATTCCAATCCAATTCAAGCCCTTTTTTATCCAAATTTGTTTCATTATGCTTGAATTTCATTCTAGCATCAAATACTCTATAACTTGCTTGTCCCATATCACTTGTCACACTTTAACATTGGATTTCGTTAATTAACAATAACAATTACAATTTTTTTCCAAATTACATACATTACCTTCTTAATTATTCTACAAACCGTATTCGGTTCCACATTTCACATTTTTAATTCCCGACATCTCAAATAGTCGGTGTACTCACCTTTTTCCATAACCCGCTTCCTCGAGAAGCGAACCTCGACCAAATTACCAAAATTCATCGCATTTATCCTTTTAATCTCATAATATCATTTTACAAGCTTTACGTTCTTGCGTTTATTTACTTCACATACATAAACTAACTTTGCATCTTAATTGCATCCAACATGCTTTCTATTCATTCATGGGGTATTACATTTTGTACTTACGAATCGCAATAACGATAACAATCAATTAACATCAATTTCATGATAGCTTTCAAATATGCATATATCATTCCTTTAATATTCCATTCATTCCTAATACGCCAGTTAGGTCAAACTGTTTCTTCCTTTCTGCGCATACTTACATACCTTAACTTGTCATTTTCATATCCTCGCATCTCCAGGCCTATTCATTTCTCATTTCTTTTATTCTCTAATTGTAACTTTTCTTTCTCTATCTGCTCAAATATATACATATACACATATTCATACATTCCTTGTTGACACATCACTGTACCTTACCCTAATTCTTTTCAAACAACCCTATTGTGGGTATTACCATCACTCATTCGTCTTAAATCCGCCATATTATCATTTGATCATCGAATTTCATACTCATTATTATTCCTTCATACATCAAGTCACTCATACACCTTAAATAGCTAACCGATCCTTAAACATTTTATAGACCCTTATTCAAATCAAGAGTCCTTCTTACTATTTCAACCACACAGGTCATTTATATCACATTAATCATATAACAATTCACATTAACCACTTATCATTATACTCTATCCTTAAAATCTAGGTTTTATCACATAACATTTACTTAATTAATCATAATCCTCATTTGGAACTCTTATAAAATCCTGGGGTGTCACATTAACCACAAATAATTTAATGTCTCAAAATTACAAAAATAAAAGAGAAATAAAAGAAATCAAATCTGTGTTGATATCCGTCTGTCCACTTGAATCACAATCTTCAATTCCCGAGCTCCGCCTTTAATTCTTGAATTCTTTGCGTTGAATATTTGCTTCTAATTCTACTCCTAAATTACTCTAATATAATGTATTATGCTCTAACCTAATATATCTTACTCAAAATAAAAGTTTCATAGTATATTTATAGGAGTACAATAATAATCCTAAGCTAATGTGGAAAACAAATCCAATTTAGAATCAAATTAATGCTTAATTCCGCGAATAATCCTTTTCCCAGAATTAACACGTCGCCAAACGCGGTGTTGACCAAGTTAACACACACAGCTGCTGCCTGAACCGCGCATTGCGCTCATCCCCTTCTCCTGTGCCACCAGAAACGACGCCGTACCCGTCCAATTCTTCCTTCCGCGTGCCATGCGCGCTTACAGCTTATTCCTAAAACTTCCCACACGGCGTCGTTTCTGGACCGCACTTGCTGATCCTTTGCACCACCGCGCCATGCGTGCCCAGGTCTGTTCTGTGTATTTATAAAATTCCCCTCCGAGTTTCTGTTAATTATAGATCTGCCACTAGCTTTTATTTTTCCTACAAAATCAAATATTAAATTAATTAAAAATAATATAAAAATAATAAAAATAATAAAAACACATAAAATTAAATAAATTACCTAAAATTAATTAAAATGCTTAAAAACTCATAATTAATTAAGTTTAAAAATATCTAATAAATAGGTATAAAATTCAATTATCAGTGAGCACAACGACTCAATAAGTCTAACAGTTATCACATAACACTTAGTTCATACATCAATAATGCTTAGTAATAAATCCATGTATAACATTTTATGTGCTTCTCAGTTCTTATATACCGCATTTAAAGCATTCTTCATATAACAATTTAATATCACATTGTATCATAACAATGCACATAACAACAAGTTCTTAAGAATATCACATAATACTGAAAATTTTGTCTGGTAAGCTTATTCGTCTTACGCTAGTTTTGTGTCTTTCGTTCAACCTACAATTATGTATGAGATTGACATAATCATTAGTTGCAATGACTATTAATTAGTCTTCAATTTAAGACCCTAACTTCAATTTATTAACTTTTCAAATATTCGACAAACGAACTTTTGACTTCAAGACGAAACCCTAGCCCAAACCTAATTGGACATGTTGGGTACGCTTATCCCACTTACACCTTCACTACACGTTCTTCGTACGACTCACTTTTAATAAATTGGTCTAAAATTAGCCACAAATTGACTATTTACATTGGTTTAATTCAATTAAACTTTCTTCTTTTACATAACTTAATATTTCAAACATTTAATAATGCACCAAACGCTTCATACTATTATCAACATTTGATAATATATTAATCGCATACAAATATTATTAACCATTTAATAATATTTTAATCCCTTACTAATGTTATTAACCATTTAATAACCTTTTAATCTTTTACTAATGTTTTAATCATTTAATAACATTTTCAAAATCTTCAAACAATACTAAGTAATCAAATTTTTCAATTGCTTTAACCTTATTCTTTTTTTTAAATATTTAGCTACCAATTAGTCACTAATAGACTCTATATATATTGGTTTGTTATACAAACATATTCATTTTACACTTATTTTAACTTAAATTTTCATAGAAAACCCGACCCGGACCGACCCGACCTAGACATACCCGACCCGAACTGACCCGACCCAAACCTATCAGACCCTGTGATGCCCCCAAATCCGGGTTCTCTAAACCCCAGGTTCGGTACTCACGATACAACATCCAACACAAATATATCTATCCATTCAATCCTTAAATACAATGTTAAGTACATTGTTCATTATACAAAAGCATAATATCTCAGGTAAACTAACCTTTATTACAAAACATAACATTATAATAACATTATAACATATATATATATACACCACATAATTGCACAAAATAAGTTTGCATAATTTTATTCCATAAAAAATAAATTACAGCGAATTTCTCGGTCATTACAGACCCGACCCAGATCTACCCGACCCGAATAGCAAAACCATGTTCTGGATAGAGTTTTGGCAGCTGCGGCAGTGAGCCAAAAACCCTAATTTATGGATTGTCCGACCCTCAGTCACTCCAACAGCCATAACTTTCTCATTTCTTAACCTTTTTAAGTGATTCAAACCCTCACGCGTTCGTAATTTCTTCCTATAAAACTTCTCTTTATATCAAAAAACCAAATTCCAAACAAAAATTAACTCAAAATAGCTAACAAAGACAAAGTGAAAACTAGTTTCACAAATCCTTTATTCGGTTACTTCAAACTTGATACCACAAACATTATTTTGCTAGACCATCATATTTTATGACTCTATAACATTGTAATACATAACTTACACCTTTAAAATTGTTTATACCCTTGAGTTTCATAGTTTTAGAAAATTATTATAACATCTAGGTTATCTTATCTTCAAAAATCATGTCCATTTTCTTATCATTCATACATCAAAGCATACTTTGACCATAAAACTTTATTTCCACTCATTTTTCAATATAGGACATTATCAAAACCTTATATCTATGGCCAACGCTCATATATCTCAACACACTCAACTATACAAGTTGATTTCTTTGAAAACGCAAGATTTAAACTAAGATCTTTACCAAAACATATCATAGTTGGAATAAAAATTCACATGAGCTCATCTAGGCTCTATTTTTGTTTATATCAAAATAGTTCATTTACAAAACTTGTAGATCTAGGGTATGCACCCATGGATCTATAAAACACACCAACAAAAATAATGTGTTCACTTGGCAACCCATAAATCAAAACTAGGGTTTTAAAACTTTTAACAGCCAACTCTTGATTTCTTAACCATGCATGAATAAAAATGTGATATGCCAATATTTTACCACCAACATCACCTTATATCATCGGAACCACCATGTTCCACCATTTAGATCATATATCTTCCCTCACAACCATAGATCTAACAATATTAACCAAATATATTTAAAGTTCTGGGTTTTAAAAATACTTTTAACCTTCATTTGTTGATCTTCTTCTTCCTCTTGATGGATGTTAGACATTTATTACTAGACTCCTTCTCCTTCTTCTTCCTTGACCCGAAAATGGACCCTCTCTATTCTTCTCTAAAACTTTCTAACTCTCAACACTTAGTGTTTTATCTCACAAATGCTCTCAACTCCTAACTTGGTGAATACTTACAAATGGTTAACCTTTTGCTAGCTTTGGTGGAGTATTCTATTTACAGAACTCCCCTACGCTTCATTAACTTCTACTAATCCACTAGCATCTCTTAATTAAGTCCTTAATCTACAAGAAACAAGGTCCACATTTTTGAAAAATTGACATTTGCATTGGGGAGGGTTTTGTGGGTTTATGTTATCTAAAAAGCTTGGAGCTTTGCACCCAAAAAGGGCCCCTTCCCCTCCTAGCCAGCCACTCTCCCTCTTTCCCTAGTAATTTAGCTTTATTTTTCCTTCTTATATACATAGACATGTTGACTACCTAGTTTGACCAATACTTGAAATTGCAATATGGATCAATTCATGGGCTACTAATTTATTTCATTTGGGCTCCTAACATCAAATTATTTGGGCTCAATAATAAATTTCATTGGGCTATTAATTAATTAAGTTTGGCAAATTGGTTGGCTACCAATTAATACACTAACACATATTATTGCTTAAGCTTATTCTAACACCAACCCTAGACTAGTCCATTAGTTGATTAATTATCTTACTTGAACTTATCTTTGAACATGTTGGTTGGACTAGTTCACCACATTTTATTGGACTCATAATTCATTTCCATTTGGTTTGCTAAATCAATTCATTTAGGGCTCCAAACAATTTATTCATTTGGGCTCATTCATTTCATTTACTTGGCTCAACATTAATTTCATTTAGGCTCATTAATTTAAATTGTTTGGGCTTGTTTAATTTAATTCATTGAGTTATATTAGCAATACTTACCCCTCTTGTAAGTATTCCTACAAGTGTCCAACATATTGGCTACAACACTTATATTTTATTGGGCTTACTACCTTAATAGCTTGTGCCACAATAATTCTCTACAAACTTTGTTAATATTTAAACATTGTGCTTGTATTAATTCTATTATTGGACTTCTCTATATTTTCTATTGGGTCTCTAGATAATTTTGATTGGGCCACTAACACAAACTAGAACAAATTGGCCCTAAATAATTTATGAGTTAGGGTTTGGCCAATTACATCAAATTTCACTCCAAGGGCAAACTTGTCATTCCACCTCATCAACCGATGGTAAAATGGTCATCTTCTTATTTCCTATAAACTTTTATTTTATGGATACTTTCCATTCATGAAAAGTTTATTCCTCACATTTCATTACGTATTCGGGATTAGTGATTTTTGTATTTACATGTCGTATAAATACCTAGCTCTTAATATACCACAAAATATTCATATTAACTGACTCTAGATTTTAATTCTCATAGTTCATGATTACTCACATTTAATTTCTAACACATAAATTTGGCTAAATTCTTAATTATTCCTCTTCACACTTATTTTCTTCAACCTAGGTTTTGAACTTTAACCTTTAATTGTGTTTGATTCTATTTTTGAACCTCATAAATATTCATATTATTACACTAGGGTATAGGGTTTAGGTTTTAACTCTTTTTTTAATTTAAGTTTTTGCCTTAAATTGACTTCTTGATTCTGTTGACATGAACAAAAATATAAAATTCTATACAAAATAATCGCATAACACATTTAAAAACTCAATTTAAGCTTTACTAATCACATAACATAGATTAGGTTAAAGATTTTTAACCTCTTAATCATATACGATCGTAGTTTCGAGTCGTATTTTATCTTTCTGATAGCTCAATGTATTACTCGAACAATCATTCTCTAATTTTTGAATTGACAATCTTAATTAAATATTGTCAGATCATATTTATAATATTTGAGATATTACACTAGGAAAGGATGTCAATCACTTCCATGGCCTCATCTTGTTTCTCAATGAATTGCAGTAAACCTTTGTCAATATTACCCTAAATAATATTCCTAAAATGCAAACAGCTAATAATGGAATGCCTAAAAGATTGATGTCATTTGCAGAAATCTTTTTCTTTAATTTCTTTATCTGATAAACCATTTTTGCTATCCATAAATTTGATTAACTTTACTTTCATTAAGTAATCAAAAATATCATCAGCCTTGTGTTGGTTTGAAAAATATGGCATACATATAATCAAATTATATAAGCGCAACGGAAGCAATAAATCAGATTTTAAAATTTTTGTACAAACCAATAACCCGGATCTTTCTTATGGGACTATTATTAATTGAGGAAGGATAAAAGAATTTATACCTTTGTAGAACCAAGCTTCCACGGGTACAAGTTCATCTCCCTTTAATCCTTCACGTTCTTCTTCAAATTCACCGATTAGATTTCACGGATCAATGTTAGCTCCCCAAGTGTTGAGCCTCTAGAGGTGATCCACCAAAAGATCTATGAATTAAAGAAGTGGATTATGGTTTCTCCAAACCATGGGTGGTTAGCCCTAATTCTCTTTCTCTCTCTAACTCTTAGATCTAGAGAATTATGGAGTATTCTCTCTATTCTAATGAAAGAGTGTGTAACATTGATCTATGATAAGACTCCTCTTATTTATAGATGTAGTCAACCCTCCTAAACTATTTAGGATTAGGGTTTTAATTTAATTCCCAATTTAATTTGGAACTAAATTAATTAATTATAATTCCTAAACCATTTAGGAACTTAATTATTTAATAATGAGAGTACTTCTTATTAATTAATTACTAAACCATTTAGTAACTTAATTAATTATTATAATTATAATTCCGTAAACTATTTAGGAACTTAATTATTTAATAATAATATTACTACTTATTAATTAATTCCTAAACCATTTAGGAACTAAATAATAATAATAATAATAATAATAATAATAATAATAATAATAATAATAATAATAATAATAATAATAATAATAATAATAATAAGACTCCTCTTATTAATTTATAATTAGTATTTCTAAAATACTAAACTATAAATATTAAGCTATTTAATTTATTCTATCACTATAGTATAAATTAAATATACTTAATTTATTATTACGATTATGCCATCCACTCCTAAAATAAATATTACTCTTTTGCGGTGTGACCCATTAGGTTCTCCATATTAAACCGATTGTATAATAAATAAATTAGAACAATTCTAATTCATTTATTATGAATTAACTCTTTAATTCAGAATAAATAATTATTCCACAATAAGGGTAAGCCCATTTAGCGATTAGTCGACTTTCCAGATAATATAGATTTCAACATTTAATCGTAAAAGAACATTTCAGCAAATAGTTACCATACAATTCAATCCTTCTACCATACAATGTCACAATCAAATATAAGACACGGAATTTCTGTCAAGTCTTATTTATTTGATTATATGCATTTCAATTCACAAATACACCACTCTAGTTAATGTAAATTAGAAACTCCTTTCTAATTCCATGCAACCCTGGCCAAGGATTTCTGAGTTGTTACTTATTGAATCGCATAAGACATTCTCTCCTTTTACTGGAAGTGGTAGATCCTTTGTTGATCATTCATCTATCTCCATGTGTACTTTATTATACCCAATCATATCCTTTGATATACCAATAGGTCTTAAGGAATATGTCAAAGTATAACTTAGTACACACAAGATACTAAGATGATCTCAAGTCTAAGGATCACTTGTACGACTATCACATAAGGAACTCCTATTGACAAACGAATAAAACTCCATTAGGTGTTCCTTGAGCGAGTCACGTTCAGTGAACTTATTCCCTAATAAGCACCTACATACTTGCTTTAGTGTCTCTACACAAATGATTATGAGATCAATCATCCTCTTCATAAGAGCAAGCATAGTATGTATCAATCTATCCGGATCTACTAATCCCCTTTTTAGTGATCCAACGATTAGGAACAATTTTAGTTTTTGAGCTATCTTGAATTTAGATCTCATTAGCATGATCCTCATCATGGTTCTAAAAGCATTGCTCGAAAACTATGGGTTTATCCATTTAATTAATTCAAGTAATTAATCATGAATAAAGAAATGTCTTTATACTTTTATTAATAAATGAACAAGATTATAAAGTATATGCTTATCACATCAAATGTGATTGGCTTGAGGGCATACTACTATCAATCTCCCACTTGCACTAAAGCCAATCGCCCTTTGGTATCCACATACCATTCTTCTCTAAGTGGCGTACAAATTGCTTAGTAAATGCTTTAGTTAATGGATCTGTAATGTTGTTCTAAGAGTCTGCCATCTTTATGGTGTCGTCTCCTTTTCAATGATTCATCTAATCATATAAAAGTGCCGCAACACATGTTTGGATTTCAGATTAGACCTAGGTTCCTTGGCGAATTAAACTCCTTTAATGTTAGGAACCATTATAAGTTCTGTAATGAACTTGTTTAACCAAACAATCACCTTTGCAGCTTTACTTATAGTTATTTACTATGTCTTTGTCACTAAATCAGCAACTATTTGATGTTTGGAACTTTTCCTACTCACTGCAGCACCGTTCATGGTAATCATATTACCTGAAACGGATATGTTGTTATCTTGGTTAGTCTGAAGAAACTTGAGTTTGTTAAACCCTCTAGTTTTATATCAAACCCATCATTAGAAACAACTTTCTAATGTTCTTCTCCAGAATTGAACTGATATCTGCTTATCATACATAAGCAACATCAAGTCTAGTACATTTCAACGAATCAATGTACGTCCCTTGGGTCAAGCCGAACATCCTTTATGATCTATCTCTATAGACCTTTATCCTGAATAGAATGTTAGGATGCTTCACCCAAGTCCTTGTTGGTTTGTAATATTCATAGACGCAATCAAATTGCATAAAATAGCGGAAGCATGGCAAAATCAAATTTAAAATTTTACAAACCATAATCCAGGACCGACCTTTATGCGCAACTATTAATTAATAAAGAAGAAATTAGAGATATACCCTTGTAGAACTCAAAGCTTCAACGGGTACAAGTTCACCTCCAAATCCTTCACGATCTCCTTGAATTTCACCGATTGGATTCCAATGATCAACGTTAGCCACCCAAGTGTTTGGCCTCTAGAGGTGATCCACCAAGGAATAATAATAATTTAAGAAGTGGTTGATGGCAAACCCTAGTTTTCTCTCTCTAGAGAATATATGAGTACTCTCCCAAAAACTTATGGAGGTTTATGTGTGTAACCCTAATCCATAATAAGACTTCTCTTATTTATAGATTTAGTAAACCCTCCTAACACCTTTAGGAATAGGATTTTTAATTAAACTCCTAATCTAATTAAGAACTTAATTGATTTAATATAATAATTATAATTCCTAAACTATTTAGGAACTTAATTATTAATTATGATAGTACTCTTATTAATTAATTCCTAAACCATTTAGGAACTAAATAATAATGATAATAGTAATAATAATAATAATAATAATAATAATAATAATAAGACTCCTCTTATTAATTTATAATTAGTATTTCCAAAATACTAAATAATAAATATTAAGCTATTTAATTTATTCTATCCATATAGTATAAATTAAATATACTTAATTCATTATTACAATTATGCCATTTACTTCTTAAATAATTATTTTCCTTTTGCGGTGGGACCCTTTAGGTTCTCCATATTAAACCGGTTATAGAATAAATTAATTAGAACTATTCTAATCTTATTTATATAAATAAATTAAACTATTTAATTTATTTAAATAAATAATATTTATTCCATAATAAGGGTAAGCCCCCTTAGCGATCAACGACTTTCCAGATAATATAGATTTCAACATTTAATCACAAAAGAACCTTTTCAGCGAATAGTTACCGTACAATTCAATCCTTCTACCTCACAATGTCCCAATCAAATATAAGACATGGTATTACTGTCAAGTCTTATTTTATTTGATTATATGCATTTCGATCCTTAAATGAATAACTCTAATTAATGTAAATTAGAAACTACTTTCTAATTTTCATTCTGCCTTGGCCAAGGACTACTGAGTTGTCATTTATCGAATCGCATAGGACATTCTCTTCTTTTACTAGAAGTGGTAGATTCTTTGTTGATCATTCACCTATCTCCATGTATGACTTATTATATCCGATCATACCCTTTGATACACCCTAAGGGTTTTAAGGAATATGTCAAAATATAATTCATCATACACAAGATACTATGATGATTCAAGTCCAAGGATCACTTGTACTACTATCACAAAATGAACTCCTATTGACAGGCAAGTAAGACTCCATTAGGTGTTCCTTGAGCGAGTCACTTTCAGTGAACTTATTCTCTAATAAGCACCTACATACTTACTTTAGTGTCTCTACACAAATGATTATGAGATCAAGCATTCTCTTCATAAGAGCAAGCATAGTATGTACTAATCTATCCGGATTCACTAATCCCCATTTTAGTGATCCAACGATTAGGAACAATTTTAGTTTTGAGCTATCTAGAATTTAGATCTCATTAGCATGATCCTCATTATGGTTCTAAAAGCATTGCTCTAAAACTATGGGTTTATCCATTTGATTAATTCAAGTAATTAATCACGAATAAAGAAATGTCTTGATTCTTTTATTAATAAACGAATAAGATTACAAAGTATATGCTTATCACATCAAATGTGATTGGCTTGAGGGCATACTACTTTCAGTCCTTACAGGAAAAAATTTTAGACAACCACATCTTTACTGATTATAGCATCAGTATGTCATTCCTTATCAGTATTATATCATCATATAATACTAGAAATGTCACAGTACTCCCACTAACCTTTGTACATACTTGGTTCATCCTCGTTTTTGATCAAATCAAACTCTTTTGATTGTCTTATCAAAACGGATGTTCCATCTTCGAGAAACTTGCATCAATTCATAATTGGATCGTTGTAACTTACATACTTGATTTGCTCCATCTATATGGAGATAAATTCTTTTGGTTGTATCATACATACATCCTTTTGTATAGTAAGCTGTTACTGCAAGTAAAATCTGAATGGATATATGCATTTTCACTAGTGAAAAATTTCATCTTAGTCAACTCATTGACCTTGTTTGAAATCTGTTTACCACTAGTTAGGTCTTATAGGTCTCCACCTAGTCATCTGCTTTAGTCTTTCTCCAAAGACCCATTTCGGATTTTATGGTCATTAGCCATTTCTCTTGAGTATCTAATACTCATACCTCATCGTATATATCTGGATCATCATCCACTATGATGCGTACCTTATCATCATCATCTATGATGAATCCATATCATTCAGGTATCTTCGGTACTAAACCAGATTTACGACTTGCTTGTGGTACAAGAGGTTTATCTACTTGTACAGATTCCTTCACTTGATCTGTAGTGTTTTGTGGTTCTTGAACTTCTTCAAGATCTATTTTACTCCCACTAACCCTTTAAGGAAAAACTTATTTTCCTATAAGGCAGCGTGTTTCAACAAACACCTTTTAGTTAGTCGGATTATAGAAGTGATACCCTAAACTTTCTTTAGGATATCCCACAAGTTTACAGTTATCAGATCTTGTCCCTAGCTTATCATGTCAAACCTTTTTTTACATAAGCTGAACAATCCAAATCTTAACATGCTTAAGACTTAGTTTCCTTTCTATCCCATAACTCATATGAAGTCTTAGGGACGGATTAAAAGGCATCTTATTTAGTAGATATGCGATCGTTTCTAAGGCATAACCTTAGAAAGATACTGGAAGATCGATAATACTCATTATAGATCATCACCATGTCCATGCTGTGAGAATACCATTTCGCTTGAGATGATCTAGAAACTTACTGTTTAAGTATTCCCTTCTCGATCTAATCGAAAAACTTTAATACTTTTGGCCTTTAGTTTCTATACTTCACTTTTGAATTCTTTGAACGTTTCAAATGATTTGGATTTGTATTTCATTAAATACATATATCGAAATCTAGAATCATTAGTGAAAGTAATGAATGAATACCTTCCTCTTCCATTTGTTGTCATAGGTCTCACACGCGACTGTGTGTACCATCTCTAACAACTCCGTAACTCGCTCTCCATATCCACTAAATGAAGATTTAGTCATATTTTTCATGATACAAGATTCACAAGTTGTATTTGATTCATAATCAAAAGGCTCTAAAAACCTATCTTTATACAACTTGTTTAGTCTTGTTTCATTAACATGACCGTGTTAACAGTATTGCAAGAAGGTATGATCTATATCATCTCTTTGCCTTTAGTTTGCTCAATTTTGAAATATTTTCATGTAAGTCAAGGTTACAAAATCCATCAAGTAATCAACCAGTTCTAAATAAAACATTATCATTATAAACAGAACAACGATTGTTCATTATTATAATGTCAAAAACTCTTCCTTATCATCACATGGAACTGAAATAATGTTTCTAAGAACTGGAACATAGTAACAACTTACTAACTTAATAGGCTTGCCCGTAGGCAGTGCTAAATTATAAGTTCACATGGCTAATGTAACAACCTTTACTTCATTCCCCAGCACATGATTACTTATCATTTATTTAGCTTTATACTTCTGCTTAGTCTCTGCAACGACTTGCATATGTGAGACCACCATTCGGTATCTACTACCTAAGTAGAACTTGACTTATATAAAGTTCTATTTCATTATGACCAAATCTATATATGTAGTTGAAGCTTCACTAAACTTCTTCTACTTAACTACTACAACTCTCTTGTAGTTGTTCTTCCAGTGTTCCAGCTTATCGTAATGAAAGCAAACTCATTTGCCCTCAGGATCACTTTTATTTATGTCCTTTGTCTAGCCTTTCTTTTGCCTTCTACTCTTTTTGACTCCTCAGAAATACCTTTGGTCATCTTCCTCCGCTTAGAAGATTCATCTACGAGTAAGACTTTGTTTTTCTAGGAAGGAAAATGTCTCTCAACAGTCTTCAACATATTTAAGCAAATCAGTTAAATGACTTCTAGCTTAATAATGTTTGAAGTTCACAACATATTGTGAATTAGAGTCAGTGAGTGACTGCAAGATCGAATCTTGACTCAACTCTCCATCCTTGACAAAACATGTTTATCCTAATTGATCAATCCTTAGGACATGCGTCTTTTACTGTAGTTTCATTGATTATTATAGATCGGAAGAGTTCCTTAGATATCTTATATCTAGTTGACCTATTTTGCTCACCATACAACTATTAAATGTGCAGCAATATAATAGGTGCATCCATTTTCTCGTGTTGACGCTGTAACTCGATATTTATGGATGCGAGTATGATGCATTGAGCCACCTTTGCATCATCTTGCCATTTAAAATAGCAATCTCTTCCTCAGAGGCTTAGTCTACAACGTTTGCAGGAATAGACAAATTAAGGACATTTGCTAGCTTTTCAGCATTGAGAACTATTCTCAAATTTGTTTAATCAATCCGAACAATTCGATTCGATTAATTATTAGCATACATTATGCTATGCAGTGTTAGTGAATTAAACATAGCAATATTCTTGCAACCCTGGCCAAGGATTTTTGAGTTGTCACTTATTGAATCGCATAAGACATTCTCTCCTTTTACTGGAGATCCTTTGTTGATCATTCATCTATCTCCATGTGTACCTTATTATACCCAATCATATCCTTTGATATACCAATAGGTCTTAAGGAATATGTCAAAGTATAACTTAGTACACACAAGATACTAAGATGATCTCAAGTCTAAGGATCACTTGTACGACTATCACATAAGGAACTCCTATTGACAGGCAAGTAAGACTCCATTAGGTGTTCCTTGAGCGAGTCACGTTCAGTGAACTTATTCTCTAATAAGCACCTACATACTTGCTTTAGTGTCTCTACACAAATGATTATGAGATCAATCATCCTCTTCATAAGAGCAAGCATAGTATGTACCAATCTATCCGGATCTACTAATCCCCTTTTTAGTGATCCAACGATTAGGAACAATTTTAGTTTTTGAGCTATCTTGAATTTAGATCTCATTAGCATGATCCTCATCATGGTTCTAAAAGCATTGCTCAAAAACTATGGGTTTATCCATTTGATTAATTCAAGTAATTAATCATGAATAAAGAAATGCCTTGATACTTTTATTAATAAATGAACAAGATTACAAAGTATATGCTTATCACATCAAATGTGATTGGCTTGAGGGCATACTACTTTCACCTTGGAGGCATAAAACATATATTGTCTTTTGGCACCTTCTTTATTCTTTTTGTTAGGCATAAAATTCAATAATTGACAAGAAAGGTTATTCTTGACATAGGGTCACATACAATAGGGTTTTTACCTATCAAAATAGCAGCAATTTCAAGATTTTTTGTGAATAATCTTATTTGCTATGTATATCAACATTTTTACATAATTAAGTAAGCAATTTACCAAGTAAAGTGAGTTTGTTGGTATGTAAAAATTATAGACGCAATCAAATTGCATAAAATAGCGGAAACATGGTAAAATCAAATTTAAAAAATTTACAAACCATAATCCAGGATCGACCTTTATGCGCAACTATTAATTAATAAAGAAGAAGTTAGAGATATACCCTTGTAGAACTCAAAGCTTCAACGGGTACAAGTTCACCTCCAAATCCTTCGCGTTCTCCTTAAATTTCACCGATTGGATTCCAATGATCAACGTTAGCCACCCAAGTGTTTGGCCTCTAGAGGTGATCCACCAAGGAATAATAATAATTCAAGAAGTGGGTGATGGCAAACCCTAGTTTTCTCTCTAGAGAATATGTGAGTACTCTCCCAAAACTTATGGAAGTGTATGTGTGTAACCTTAATCCATAATAAGACTTCTCTTATTTATAGATTTAGTAAACCCTCCTAATACCTTTAGGAATAAGATTTTTAATTAAACTCCTAATCTAATTAGGATCTTAATTAATTTAATATAATAATTATAATTCCTAAACTATTTAGGAACTTAATTATTAATTATGAGAGTACTCTTATTAATTAATTCCTAAACCATTTAGGAACTAAATAATAATGATAATAGTAATAATAATAATAAGACTCATCTTATTAATTTATAATTAGTATTTCTAAAATACTAAATAAATATTAAGCTACTTAATTTATTCTATCCACATAGAGAATAAATTAAATATACTTAATTCATTATTACAATTATGCCATTTACTTCTTAAATAATTATTTTCCTTTTGCGGTGTGACCCTTTAGGTTCTCCATATTAAACCGGTTATAGAATAAATTAATTAGAACTATTCTAATCTTATTTATATAAATAAATTAAACTATTTAATTCATTTAAATAAATAATATTTATTCCATAATAAGGGTAAGCTCCCTTAGCGATCAACAACTTTTCAGATAATATAGATTTCAACATTTAATCACAAAAGAACCTATTCAGCGAATAGTTACCGTACAATTCAATCCTTCTACCTCACAATGTCCCAATCAAATATAAGACATGGTATTACTGTCAAGTCTTATTTTATTTGATTATATGCATTTCGATCCTTAAATGAATAACTCTAATTAATGTAAATTAGAAACTACTTTCTAATTTTCATGCTGCCTTGGCCAAGGACTACTGGGTTGTCATTTATCGAATCGCATAGGATATTCTCTTCTTTTACTAGAAGTGGTAGATTCTTTGTTGATCATTCACCTATCTCCATGTATGACTTATTATATCCGATCATACCCTTTGATACACCCTAAAGGTTTTAAGGAATATGTCAAAACATAATTCATCATACACAAGATACTATGATGATCTCAAGTCCAAGGATCACTTGTACTGCTATCACAAAAGGAACTCCTATTGACAGGCAAGTAAGACTCCATTAGGTGTTCCTTGAGCGAGTCACGTTCAGTGAACTTATTCTCTAATAAGCACCTACATACTTGCTTTAGTGTCTCTACTTAAATGATTATGAGATCAATCATCCTCTTCATAAGAGCAAGCATAGTATGTACTAATCTATCCGAATTCACTAATACTCATTTTAGTGATCCAACAATTAGGAACAATTTTAGTTTCGAGCTATCATGAATTTAGATCTCATTAGCATGATCCTCATCATGGTTCTAAAAGCATTGCTCGGAAATTATGGGTTTATCCATTTGATTAATTCAAGTAATTAATCATGAATAAAGAAATGTCTTGATTCTTTTATTAATAAATGAACAAGATTACAAAGTATATGCTTATCACACCAAATGTGATTGGCTTGAGGGCATACTACTTTCAGAGTCAACATCTTAATTAGCATAGTAATTTGAGTCATTATAATAGGTTCCCATGGAAGAGCTCTTCATTTGGTTTTGCTCTTTTATTAGACTTTCAAATTTAGTGACCCTTGTTCCAAGTTTACATACATCTCTGAATATATGGCCATCAAATTTCTTTCTAAATTCCAAATTTAGACCACCTAAGGGTAAATATGTTATTTGAGATTCCCCTAATTATACTAGGTATCTATTTTTCAACCTCTTAAACCTTTCTAAGAAAGATTTGGTAGGTTCATCTGGCCTTTGTTTTAGCTTTTAGATGTTTGCAATGAAAATTTTAGGTTTTATCGTATAGGATTGAGTATGAACCTGTTCTTCCATATTTTGTTATGAATGTATGGAATTGGGTGGTAGATTAATGTATCATGTAAAGGTTGTTCCAGTTAATGAAGTTGGGAACATTCTCAGTTTCATAAAACTATCATTACCTAACTCACCACACTGAAAGGCATACCTTCTAATATGTTTCATGGTAGACTATCCTATTTTTTCGGAGAAAAAGTGAAGTCTGGCATTTTAAAACCTCTAGGAAATTTATACGCCAATTTTATCCATTCAAGATATGATTTTTTGTATGTTGACCTAATGGGAAACCTCATGTTAGGTCCACATATATTCCTAACAATCTCTACTACCCAATCGATAGGTATATTTGGGTTATTTATATGCCACATATTTGTAGGTCTCATCCTAATGTTGTGCATGTTATTACCCACTTAAGGCATGTCTCTATGCATATATTTTTGTTCTTCAAATAATAGGTTATTAGCAGGTCTTTCAACATCAGCCCTAGGTTTCACCATAGGTTCAAAATCTCTTTTTGGGCCTAAAAGGATAACATTTCGCCCAGTAGCCCTTAGGTGAGGTCTCTGCCTAGATATATTGGATTCCTCAAGTCCATATGTGGACCTAGGAGCAGTGGTCTAGGGTGGGTATGTAGCAACATATGGTTGGGTCATATTACTAGTGGGGTTATCCAGGGTGGTCAAGAACTATCATATTAGGTTGTATAAACTTGTTCCTGTCATCCATTGATGACACTAGTTGTATATGCATTCTTAAAATATTTAATATTTTATTAGTTCTTTATTTATAACATTCATGCATTCTTTTCTCAGTCCATGCATTTCATTAGTTTTTTATTTATAACATTTAAAGGACATTTAAGTTTTTTTTTTTCTTTATTTATATTTTATCAATAAATTAATAAAATATGGATACTCAATAGAGGTAAATAATCAAGTACAACTAGAGGAAGAATACTAAAATAAATATCCTCCATCCAAAATGTTGGAACGTGAAATTCAAAAGATTGGGCAAATGCCGCAAGAATATAAGCTACTTTATTACCATCTCGTCCCACATTATTAAACAATACTTGTTTAAAAGTACATCTAAGTAACGACATCCCTCAACAATATCACGAAGGTTGGAATTATTTGGCCTACATAAAATCTAATCAATCAATGATTTTGTTGTCACTTTGGAGAAGGCAAAATCTCTCAAGAAACGAAGAGCACTCCTTACTGCTAAAGCTTCAACACTATCCACATTTATGTTATCTTGGATTCGATCCACTCCCACCCCCAATAACCTTTCCATCGTTATTCCGGATTACAAAGTCAATGCCAATAAAATCCTTCCCCCTTACAATGGCATCACATTTAATTTTCACAATAGAAACTAATGATTTCTTCCATGTATTATTAGACTGTCTTTGAGCACCAAGTTAGATATAGATCACCACAAAATATATACTAAAACAATTTAATACCGATAAGTTATTTAAAATACTATTTGAGATGAGATATTTAAGAACTCTAATATTCTTACTTTGTTACGAAAAGGTCAACTTGATGTCGATAAATCCCAACAACTAGAATACTAAAAACAAAAAGCACAAACAAAGGCCAAGTTACAAATACAAATGAAAAGCCCAAGTTGCCCAACAAAAAGTAAACCAAACATACTACACATTTAACAAATTAAATAATAAATCAACACAGACAATGTTAAATAGAGAACTCCACACATAATATAATCAAACATTACTACAAACACTATATACATCTCAATTACTAAAAAGTGAGACCTGACACAAATTTTCATACTAAACCCCACTTTTTAATGGTTGTGATGCATGTAATGTTTATAGTTGTGCTCCTTCTAGATTAATTCTTATTAAATACCCAAAGGTCCACAATAATATATAATTATTATATATTTTCACAGAAAATTATACATTATTATTAGATAATGTATAATTATTATTATAATAAATCATATATTATTATTATTATTATTATTATTATTATTATTATTATTATTATTATTATTATTATTATTATAATTATTATTATTATTATTATACCTTTTAATAATAAAATAATATACTTTTAAAGGTACTTTAAATAGTAAAAAGGTTATCTTTAAATAATATTATTATAATAAACTTCAATATACTTTTAAAATAATCACATCAACATAAAAATTAAAACCCAATAAAAGGTATTTATTATATAATAAATACCTTTAAATAATAGTATTAATATACCTAAAATAATCACATTAACATAAAAATTAGCCCATAATTCATACAACCAACCAACGCCTCAGGGTGGTAAATGGTAATCAAAAATTTTATATCCGTTTGTATTTGTATTCAGAAAAAAAAAAATGGAATATTATTCGTATTTGAAACAAAACAAATATATCCCTATTCGATTTTAAAATATTCATAAATAAATTGATACAAATACGGATATAGGTATATTCGTATTCTTTTAACATATAATCGTAAATATATCTGACAAATAGCGGATATCCGATATCTAATATTCGAATTCATAATCGTATCCTAAATTTAAATCTGAATAACTTTTGTGTGTGTGTGTGTGTATTAATAATTTAATTATCAATTATCATATATTAAGTAAATATAATTTTTTTCAAATAACTTTCCTTATATATATAATAATTAATTTTTACTATCATATAAAAATTATTTTTAAAATATGTCATTTCACTTTTAAAAAATATTAAATAACACTTTTAAATATTATATTAAAAACTAAAATAAATTCATTTAATTTTAATTATTGTATTTTTTTCTATTGTACAGTGTAAAATATATGTATCATTTAACGAGAAAATTATATACTACAAGAACAAAATTATAATTATTAATTTGCTACAAATATTTTATTTTCAAAACTTGCGTGTGAAAACAAGAGTGAATAATAAATTAATATTATCTTCCATTGAAAATGCAATTAATTTAATTCTTTTTTTAATATGTTTAAATTTTGGTTAATTTTTATGATCAATGATGAGTAATGACATGTTCGACAAACATTAAATGATGGTGAGTAACTATACAATTTATTTTTTTAATATGTGTAAACAATTTGAATAAATTATTTATTAAGTAATTAATAAACGAATTCGGATACTCAAATATTCAAATAATCTATTTGTTCATATAAAATGAACAGAAACGAATATTATCCGTATGTAGATATTATTTTGAATATCGAATACGGATAATATTTTTAGAATCCGTCAAATGCCAAATACCAATACAGATAGAATATTAATTTTCTAAATATAGATGTAAATACCACTATATCTAAATCCGTTTATATCTATTTAAAGTCCTAGTCTATAATAATAATAATAATAATAATAATAATAATAATAATAATAATAATAATAAAAGGTATTAATATACCTTAAAAGGCCAACCAAACCCAAAATAATCACATTAACATAAAAATTAGCCCATAATTCATACAACCAAAGCCTATAGAAACCATTCGTCCCAGCAGAGTCACACCAAGAGGTACTGGTGGAAGGATGAAATGAAAAACTACACTACCTTTGTTCCAAATATTGAGACATACTTGGTAAGACGTCAAATATTAAGAGAAACTTTGTTCTTTTCATACTTCTAATATTATTACCAAGAAATGTAGTAGTAATGACGTGCAAGGACTCGATCACCTAATAATAAACGACATTTTAAGAATTTGATGTTATTTTATAAAAATGCATATCTAATTTTAAAACAGATAAAAAAGAAAATTGTATAGACCGAGGAAGTAAAAGAAAACACCAACTTCTTCAAAAAAAATAAACACTTTCACATGTTAAACAAAGCACTCTGATACCATAAATAAAAATAAAAAACAATGAATGAATACTATAATTATTTATCCAATTCATATAGGAACCTAGATCATGCTACAAGTTGTAATGGCTTCAAAAATTCAGACCAAAATTTTGCTACATAAGCTTCATAGCCCCAACAGTGATATTGTAAGGTTAAATTACCTTACAAAATGAAAAATGCAACTGCTCATTCGGTCATTCCTATGGGATTAGATTAGCCTCTTCACCTCAGAAAAAAAAAAAAAAAAAATGTTAAAATGTATATACAATCTGAATACATTTTTGTTTTTTCTCAACGCAGCTAACCTACTCAGACCTGGGTCACTCCGGATTCGGGACTAAATACACCGAATTTCTCCATGGCGTTCCATAATTAATAGGAGAAAAGAGAAGACAGACCAAGGGAGAAAAGGATTAGTACTAAAATGTCAAAATCTAGGGCACTGGCTAGAGGAATATACATGGTGGGAAACTAGGAGTCCGCCACTAAGCCTCACCAACCGACTCGGATTTGTTTACTTCAGCAAATGATAATTGATCTAAAAACAACTCCTGTACACAATTTTCAGCTACGGTTTAGCCATTTAGCCTGGCTAAGAAATGGTTCAGATTGTATTCTTCAGTATACTGCGATTGATCCCAAAGCTCCTCTAGTCCACCAAGAATGGCTTTCAACCCTTTACCACCACCAGGTAGTTTAGGCTCGCCATCAAAGTTTTCATCAGAGGACTTGGACGCAGTAGCTCCCTGAAATTCAAAGAAAAAATATTTTTGGAAGTTTAGAAATGAAAAAGTTTGCCATAAATTTGCAATATGGCTTTGTGCTGTCTGTGTTCTAATGTGTAAAAAGGACGTTAGAAAGAGTACCTTTTTGCTATCTGCAGATGTAAATAGATCAAGCAATTGATCTGTATTCATAGTTTTCAGACTAGCATTGTCCGCATTGATGATAGCATTTGCAACTGACAATTTAAACTTTTGGAGGCTCATCACTTTCTCTTCCAAGGTTCCTCGCATGATGAGCCGATGAACATTAACAACTTTACGCTGACCCAACCTGTGTGCTCTGTCCATTGCCTGATAATGTGTAATAATCAATACTAATATATAACAACGCAAAAGGCGATCCCAAATCCAATTATTTCGAGTCAATTTCGTTATAATAACGTAAGAAACGATCCCAAATCCAATTATTCCGAGTTAACTTCGTTGGTCACGAGTCAATTAACAGAGTTTGGCTTAACCCAATTTGGACAAGGTCGAAAGTTTGTTTCTTCGCAAACTCTTCTTTTCCCGTAAAACTCTTCTTTCGAAAAATAATTCTCAAACTCTTCTTCTCCCAATAAATAAGATATTTATGAATCAACAAAATTATACTTATAATATATAATAACATACACATATATCACGTATGTATATCACATATATATATATACATATATATATATATATATATATATAGAGAGAGAGAGAGAGAGAGAGTATTTGCAATAATTTTTTTTTAAATATTTTAATAAAATTAGAACATCTAAGGAAATAAATGGTTTAATTTATAATAAAAACACTAAATTGTACTATATAAAAATAACAACACATGATGATCAATATTTAAATAAAATAAATAAATAATATTTATAAAATAAATTAAAATATTTTTTAAAAAAAATCTTTCACACTAGCCCGAGTCTTACACAGACTATCAAACTTATAATAAATAAAAGCATAAATGAATATAATAGAGAAAAAAAGGTAAATTCCAATTAGACAAATTGAAATGCCCAAGGGCCGTCCGTACAAATCTGCTTAGAAATCTAACATTTAAAAAAAAAATCTTCAACGTGCATAGGGCGGATGACTCCACACCAACTAACAATGTAGTTAGGGAACTAGTAAATAATGGAAATATAGAATCCACTAGAAGAAATTTTGACGTCACAGTAATTACTAATTGGTAATCCTCATTACAAAATATAACAATGTTAATTACGGTCAGATCTCAGCCAGGCATCAGGTTGAACCACAAGGTCCCAATCAAGTACCATTAAATTCAACAGAAACCAAAACTGGTCATGGGTCTGTACGGGAAAAACAAACAAAAGAAAAAACAAATAATAACATTTCTATTTCCTTATTTTATTTTTATTTTTTTTGTAGGATTAGGTGAGGAGTGAGAAAAATCATTAATTGACTAATCCCAGGCAACATTGCGAGAAATTTGGTCAAATTCATCCTAATGCTGTGTTTGTTAGTTTGGATGTAAAGTGAGGGGAGGAATAGTAACTTCTGAAAGGGGTGGGGAATGATGGTAACTTTCTTATGTATATTTTTGAGTCGAGGACATAAATTAAAATATTTTAGGATAGTGGAGTTAAAAATTTGATGTTTATTATTTTGAGGGTAGAACTGGAATAATGAAAAACTTCTTTTTAATTACTCGAGATTTCTTTACACTCAAATCTTCCATTTTTGGGCTGAAAATTTAAGTTCCTTTTCCACCCTTTTCATCACTTTCTCTACTTCGAAAAAACAAAATCACGAATAAGCTATTTGGAAGGAAAACATTCAAAAACAACCCTTTTACTATTTTTTTTCTACCCTTTCTAAATAAATTTCACAACACAGGTGGCAGATTAATAGCAATGTTTAAACTGCATTTCTACAAAAATAAGAATCACACTCACCTGCAAAAACACAGACAATGAAAGAAACTAGTCAAGGACAATGTACAAGTCTAGATACCTGATGATCTCTCATTGGGTTCCAGTCATGCTCCATGAAAACAAGAGTGTCAGCTGATGTCAGGTTCAGACCAAGCCCACCAACTGCAAAAGGTAAAAGACAGTATCAATCAAAAGTCCCAGAGATTTTTTATTTAACAGAAAGCCCACATCTTTATTCCAAATGCTAGATCCTAATTCCTACCATGTGTTGTAAGCAAGAGAGCATCAATAGTAGGATCCGAGTTGAAAGCTTTCACTATGTCGAAACGCTTTTCTGGTTCAACTGATCCGTCGAGCCGCAAGTATGTAACACTGTTTCAAAGGAACCACAGTACTATTAGACCAACTATAAGTGTAAAGGATTTTCAATAATGTCATCAGAACAAAAATTCACTGTGTCATGGCACCTTGCGCCTTGATGCGACATTTTTCTTAGCTATGGAGTACCAAGATCAGCAAGCATATCAAATACAAGTAGCAAAGGAAAAAAAACAGAGAAGTAAAAGAAAACAGAAAAATACCAATGGGTAGATAAAAACCACGAAAAAAACAAGGAGTCGAGAACATTCTAGAGGTATGTCTTTTAGAAATACAAACTCCATGCATTCAACTTTATAGGGCACAATTTCATTTTTGGGATGTCCTGAAATGGTGAAAAGTCGCACAATAAATGTTTAGTGGAGAGTGTAAAATCCCATTTTAAGCCTCTCTTAAATGCACTTAATATGAAAAGATAGTGGATCCCTCGCTTAGTTTTTCAAGAAATGTGACTAAAATCTTCATATTTTACTAAACTTGCAGTCGCACAAATCAAATTCCCAATACAAACCACCCATTCCTATCCCAAATTCCCAATAAAAACAACCCATTCCTAAGTTAAAATTTGAATTAAAAAAGGGTATTGTTGGAAAGTTAAAAAAGAATATAATACACAAGTTTCCATATTATTAAACTTTATTCCACCCAAAATTTACCTTATAAAATGAGATGGAGGGATGGAAGGTTATATATATAAGCTTCAGTTTTTACACTGATATATCAGTTAAAACAAGAGTACCTTTCAACATGTAGGTCATAAGTTCAATACTCTACAAAGACATTGATCTCCTTGGGCCATACATTAAAATGAAATTCCCCGATGCGTGGTTTGTGGGGGTAATGCATGCAACTGGTGATTTATTCAAGGATACCCTGTCAGCAGGTTCCACCGTCATAAAAAGATACACTTCCTCCGACCGATTTTATATGACAAAAAAATTGGTATGTCAAGTATTAAAAAATTTACCTTTCCACCTTCTTCCTTGTTAAATTTGAAGTATTATATTTAAATTTAGCCCTGGGAAAGGAGTGCCTGTCATTGGACATGTGCAAGATAAAGGAAATATGAATATTTAGTCATATTTATCGAAACTCTAAGTGGGGGACCTACTATTTTTTCATCTCAAGTGGATTCAAGGGAATGTCATGCGTACACTTACTCTTTCCATCCCAGAATAAAAGTCCGCGGTACCCACTTTAACTAGTCCCAAGTTAAATGTCAACTCACCTTTAATAACTAATCTTTTGCCCAAGTTTTCCAATATTACCCCAACAATTTAATGTCTAATACATATGTACTATCCCTATAAATTTATTACCATGCCAGCCATGTCCACAAAAAAGTTGAAAGAGAGGGAGAAAGTGAGAGAGCTTAGAGAGGGACTAAACAATTTACATTAAATAGGAGAGAGAGTGTGAATATTAGACTTAAAATTGTACTGGAATTGATTACCACCAATAGAAAGTTTCAAGAAAATTAATGAAGGCGAGTGGAAGGAAGTGACTCGACCAATAGGTTGAGGGAGTCGAGCAGGTCTGTCTGGAAACAATTAATGTGCACAATTTTGTCATTTTCCCCTCTCCAAAAAGTCAAAAAACTTTATCCCGGGTCGGAGAGAGTATTGTTTAACTTTGTCATCTTTTTGGGACAACCAAAAAGGGAAATTGCAATTTAAAATGGGACGCACGGAGTATATAATTTAGAAAAAGAGTGGTGGTAGGAAAATGTTAAGTGAATGAATATTCCAATGGGAGGATAGGATTCTATGGAAGAAATTGAGGGATTGGGTTATGCCTAGAAAGGTAAGCTGATGACCTTCTGGATGGGTTGGGAATTTGGGATGAGGAAAGAGAGGAGAAAGAAATGGGGAGAGGTCATCTCCCCCCCCCCCCCCCCCCCCCCCCTCCGGTGGTATTATATGGCTGATTTGGAAGAAATGTAAATAGAAGATGCTTTGAAGGGGTTGAATTCTCGGCATGTAAAGTGAGATCCTTATATGAAATGTTTCTTTTTTTATACCTGGTAACTCTACTCCCATTCTTATATTATAATTTTGGAGATGATGGCACATGAGTAGTTTCCTAGAGCCTATAAGCTGACTTTGTTTTGTAGGGTATGTTCCTTCCCTAGGAGGGGATTTAGGGTTCTGCAGCATATGAATCTCTGAATTTGCATGTGGACGGCTTTGGCTGTCTTGTTCATAAAGGTTTCGCTCCCTCAAGCAGTATATTTAATAAACTTGTGCTTATTCCCAGGAGAAGTGGCACGTGAAATGTCCAAAAGATGAACTTGCAATCCAATAAAGATTAAACAAGAAAAAACTTTGACTAATTACTTTAATGCATAACTATAAACAAACCACTTCAATAAAATTACTTTCAACTCAACTATAGAAATAAGGAGCTGAGGAAACATAATTCTCAGCAAGAACTTAACAGTAGTATGTTTATTATGCAGAACACCAACCTACTGACCAGTACAGATAAGGTGTTGGCTACACTTACAATAGCAAAGTTAGAACAAGCAGCACCACTTAAGTAACTTTTTCTGTCCAAAGAGAACTGGAAAAGGGGGGGAAGGGGGGTGAGAATTTCTGGGAACACAAAGGGAAAGCTAAAAAAGACTAATTAAAAACCGAAATTTAAAAACCCAAATCCTTTTTACCAGGAGAAGAGGAAAGCATGACACAATCAAGAAAAGTAAATAAGATATTATCAAATCATCTTTCCGACTGATATTTACATTCCTTAAAAAGTGGAAGAATAGAAACAGGAAATGGGTTCATTATGAAAGAAAGAGAGACAACAGAGACAACAGAGGCAACAAGAAAGAATGATACGCCAGTGTATTATCTTCCAAGGACATGCATGACGCACGTAACACAGTAGCAGGAGCAAAGACAATTTAACAGCTCCTCTGGATCCCATATTTGCATCTTATAATGCATCAGATTCCAAATGACATCATTGCATAATCATATCCACAAAATAAGATGCTGTCTCCCTATCTAATCATTCCCTAACCCCAAGAAAGTATGCTTCAACCTCTCTTTCCTATCCGAACCGGCTTTCAGATACAGAATTCATATATTTCTCTGATCAATTAGGATGCGAGAAAGAATTATAATCAGGTCTCTGCTATCAAAAGGACAACCCATAACACAGCAGGAAACTCTAAAGGTAACCTGATTTCCTCCTATACCACTATTATTCCTTAATAGACAAGTCAATTTATACATATCATTTGACAGAGGAAAGCTATTTCTATGAATAATTATGTAATCCATGTCACCATGAACAGCTGATTGAAGGAGGTTATAACTTCTCACCATCCAATTCGTTGTTCACTTTGTCTGCACCTTTTAAATTTCCCTTTTGTCTGCTTGTGGAAGGTGCTACCCTCTCTAAGGACCTCAGCTCTACGCCATTTTCTTAGAGACTCAAACGCTAATCTAGGGCCTGGTTTTCCGAAAACCTAGGATTTTTTCCACATTACGTGAAACGTGTTGAATCTTATGGATATATTACTAAAAGAAAAATATTGAGGGCAATAAGTTTTCCATTGATAACTCTCCCTGCCGGGGCCAACAACATTCCGGGATCCCGAGTCCCAAAACAGTTCTGTCTTCATGTAGCAGCCATACCTGCCCCAGATGCCTAACGACCAATGCCCACAACTGAGCATAATATCCATGAAAATCTCATTGCATCATTGAAATACAAAATAAACTCCTGTTCAACCCTCCACTTTAAATTAGGACTTCCCTTGCATTCTCTAGTGACTAATACACATGCTGTAGATCCCAGCCTCCTCGTATGTCATGTAAGAAGCACATCCTTATCCCCAATAGTGCCAAAAACAAACAGTAATACTACATTTCTTAAAGAATCGAGAAGACAACCAGTCAGGCCTGCCAGTGAATCTCTCCAATCCATCATCATTGTGTCTCCCAGGATTCATCTTCAGCCCACAACCTTCTCAAAAGTTGGATCCTAAAAACTCCCATTTATTTGTAAAAATAATAAAAAATAAACTCCTGTTAACTCCTCTACATTGAATTAGGATTTCCCTTGCATTTTCTTGTGATTAATACACATGCTGGAGATCCCAACCTTTTCGCATGTCATGCAAGAAGCACATTGTCAGTCTCAATAGCCTGCCAAAACTAAACTGCAATATTACATTCCTTGTAGAATCCGGAAGAGAATAATTCAGGCCCACAACCTTCTCAAAAGTTAGACCCCAAAAAACTCCCATTTATTGTCAGCACATACAAGGGCAATGATGACACCTGCCCTCAATTAGAGACAAGATATCAAGCTAAAAATTGTTGTAACAGAATTAACAAATGCTACAGAATGGACAACTTATGAGAACACTGATGATGGAAAGCCCAAATTCCACAAAAAGCATGGTCTGGGTTGTAAGAATAACCATGATTTGATATCATCAGAATGGCCCAAGATAACGATCAGCAAAGACAAATATGTTTTACTGACCTTCAATAATTAAGAAAAGAGGTGTCATTCATTTACAGAGAATAAGTCTAAAACAATAACAATTAGAGAGAGTCTAAAACGTAATATTACTTTTTCAAAGACTTGAAAGTAAAGAAGAGGACTCACTTCTTCATATGGACATGAAACAAATCTTTTTCTATTACGTTCAGTAAGGCCTGCATATTGTGAAAGTTATGTAACAGGTCATGAAGGTAAGGACACAAAATTGAGTGATATAGATGTTGATTTCATAAAGCTGAATACCTTATGCTGTGCAAATATTAAAACTCTGTGCTGTCCAACACTTACAGAGCCTTCAGAATTTGATGCCTCAACACCTATTCCACACTCTTCAAGAATCTGCTGAAGAGCAACTAATTTGGGAGAGTGGTGGAGCTTATGAAGTTCTGAAACAATGTCAGAACCTGCAGGAAAATTATCTGGCAAAAGCCGCAAGAGAGAATCTGGACTCTTTTCACCAATGACCAGCAATGGGTGACTACAAAGTTTTAGCAAGAATTGAAGTGCCTGAAACAAAAAGTTAAACTAAAAATGAGAAGTACATCATTAAGAAATACTATATATATATATATATATATATATATATATAAACACATAATGGAAATCTTCCAATATTTACCTGGAAAACATGCGAAGATGCTTTTGATGAACCAATTCCTTCTCCTGGGTCGACCTCATTCACCTTTACCATACTTGAGATTTCACGTCTTACTTGTGAACCAGAAAACTGTTCATAAAGTTTAAGTTGAACAGGGCTCAAGTCACAGTATCGGTCCTGAATAATTTTCTCTGGCAGATCAGACAAAACTTTATCTTTGGTTCGACGTAGGAGGAAAGGCATGACCTGTAGAATACAGAAGCTCTAAGCGAGAAGAAAAATACAACATTTATAAGGCTAAAATTACCTTCCAAAGTTAAAATTAAAAACCTGCTTGTGCAATGCTTCCATGGCAAGTGCCCCTGCTTCAGCATCCTTGGCTGAGCATTTAGAATCTCTAGCTGCCAGCAAGGGTTTTCCATAAGTGGCTTGGAACTGTGGGAATGACAGAAAATGAAATGTACTTAAGTACATACAACTAAAAACATGAATTTAAAACATGCTGTACACATTGCCTAGAGAGAGATGTCAGATGCCGTCCTATTAATCACTGTAATATATATATATATATATATATATATATATATATATATATATCATGAGGCATTCAACAATTTTTTACGGCATAATTGAGTTTCTGAGGAATTTCCAACCAGAAACTTTTTCATATTTCAACAAAGCGTCAGCTTCCACCTTGGTTAGTTTGCAGATCCATCTTGACTTAAGTATTAATCACACACTCCACCATAACCATCAATAAAGTCAAAGAACAAACTACAATCTCCATATTAATAAACAACCATAATTTATGCTGATATCATTCTCATATTTATCATTGTTTTTTTATCTCTGTGGGAAGATCGCCCTATTTATATCCAATGAATCATAGTTGTCAGAATCTTATGAAACGCGATACGTATCTTACGATATAATACAATACAAAAACGATACATATCACAAGGTGAATCTAAAATGATACCATATCTTACAATTCAATTACGATTCTTACGATACAATACAATGCACGATATTTTTAAAAGCAACCAACTTGAAAAAGTTTTTATGTAGATCCAAAACACTAAAAATAAAACTTTTAAACACACTTCAATTGAAGAGATTTTCTAGCACAAACATATTTTATATGGTTTCATGAGTCTTTAATCACTTTTTATAATACTATATCTAATTAAAAATGCTGCCCTATTTTTTCTGTCACTTTCTATAAGCAGATATATAAATCTTCATTTGTTAATTTGAATTATTCTCTTTTGTTTTATAGATTAAAGGTGAATCTGAATTTTCGTTTTTTCTTGTTACGCTGTAAAGATTACTGAAATAATATCTAATAAATCAATTTAAAGTATTTTGGCTACTGTTTAACTTTAAAATTTATTTTTAGTCTATAATAATATTTACTTGACTACTTTTATATATAGTCAAGCTTGTGTTTTATATGTTTAAATATATATTACTACATTTTTTATTTTGTTTCCGTATCTTACGATACAATTCACAATACGATACACGATTACAGGGGTTTTCGATACATGATACGATTCACGATTTGACAACTATGCAACCAACATAGAAGTTCCATACGTAATGAAATTTCAGATAGTAACAAGCTTGTAAAAATGTCGCATCAACTCAACCTAACAAAGCATTAATGTGTGCTTAGCAAGCCTTCAAATATGTGCAAAACTTACTCGAAGAAAGAGGACAACTAAAGTCGTACAGATGTCATAACAGAAAAAGAAAATAAAAGATACTTTACAAACTCATTTACCTAAAAAAAATAAAACTAAGAGGGAGTAAAACATACTTGTCTATCGGTTCCAAGAAACCCCGGCATTAGAAAGTCAAAAAGGGACCACAGATCCAAGACATTGTTCTGCAATATGAAGCAGAGATAGACTGACAATTAGACATCGTAAAATATTGTTCAACACACAGCGGTTGCATACACTAGTAACTAACCTGAATTGGAGTTCCACTCAGTATGAGGCGGTGTTGGGCCTTCAATTGTTTCACGGCACCTGTAATTTTAGACTTGGAGTTCTTAATTATATGTCCCTCATCCAATATACAGTAGTTCCAGAGAACCCCTCTAAGATGATCAATATCTTTACGGACCACGTCATATGATGTTACGATAACATTGTGCATATCAAATTGAGAACGAAGTGAAATTCGTTCTTGAACAGAACCAACATATTGGAGTGCAGTTATTACAGACACATCAATGAACTTCTCTATCTCAAAGACCCAGTGTCCAACAAGGGTAGATGGACAAATTATTAGTGAAGAAGATGGACGTTCACTATCAACTGCACCACAACGCTCTGCTATGTCAGATGCCACAATTGCCGATGCTTGAAGAGTTTTACCAAGACCCATGTCATCACATAAGATACCATGAAGGTTAAAACGCTTCAAAAAGGCCAACCAGTTTATACCTTCCTGCTGATACCTAGAAACACAGAAAAAATCATAATTAACAATGCATAATTAACATGCCAGGTGATATGTCTAACAAAAAAAGATAAAAGAATATGAAATCAATGCTCAAAGAGATGGAAACAAGGCATGCCCAAACCAGTATTTAATCCAAGCATCGTAATAAAAACGGAATTAAGCAAAAAAATGGAGTAAATTATTACTTAATAAGCTCCAACAACACTGACACCAAAAAAAGCCATCTAAGAACGGATTAGCGATGGTTCTTTATGAAGTTAAGTTCATACTTCAAATGAATAAATAACCATATTACCTACCAGATAAAGGGAAAAAAAATACATCAAAGTGATTAATCAAAAAATTGTCAGACAGACAACTAGTAAAGCCAGCAGCCTTGCAAAGATATGGTCTGCCTATAAGACATGGCAGTGCTTAAAGAGAGAGTTATCAGAGAATTAAGGAGGCAACAAAAGCATTATCAGAACATAACAAATTGGAGTTCTTCCCTGAGATTCCAATCAAAATTTGTTGTATTTGTTTGAATTCATAAAGGTTAAAGATCCGAATTGAGTGTGACCTTTGAGAATGATCATACAATGGTGATATTGTATTATATGCAGATGAAAATTATCAGGCAAATGCATTGAAACTCCTTATAAACCATACGCTTCTTGTCACTTCACTGTTTAAAATTCCCACGAGCATTTGCCAAGCATAGTGATATAAGCTCAGACTGACAATCGCGAGTATAGATCAATGCCCACTCCTTATCACGCCATTAAACAGAACCATACCGAAAATGTCTTTCTTATTGGTTAAGATTTTTTCAAAGTATTAGGTCGTGATGATGATCTTGAATCTCCAAGAATGTATCAAGAACCCAGATCTCACAAAATTAGGTAACGCAACTACAAGAATACTAGGTGATTCGACGTAATTCTAGATTGTATAAGTAAAGTAAATAAACATAAAGAATGCATGCATAACATATATAAACAAACACGCATAAGTAAATAATATTGGAACACGTGACACAAATAAAAGACCACCTCCTTAAAGTCACTTTTAATTCAGTGGAGAGCTTGTAATCCTCAATGTGGGAGTTGTCAACAAGTTGCTCCAAAAATGTTGCATCTTCTTTATTTCTAGATAAGCCTTCGTTTAAACCAATAGGTGGGCTGAGTCCCCTTGCTAGTGGAAGAAGAGGTACAAGAGCAGCAAAACTACGTGTGACACTCTGTCTCACAGTATGATCACAATCACTCATACACCTAAGCAAAGGAACAACTAACAAAGACGCATAAGGGACCAGCTCCACCCCCAATCCAGGAACAAGCAGAGTAACAAGCATCCCAGCTCCTTGCCTTGCATGAACAGATGTCATATCTCCCAACATAGGAATAACACTTTCGATTATGGCGCCCATCATATTCACGGTCATTGACTTTGCCATTGATGTGATGCATCTTGAAGCAGCTAGTCTAACAGCAACAGAAGAATGGCGTATACATCTGAAAATGCATGGGAGAAGCATCAGTAGCTTTGGTCTTAAACTCTCATCCAACAAGGGAGAAATAGAACGTACCACCTGCAGCACAAAGAAGAACTAAAGGTAAGACAACTAAAGACTTTGCAAAAAAGGCCTACTGCTTTTTGACTTTTTTATTCAAACAAATATAAACTAGCACACGACCTTAAAAATATTGTGTTTATAATAATATACATGTTGTCTCAGAGAAGTTAATTCTTAGTAATAATGTAGATATCTGGAATCAAATATCCAATGTTATCCTTTAAAACTTATTGCTTAGTCTGCATGCAAAATAAGGAAAGCAACTAATATTCTAATGCAACTAATAGTTATAAAACATAGTCTTAGTATGCATAAAATATAATGAAAGCAACTAATATTCAAATGCAGCTAATAGTTAAACATATTGCTTACTATGCATGCAATATAAGGAAAGCAACAAATAATATTAAAATGCAGCTAATAGTTATATATGGTGTATACACTATACAGTATATTCAAGATAGCTCCTCAATACATCTCAACTTAAAGTTGTATACATCACCACTTGTAACAAACCACGATATATCAAGAATACACAATAAGACATACTCCCTCCGTCCTCAAAAGGATGTCTATAAGTAAACTAGAATTTTGTCCATGAAAGGACGACTTTAAGTACACAACCCAAATGAAAATATATATATGCTAATTTACCAAAAAGTGCACATAGCCCTGTACAACAACTCCACTCTCGAGCTAATTATGATATTTGTGTGGGTCCAAATAAAGAGTATACTATGATTAGAACAAATTTTATACTCTCTCCTCAAATTTCCCAACCTTAATTTTTCTGCCATTGAACATTTAGAGTCTTTAGACATCCTTTGGTGGATGGAGGTAGCACTTGTCAAAAAAAGAGATTCAAATGAATACAAGACCTTCACAACGAAAGCAAGAGAACTTAAAGGTGAGATTGGACGTGACTCGTTGATATCATGAACAGGTTCAACTAATAACCGCACAAAAGATTTCAAGCGCACACATGCATATACACATAAATATAATGTGGAAAATGACACAACTTTCCCATCACAAATTTATATGTACAGCAAATTTTTCAAGTAAAAAGGTCAGCACACAAAAGTAAAACTTGAAGACGTATACCTGGATATTATTTATCAAAACCTGAGGATCCTTAATATAATCAATAGATTGAATAATATGCTCATCATCTGCAGCAGCAGTCAGCCCCTCAAGACTACTGGGCTTAAGGATTTCAGTAAGGCAATCCCACAGCTTAGGAAGCTTATCAAATAATTCTGAACCAAACTTCTCGCACAAATGCTTCAACGCGAGTTCAGACCCTCGTCTACTAATAAATCCCTCTACCTTTGATCGATCTTCACCAGAAGCGGTATGAGCCTTCGACTTATGTTTACTGGTACTGGTTCCCATGAGATCTTGATCTTCAATAATCTCTGTGGAACTCAGAAGCCCAGCTTGAGGAGTTTCACGTGGATCCATGCACGTCAAATTACAAAGATTCTTAATTAACTTGTCATTTGGACTAGGCTTACGTGCAATACAATGATAAATAAGCTCTGCAAGGGCCTCAGCTGCGGTATTCTGCAGTATTTCCTCCTAAGGAATATAATACAGATTATAATTAGAAGGATATATGTTGTGAAAAGAACAGTACAGTACTCTAGAATTGTACCTGCTCTCTTTTAATAGAGGCCATCAAGGGTAAAATAATTGGATTAAGTTTCGCAGGAAGATCTGACATATGAACAACTGCAGCAGCAACTAAAGCACAGACAGTAACATGCAAATTACTCTGCAAATTGTACAGAAATAGTGAGGAAAAAAAACATGTAAAATAAGGGAAAACGAAAGACATCAGATTATAGCAACCAATATTGAAATTATAGTACTCTATATAAGGATTAACAATAAAGGACCACAGAACAGAAGCAAAAGGTTTTCCTTTAGGACCTCAAATAAGTAGCCTTTAGGGGTCAATGAAAAAATTTCAAACATACCTGAACACATTTCAAATAACCTGATGTTGTCAAAAGTCTTTGTTTTAGTGATTCCAGTTCATCCACAATGTGCCTCCCGGCAGAGTTTTCCCCAGCAGTATGATTACTACTTAGCAATGGAACCTTTGATGCAAAGTTTATTGCATCATCTGCCGTCAAGCTTTGCAGATCAAATTTGATAGATGACAAGAAATGTTTAAACATGCCACATGACTCAACAGCGCTAAACAATTGACTAGCCTCATTACGCATCTTTGCATATGTTCTTGAAAGCTCAGCATAAGGAAGAAGTGAATCTCTTGTAGGGAACGCAGGGTCGGTGCATGCTAATAAACCCAACAACCAGTTCTTAAGATTACTGGATATGCCAGGCTTAACCCCCATGATCTCAGAAGGGCTTCTGCTTTTCAACTCTTTGAACCAAGAAATAAGAACCATCGAAGCCACCTGATACAAAAAGAGATTTACCAAAAGTAATCTCAAGGAGGAAGGCTAAAAGAAAGTTAAATTTTATACTAATCAAGAAAGTACAACTAGAACCTGTCGCTGAACTCCAGATGTAGATGTAACAGTCTTCCATAAAGGATCAACTATATATTCAGTAGATATCTCATACAACTTAGATGCTAAAATTCCTAGAGCTGTTGCCGTAACAACTCGTGTGTTTGTCACTGACATTTCCAGGTCAGCACCGACAATTATCTTAACAGGATTGGTGGAAGCATCTCCATTCTTCTCCTGAGGAATAGTACCTTCTGCAGAACCCAAGGCAATATTTCTAGATACATCAATTTCAAGCCTCACAGCTCTCATCTTTGCTGCTGCTTTGAAGTGACTTTTACGAGGAATGGCTACAGGCCAGAACATTTTTGTAGCATCCATTGGTGAACCATATGGAGTAGCTGTGAGCTCTATCCAAGAAGATATGTATGTCTTTGCAGCAGCATCCAAATCTTCCACCGGGCACTAATAGCAATAATGGAGAATGAGGAACAAAATTTATATACATGAAATAATAAGCCGAAGGTTCTAAAGAAAATTCAGAAGGTAAATAACATATCGATAGGATGGCAAATTTAGCAATTAAAACTGCTGTAGTTCCACCAACTTTTGAAGTTGAGATGATTTATCTATTCATCTCCGAACATATTCCCAGCCTTTTAGTTCCTAAAGTTATCTTCTCTATTTCTTAAATAAAATTTTAACCCACCTCTGTAAGAACTGAATATATCATTATAAAGAGAGAAATAAGGGACGTCACAATTTAAATGAAACACAAAGAATTCCATTCAAATCAATAACCTGTAGAAGGAGTCTCCAAACCCTCTCTGAACACTCTAAAATTTCATCATTTGATTCCAGCAACAAGTTCTGGAAGACAATCCTAAGGGTATCACCCAGAATAGAGGATGGCCAGAAAGAACAAGTGAACTTAGAAATGCTCTTTCTGTAGCCAGCTTCAAGCAGCCGCTCCTGCATATGAAATTCTTAGTTTTAACAAAAGAACATGATTATATGAGTAAATGTAGCACCTATACGACATAGGGAAATACAAAAGAAATATAAGCCAACAAAATATATCTGGAAAAGAATGTAGAAATATGCATCCATTTCTGTGCAACTACAAATTAAAGTAAAGCAAAAACTGCATCAGGGAATTGAACTTTCCCAAAAAGATTGACAAAATGAAATTTGCAATCAGAAATTGTGCAATGGACAACTTAAAGAACTGTTTACCAGAGTGCGAATAGCAGAATAACGGACTGATGTAATACTATGCCTCATAAACGGCCATAATCTAGGCGCCAACGTTGATAACATGTAAGGACTTTCTTCAGAACTCATTCCTTCTCCAGTATCATCTACACAAACTGCTTCATTAAGATCAAATTCTTGTTTTTCTTTTGAAAGCAGGGCTCCAAACATCGTCTCATCCTGAGAATATATTTCTGCCAAAAGATTCATTACACTGCAACCAAAATAACACACCATCAGAATTATTTGAACATTTTTTTTCATGACGATGGAATGAAATTAGAACAAATACTAGCATAAATGATTATTTTCATTCTATTTTGATAGAAATAAGAAGTTTTGTTAAAAAGCAAAGAGATGCAAGCAAGATTGGCAAGGAGTGGTATATACACAAATAAAATGCCCAAATGAAGGACAATCCACCAATTCCTATACAAATCTGAAACAACAATTCCCCTTGAAGCCTCAATAGAGGAAGCACACAGCGAGGCAAGAATAAGATCTGCAAGCAGAAACATCCTGTCCATAACATAGTTGTCACGGCGTTATGGCGAGACGTAGCGATAGTTGACCGTCAGGACGCCTAGGTGATAAGGCGTCTGTATGGCGACAAGTTGTTAACAATATATCATTTATACATTATTTATTTTACTTAAAAAATATATTGAATAATAAAATTTTATATACATTAAAACTCAAAATATAATAAGTAACACTATGGAATATACTTAAAAACACAATTATATGAATACTTCACAATCAAAATTCAAAAATAAAACACTTAACATTAAAAACTAGTAGAACAAGTCAACAAATACTACGTAGAAAATAAAGAATCAACCAGTTCAACACTCATCACACATTATAAGTCTAATAAGTAATAAAATTACAATACATAGCAAGTCAATGGGTTATGATGATGAGTCATGGGTAAAAAATGACTTAATCACTTAATTTGGAAAGGCGTGAGCCTTGGCAACTCAACGTCTAAGGCGTCAACCTTGTCCTTCTCTAGTGCCAGGACGCCTAATCGTCAGCTAGGCGTGTTGTGACAACTATAGTCCATAAGTGAAGAGGAAATGCAAGTATCACTGAAGATTGCTTCCCCTTCATTCTAAATGCACCATAGAAGGGGAAATGGCATTAATGAAGTTAAACATCCACTTCTACAATTTCAATAATTCGTATCACTCATTAAGAAACTATCCACCATTTAATCAGATGTATAATTAAAAGTGGAAGTACATAGTAAAATTGAAGTTAGACCTGATTGTTGAAACACAAAAAACTAAAACCTCATTATCTCATCAGAGAAGTACATAACTTCAATTGAAAATTACTAGGTTATTTAAAAATACAACAGCAATTCACTGTTAAAGATGAGAAATTTTAACCTGCAGAAATTTAAGCTATTATAACCCATCAAACTCTTATAAAACATTACATGACTGATTTTTCATACATGAGGACAAAAGAGAGTATTATATCCCAAGATACTCATTTCTGAATTATTTAGACAAAAAAAAAAGTACCTGCTAGTGGATGGACTTAAATCATCCAGGTCAAGCAAGATGTCCCAGAGTAACATAATAATGGAATGCAATGTTCGAACTTTTAGAGAGGTAATAGCAGCTGCAGTAGGTATTAAGGCATTTGCAGCAACTGCTCTTACATCATCATCAGGATCCTCCAGCCCAGTCTTACATGCAGGGAGAACACAGTCGAGTAAATCATGAAGCATCTCCTAGTTTCAACAGAAGAATCATAGCAGGAATACAATAAGAAGCAGATTCCTTTGAATGTAATATACAACATAAGAACACTTAAAGGAAACAAGGAAATAATTGGGTGGGTAGTCAATATTCAATAAGCAGGAAAAAGATGAACCCACAAAAGCATTAAGACAAGAATAATATAAAATGGATATATACTTGGCAAAAAATATATGTGTGTGTGTGTGTGTGTAGATATATCTACTCCATTATCTATTATATTCATAGCAGAAAATTATGTAAAAAAAATTAGATAAAAGAAGAAAATTTCCCTGTATAAATTATGATTTCACAACTCTTATAGCCCCTTAACTTTTAGATTAGGCTTTCAAAGCCTATCGTGTGTACTGCATCCTAATGACAACCCAGACTTGTTTAGCACTTGCACATCAATAACACAAAGAACCCATTTGTCCTGACATTAGTTTTCTTCTATTTGCTTGAGTTCACCATCCTACTTCTACCATTCATATCAACTAGCGGTACAACTAAAACCCAAGGGAAACTTACCAAATGGACAAGCTTGAAATCAAAGATATGATTGGATTAATAGTTACAATATACTCTAAGTGATCTTCCAAACCGCATATTGGTATTTGTGTTTCTAAATATGGTACTCTTATGCATCAATACTCTAAATTTAGTGTACTGAAACATTTCTTTTTTATTTTACCTATATGTGCAGAAATATCATATCCTAACTTGGTATAGGATGATCAAACATCACATTTGCACTAACTTATTTTTAAGAACAATCAACTTGTTGATTTAACTAAAAGTCTTCCATAAAACTTAGTTTTATCGCATTTAGATTTTAAGTGAATTCCTAAGCCCTCATCTAAAGCTACCCTAGTGTATTGTATTTTTGCCTATGCAGAGTACCATGTACCCGTATCGGTTACACAAACCGACAAGAACCGCACTCAAGGTAACAATGGTTGTGCAAGCAGTCAACAAAACAATCAAAAGTACATATTCTACCTTTTGATAAAACTATTAGTTGTGTGGACAAATATAAGAGCAAAAGAAAAGGTATTAAACCGAATACCAAGCTGAAACATACCAATTTAAGTCGATTTGCTTTGATTCTGTAATCAGTAATCACATGGTTTGGTTATGGATTGAAGTTTGGTGACCAACTAAAATCATCTGGTAAAAAATCGATTTACATAAGGGGATTGGAGAGCAGCACTATTTTAAGTGTTTATCTTTGTTTTGATTCCACTGCTTCATGGTTGGGTGGACTTGTCCACTCTATTCATGTATCTTCTCTCTTTTATTAATTAAATTTTTTTCCATTAATAATAATACTACTAATGCCTTTATACTTGAGACTACAACAAAATTATGTGCCAGCAGAATTAGAGAACATGGTTTCAGTTCTTGCTCATAGCCACAATTTGCACATAAGAATGTGTCACACTCAAGATTACGGATTACCACAAACTACGAAAGCTATCAGGTATTCTCAGTCAATGTGTGAGAAGAACCTAAACAAACAAAATTACTGCAGACTAAACTTAGTCACAAATACATTATAAAAATATTTAAAATACATAATATATAAACAAAAACAAAATTTTACCTGTCGCACAGCAACCAGATATTTGATACCCAAAAGACTACCATGTCGAACTTCCCACTCTGGTCTACGCTGAAAGAAGCGAAAAACTAATTACAACAAATAAATAGTGACACAAATGTATGGTAAATAAAGTAGCAAAATTCTCACAACCCCTTCCCACTTTGGTCTAGACTGGAAGAAGCGAAGAATTAATTACAACATATATAATAGTGACACAATTGTATGGTAACAAAAGTAGAAAAATCCTCACAACCCCAAGCTCTAATATTAATGGGACAGCGTGAAACAAGTTGTTAGATTATATTTACCTGCAACTGCAGCAAGATATTCAATGTCTCGTGAACCAACCTGGGATGCATGTACTTGAGCACAGCACCCAATGCTTGTGCACAAGTTTCCCGAACTGGAGCAACAACCTGATCAGAGACATAGTCCCCAAAACTACAAAACATAGAAATGGTTGAAAATATAAATCTCCAAAAAGATTTATCATTTTAAAAAGCATCATGCAATAAGCCAAAAGGCTGATGCTCATAACTAATACAATGGAAAACAAAAAACATACCGATCGAGTGACAATACACACAAGAATCGAATCATACAATCTTGAAGAAATTCAGAATTTTTAAGCCATGAATGTCTAGCCAGTTTAACCAACTTCATCAGTTCACAATTTTCAGGAATATTTTTTAGTACGTCTGTCTTGCCCATGGCATCCTGATCTTCAGAAGAACTCTTTGCCTCTGTCATATCAACAGCTTCATTAGACAAATACCCAACACTGTCTAGGTAAGATTGAAACTCCATCTTGACAGAACTAACATTAAGCTCCCCATTAGCCTGCTGAGCAGGCAAATTCAATCCGCTAGCTTCAACCTTTATAGTAGCTTCAAAGGCACCATTACTGCTGGTCGAAATCATAGCATCGATCTGTTGGGATGATGAATGTTCCAACTTTGGCCTCTTCAGAATCATCTCAGACTCCTCTGTAGGAACTTGCAAATTCAAATCAATCTCCCTCTCTCTCTTCAATGTACTAGTGTTACCTTTATCTTTTGATTCAGAGAGCAAGCCAAAATTGCCACTCAGATCAGACATGAAAACTCCCGCAGAAGCACCTTGATGGGTTAAAATTTCTCTCAAAGCCATGACACTACCATGTCGAACCTCCCAAACTGAAACATATGAACAAACACTGTCAAGTAATAGGTAAATAAGAGAAGCTCCAAATGAAAAACTAGAATTTCATTTTGGATTACCAGGATCAAACATATCAAGGATGAGTTGTTCAACAAAACTATGGAAAGGCCATACTTCATCTCCATCATCTTCAATGCCTTCTTCATCAGTAATAGCATCTGAGAGTACCTGGTTTGAAAGATAAATTAAATGTTTTGCATCCCTCGTATAGCAGAGCGTACATATCCATCATCGGTGATAAACAACTACAATTGACAAACAACAGAAGGCTGCAAAATATATAAACCTACCTAGGACACAACCATGAATGAATTGGAATTGAATGCATCATTAACAGAAATGGTTGACTGTAGTTTAACTTTTCTCAAACAAAATGTTTTATTTTCACCTTCACAATACTGATAGGAAAGTATTCCTTTTATCAGAACCAAAGAACCAGAGGGGGAGGAAAGTAAATTTTACTATTACAAGCTATAAAGGCAATGACATCAAATTGTACCCTAATATTCAACATTCAGACAGACAAGGCATCTGACATGAAAGAACCAACCGATGTAGGCTCTTGAAGCCAAAAAGCACAAAAAGCATGGGAAAAGAAAGTGAATAATGGAAACCAGCCTCTGTCAACCCTCCCATACCTATAATTCCGTTCCTTCCATAAATCTTCTGCCGAATAGCGTGATACACCAAGTCTCGCCTTCACTTCCTTTCCTTTCTAACCTTCACCCTCTGCCAAGCCTGCATCATACTGATCGACCTCCGCATGCACTCCAGCATTGGGTATGATTCTCAAGAATGATAATCATCAGAAGAGAGGTAATTTCCCGGCTAGTAGGTGTGTCGTGATGTCAACATATTGAGACTTACTACTCCATTGTAAGGTGGCACAGAGCTTATGGACTATTTCTTCTCGATGTGTGAAATTTTGTGGGTGATTAAAAGATCAGTTTGTGAGATACTAGAGGCTTGGGCGTGAAGATTTGGAGGGAGTGGAAACAGTGCCACATTTTGGTGTCGCATAAAAAAGTTGGGGGATGATTTGTAAGGAGCAGAACTGCTATAGTTTAGAAGGCAAAGAGATACCTCTTGTTCATATCGGTCTGTTTTCCTTGGCCTGCTTTTCTTTTGACTTCATGAGATGCTGAGATTGAGTTGATAGGGTGTGCCTTTTATTTTACCTATGCATTTGTATATATTGGGTATACATGGGTTTGCTCCCTTTGGCACTTTATACGGAACATATGTACTTATCATAAAAAAAATCTTTGTCTATAAAATTTTCTTCCTTTATCCAAAAAAAAAAAAGATAGAAATGAAATGTAAATGTAAATCATCTTATCCCAGCAAAACAATAACCCCTTCATACAGTTAGATGGCAATGCAAAATAACTAGCACAAATAAAAACAAAAATAAGTATCACATGCCAATAAATGGTGTAAGCAAGAGGTCTACAGCAGAATTATTTCCTTGACTTTAAATCTGCAAGTACCAGAAAAATATGGATAACATTCTGATATACCTTATTAGAGGTTGATATCTCTGGACCAAATCCCTTAGGTGAGGCCACGTCTTGAGAATGTTGATCATCTGTATCTCCATCCTTAGACCATACTTTTGTTTGATCTTTCAAATTTATTTTAGCTTTTCGTTTCAATAGATTCAGTTCCCTAGCACTTGGCCTCCTAGACTTGAAACTGGGCACCATATTTGTCACCAGTTGCTGGACATTACGTACAGATCTTGAAGTATTATGTTGAGGCGCTATGCCATTCACAGGGGAGTTCAATTTGTGGACAATAAGGTCTTCATCTCTTATCATATCATTGACATCCATGAACTGCTCACACACATCCAAACCTAGGTATAAATCATAAACATGTTAGTGAAAGACGCAAATCTAAACATTTCTGTACTTGGGGCACAATAAATCAAAGACGCATACTACATTACACAGACTAGTGTTACCACAAACACAAAGGTAATTGATAAAAAAAATATGTAAGGACAAGGTGAGGAATATTTGCTAGTTCTAATTAGATCATAGAACATAATCAGCACACTAAAAAGTGGTACACATAAGTTCAAAGAAGCGGCCACGTTGCTAAAAAAATGGGCAACTCGGTTTGGTTTCTTTAGTCACCGCTCCGATGACGATCCACGGATTGTAATTTCAAGCATAAACAATGTAAAGGCTGAGTATAAGCGAAATTTTTCCGTAAAGGGAGAATAACCGTGCAACAGAAAAATAAAGGCGAAATAACGATGCCGCAGAGGAGGGGTAATAATAATAATAATAATAATATCCACATATTAACTTATCAAATAATAATAATTAAGAGAGAAGTAAAAAGAGGACAGATTTATAGCTATTTAGGTTCTTTTATTGTGTTTATGTACTTTTTAAAGTGTCTTAAAAACTTATTGTTTAATTATTATGCAATATAGCATTAGACAAGTCCGCCCGTATTATCATTTGCACAATGTTATGTATATTAGATTTTTTTTATTTTTATTTTGTTGTTCTTATTATTTAGTATGTTTTTCACATTAAAAAAAAATTGAAATTCCTTACTGTAATGATTGTGTGTATTGCCCGATACCAAAATCAAAACTGATACCAAGTGAAAAAAACCTTCTAAAACATAGGCCGCTACCGCGACTTTGAAACATGCACAAAAGATGTACAAACATAAACTTTATACTGATAAGGGTGAGAATGACAAGCGAGGGAAGAAAAAGAAAGTGACAAGAAAAGCACTTGTTACAATAGGTAACCAAACAACATACAAATCACCCACCCAAGCCTATAAGAATTTCCTCTACTTGTTTATTAACACAAGAACAAACTAATCTCACTTGCAATAAATTCAGATAATAACTAAAGTTGCATCTTATGAAAACAAAGGAAGAAAAGAATAGTCTCTATGCTTTACTTTAATGTCATGGTAACTTGGCACTTGCATTTAGGAGAATAAAATTGACCAATTGTTACCAAATATACCCCCAACTTACAAAGCAATTTTGCTCTTTAAAAGGACTAAGACTAAATTCCAATTTGCACCCTAAAATTGATTTGCGCCCTAAACTTTTTTTGAATTAAATGCACCTTATACTTTTAACAAGAAAACAAAATGCACACTCCGCATCATTTTCTAACCAAACATTCACCTAAAAATGAACATTATATCTCTCGATCCTCATATGAACTACCTCTATAATGTGGAAGTCTATAGGAATACTTCTAATTTTTCATAAGCTTGCATTTTCCAGTGAATATATGGCTGGAAATTGATGCGGAGTGTGCATTTTGTTTTCTCGCGAAAAGTATAGTGTGCAATTAATCCAAAATATAGTTTAGGGTACAAATCAATTTTAGGGTTCACGTTTAGGGAGCAAATTGGAATTTAGTCAAAGGGCTAGTGTGGTCCATGAAATAACACCCAATTAACTAATCAAATATTCCATCTTCTACTTTTTTAAGGATAGTATAGCCTTTTGGACTTATTCATTGTTTTAGAAAAATGACATTCCTTTTAGAATTTCCCGAAAAGAAAAGCAAGACAGCATAAGTGTAATGGAAGGAGTACTATTTAGATGTACTCCACAACATGTACCTGGAATAAAATTAAGACGTAGTACTTTCAGTGATACACGTTGGTTTTTACATATGATATGATATGTTTTGTACTAATGTTCTACATCAGCTTTATGTACTGTTATATTGATGCTACAAATCATAAGACTGTAATTTTTTTTTTGATTGGCAAAAATAAATTTCATTAAAACCTAAATAAAGAGCAAACAATGACGAATCCATAAGATTTGGGTTAGGCCACGAGAGAATTACAAAGCTTAATTTCCTCGTCTCTCCATAAGAGTGTAAATGACCACTATATGTTTCCAATTGGGTTCTATCACGTATCATCAATGATTGTTCTAATTTGAATGCTCTTGCACCGTTAGATATATGATGTCTTGTTTCGATACCACCGTTGAAATTCACTAATATGTTGCAACTTTGCAAGCCTTGGCCAATACGACAACCAAAACAATTTTGTAACTGTATATGGAGAGACGAGGGAGAGAAACAAAAAGGGAGGAAAGGCAGGGAATTCAACCAGCATCATTTCACGGCCTGTTAGTCCTTCACTTTTCAAAATCCAAGTGAACCACATTAATACATAATAAATATTAATTTTACATAATTACTTTGTGGTGGGAAACCAAATGCCCAGTGTGAATGGTGATCAACTCAATCTTATTTCTTAAAATCTTCATGGGCAAATGAAACTCAAGACTGATCAAGAAAAAATTAGTAGAATTTCAAAAACGTCATTCCACAAGTCAACACAACTAGTGAACACGTGATTTGACAAAGGGACATTCAAAAAGGCAGTAGGAGAGTAACAACTTAATGTATTAACATGGTCCACAAGAGGAAACAAAAAAGAGAGAGCTATATGGAGAACAAAGCCTTGGTGATGTAGGACAAGGTGGAAAGAAATAATAAAATACATATCCCCGCAGAGAATCAGTAAAGAAACACACAAGTACAAAATTTTATTCTCAAATCAATTCATATTTCATAATTTGAAAGATAATAAGGTATTACAATGCTTAAATAAAAAAACCAATACTTCGAGATTAAGAAAATCTTAAAAAGGAAACAATCTCCTAACTAAAATCTCCTACTATAATAAAATTCTCCTAATTAAAATCTACTACTATAATTAAATCTTCTAATTAAAATCTAATACTATAATTAAATCTTCTAGAATATCCTACGAAATAATTACATTAATAATCCAATATTTATTCCTAAATAATAATACAAAATTAATAATAATTTCTTGAGTTTCTTCTATACCGCATCAATTGGAATTGCTTAACAACACAAACACCATATATGGAGAACTATTTCAAAAGCATAGTTGGAGAACAAAGCCACAACATAAAATGCTTTAAATGGCCTATAAACCTTTCTTTAGTATTTTCAAATCCTATCAAGAACTGTATCTGTAAACCATATATTAGCAGAACTTTTATGCGCCAATCTTAAGATTGCCATAGCAGGAAGTCTAGGAACTGATTTTAAACTTAACATAGAGAAAAAAGAGAAATAATTTATCTAATCAAGTTGCATATTAACACCAAACTGCAAGACCTAATATTAGGATATAAAAATCCAATTCTTTGGAGCTACAAAAAGGATATATTTGAAATGAGTAGGTAGAGAGGTCTATGAATCACACATAAAACATGTTTCATGCTTTAGTCAGTTTTACTGATTGCAACACACATTAGAACTTCGCTCAGACTGCCAAGTGTCAATTGCATGTGAGGTTTCTTCCAAACTGCCAGATTTACATATTAGAAATGGGAAATCAAATATGACAAAGACCAAGCTCATTAGATATCAATTGTTTTAAAAAAAATAGACAGAGAGTTGATGCTACATCAAGTTAAGAATCAAGACTAATGTTATTAGTCAGTGACTCAAGATCGAATAAGTACTTGAAATTGAATTATATATAATAAATAAAAGGCTAGATTAAAAAATAAAACATAATAGGAATTCTAAGGAGTATACATTTTTGAAAGTCCAAGACATTTATATGGAGCTAGACCAAGGACATATCTGAAGACAACAATTTGACAACTCTTGGAGATTTTTTAAATGATAATGTGAAACTAACTCACCCAATCGTCGTCGAAGATTTTGTTTCTGTCTAGCTAATCTCTCCCTTGGGTTCTTGGTGTTATCACTTGCAATATCGTACTCCTACACAAAATAAAATAAAATAAAAGGTTATAAAGTTAATTGCATGCACAAATATGTAAGAATACATCGAGGCTCTTTCATTGAGAAAGTCATAATTTATTCTTTCTTAAAAAAATTCTTTGGATAAGCTAGATCTACATGAAATAAATAACTAAGTATAAGTCGTATTTTATTTCTTAGACTTAGAAACCTTAGAGATTTCATCTGAGCAGAGGCCGAAGGCACATAGGAAGGAGTGGGGTTAATTGACCGCACTGAAATTTTATTTTATTTTTTTATAATGTATGACAAATTTAAAAAAATTTAGGTGTAATATATAAATTAACCCCACTAAAATATATATTTTCTAATATACGGGGTCAAATTGAAATTTTTTAACTTTTTCAATCAAATCTCAATTTCATACCCCCCCCCCCCCCCCCCCGGGTTATCTATATATGTATCTCTCTATAATCTTTTTAAATTAAATAATAATCTAATTTACATTATTTACTAAAACTATTAAGATATCAATTATTTATGACCAAATTTGTGATTAGAAAAGTCTACTAGGTGTCAATAAGGTGTATATACATGTGGTGAGTGGGTGTGTATATATACATATATACACTCACGTTGCTGTTGATCTGTTAACTTGAAATATCTTGGAAAATTACAGTTTATACCCCAAGGTTTCATAAAAAAAATTAAAATACCCCCTGAACTTTTAAATTTTTACATATTCACCCTTAAACTTTATATTTTTATAGTTTAGCCCCTGAAGTTTCTGTAATTTCATTTTAGTCCCTATACTTGCAATTGGTGGGGATCCGTCTCACAAAGAGATATCCGTCTCACGAAGAGATATTCTCACACCAAGAATTACACAAATCATTCAATTCAATAATTCAATCTATATAAAATAATGCATTACAACCATATTTATAATATCCTAAATAACTCAACTACCCTAGATAGGACTCTTAAAAGATAAATATAAACTAAATAAGATAACTACAAATTATACACTTTAATTAAAATACAAATTCTAATACAATAACATTTAATTTATGGGTGTCAAGCTTCCAAATCCATTTATATTGACCCAACCAATTTTCGCGGGCTCTTCACCTTCTTCGTCCTGCATCAATTAAATTAAAATGCATAATTTGTAATTACTTTATTTAGTTTATATTTATCTTTTAAGAGTCCTATCTAGGGTAATTGAGGTATTTATGATATTATAAATAGGGTTGTAATGCATTATTTCATATAGATTGAATTGAATGACTTGTGTAATTTTCGGTGTGAGAATATCTCTTCGTGAAACGGATCCCCAAGAAAGGGAAAGAAGAAGAAGACTAACGCTGCTGCTGATTTGTTAACTTGAAATATCTTGGCAAATTACAATTTATACCCCAAGGTTTCATATTTTTTTTAAAATACAACTTCTAATACAATAACATTTAATTTATGGGCTTCAAGCTTCCAAATCCATTTATATTGACCCAACCAATTTTTCCTAGAGTTTTCAATAAAGTTAGCTAGCCCGTTTTCTTGTAGAAGTTTCTTCATTCAAGCAACAGTGCAGAAAAAGAACAAAATGACGTGAGAAGCCGGGGACGAAAAGCAAAACGAATGATAGCTTTCAGACTTTATGATTGTCGTTCGTGCACTTGTCCTAAATGGAAGGCCCCAAGGATTTCGAATAGCAATACGCCAGTATTATTCTAGGGTCTCTTCGTTTGAGTTCTGACTTCTGCCATATCATTGGTTGTGGTTTTAGTGAATTCCTTTTTTCCCTTTTATTAAATCATAGCAGGGACAACAAACTTCTTTTATTTGGGGGTTCATCAGACTAGCTCAAAACAATGGTTTTCAGAAGAAAAGAGAGAAGAAAATAGAAGGGGAAGACCAACATCACTCGAAACAGAAGAGAGAAATCAAATTCGGAACTTAATTTGAAAGCCATATTGTGATTTCTTCTCTGCTCTTTTTTCCTATTTAATCGTTGCATTATTTTTTGCTTTTTTATGCTATTATTTTCTGCTCATTTTGTTTCCATTTTCTGCTCATATTTTCTACTATAGTTCTGGTTTAATTCGGCATTATTTTCTGTTTCATTGACTGAATATGTTCTTACAATTAATTTTCCTTATTTTCTGATCCTTGTACCTGGTAAGCATGAGTGGATGGTAGACTTTGTCCCTAGAAAGGACCTTTTGCTGTTGACATATCTATAGGATAACTGTTTAATTGTTATTTGTCAAGCCTAACCCTAGTTAAGCAGACAATTGCGAACAATAAGGAATGATTATCACCTAACATCGAGTGTTAATTGAAGAATCAAGGCAAAATGATCTAGAACACAGCTAATCACAGTGTAACAGTGGTGGACAGTAAAAGAAAATGGTTCTGAACAGTAATTTTGAACCAAGGAATAGGGACTAAAATAGTTAACTTGGAGAGGAAGTTTGACAGATTCAATGGACAAGCCATTTGATTCACAAGATTCATATATCAAGTCACACTATCTATACCCCTCTACTTACAAAAATCCTACTATTTAGTAAAATGCAAAAATGCACCATGTGGTAACAAACTACCCATGGGCCTTACTTTTAGAATATTCTAACTAACTAGTTAAGTCCCAAAGTTAGTTATTGGGAATTGTATTTCCACAAGGGAAATTTGATATTTCCACAAGACCTTACTCACATGAATGTAGGTCCTATTTACTATTCATGTGAGTCTTGTGGAACTTTCAAATTTTCATATGGAAATATCAATTTCCTAGTTATTTCTCTCTTTGGCCCTTAGACTTGCATTATTTGACTTTTCAGCTTGCAAGCAACCTCCTTGGAGAGGATAAAGTTTGAAGTTTTATAATCTAGAAAGAGAAACCTTTTGAACAATATCATGTCTTTCAAAATATCAGAAGTAAACAGTGAAGTTGTGTTCCTGTGATTCATTGTACTACATGCAATATTTGAAATGATAGGATGCTGTTTTCTGAGTTAGACTTATAATTTGATCCTTCCTTAAAAGTGAGGCCATCTTCCCCACCCAAAAAGAGTATCATAAAAATAAATAAGTAAACAATTTTTCAGAGATAAATACACGAGGCCACAGAAACACTCCTACTGGTGCAGGAGTGTACAGCAGTTACAAAACATCACTGTTTACGTGCAAAATAGAAGATAAATTACTGTTCATCTTATCCCATCAGAGACAACAAAACCATGCATCATCTCGCCTGACTTGGGCCATCACCACCATAGCTTAAGCTGTCACCATCACTGATAGATCCAACCACCATCACATTCCTAAACCACAGCCACCATCTGCAAACTACCCATGTTACACCATCTTTATTACAATCTCCTGTTTGCTACCACCATATCGTTGATATAACGAGAACTCAAAGCTTTTTATATTTATATTTGGAGTTTTTATAAGGTTTAATGTAAGAGTAATTGATGTAATTATTTATTTATTAGCGGGGATTTAAGACATTTTTTATAGTGATTACGTTTTTAATATTTAGTAAAACTATTTTAGCCATCAATTATTTTATTGTTTCCCAAATAATATTAGAATTTTGAGTCTCTATAAATGTTGATGTACTCCCTACAAATTAATAACATTACAGAATACATTATTGATTATTGATATTTAGTTATGAGCTATTTTTCTCTCTTCTACGGTGGAGAAAACCTTGGTATAGTGGTGTGCAGATAATCACCCAAGCAAAAGATTTTTGGGGCAGTGAGGTGCGGAGCCTCGCCCGAGTTAATTTTCGGTTGTTTCTTTCAACTATCTTTGTTCCAAAATTTGTCCTACATCAGCCACCCACCAAAACCGAGCTTGTGCCTTTCCCTCGTATTTTCTTTTTCTTTTCTGTTTTGCTTTATAATATTTTGATAGAAAAGAAATTTAGTAATAGGGAAGGAAATTACAAAAAGAGAACAATGAGTCCTCCTAAAAGAAAAAGAAATGAAAAGAATAAAGCCCTAAAAAGCAAGGCTGGTTGATGTAAGCCAATATTTAAAAAAAAATAACGAAAAAGATAAATTTTGCCTATCCACTCCAAGAAATTGACCACACCAGAGTGTTTTGAGCTCACTCCGCAGAGATCACTCACGTCCACAGACAAAAGAGAGATAACATCTCATTCAAATTTCTATAATCAATAGTCTAATTTGTATATCGTCTTGTGGGGATTATTACATCACTAAACCCTAAAATCTCAAAAAACTTTCCCTAGCGCACAGTGTATAGGTAGTAAATTTTCTAAAACCTTCTAAAAGAAATGTCACTGAAGCAAAGTGCCATAAATGTTAAACAATAACCGCCATGCTGCCAAACTGTCTTCCCCTGATATGAAAGCATGGTCAAACTAGGACAGCAGTACAAAAAGTAAAATGGCTTCAAGAGAACTTCTATAAAACCCACTACAGTACCTGTCCGCCAGATGCCAACAGAGACCCAAACTCCAACACCTTATTAAGATCGTAGCTGTTACAGTGGGATATTTTATGCTGTTAGTCATGGGAAAGAATAAACATAAAAGGAAAAAGCATATTATCTTCTTATTTTGTACACAAAATCAATCTTCTACATAAAGTATGAGACAGAAAAGACTATCCAGATACAAAAACCTACGTTGAGAAAAAATAAATATAAAACCAACTATTATAGCAAGCAATGACCTTCTAAATGAAGCCCCAGCAACAAAATTAGGATGAAAGTTAGGCCATGCAACTACATCTTCTGCAGAACCAGGAATTCCTTCCTCTGCCATCTTTGTCTGAACGCAAGTACAGAGATCAGTCAAGGATGTATGCTTGGCGCTCTCAGCAATAGCTCCAATGGCATGAGCAGCCGCAACTCTAGTATCCCAGTTTTTACTACGGAGATATTGAGAAACCTGCAAAAAATATACTATAGGGTTAAGACAAATTGTTAACAAAAAAAAAAAAGATTCCTCATCAACATGAGCTAAATGGATAAAGCTTCATTTAGTAGCATCATAAGCTAACACAAAAAAATAATGACATCGAATGACAGCTCAAGCCCATTAAACCAAGAAGTAATATAAATGAGAATTAGATAGCTAAGACACATACGACTCCAAAGCATATATTAACAGAAATGGAAGTGCACGGCAAACAAGTTATGTCACTGACTGAAATGGGTCAGTAAGGCTTTATGCGTTTAATAATTGTTAAGAAATAGAATTCAAACCTACGCAGAGCTAGAATTCCAAACGGAATCAAAATTTGACCTACTTGAGAGTTGAGATTAAAATCAGAAGGTCTATTAAAATGCTCCTACACTGTACACCAACCTGTTTGCTTTTCAGTGCAATTATTTAATACATTTATCTTCCTCTACAGCATTAGTCAAGACAATTTGCAATTAAGAGTAAAGTCGAAGCTATTTTCTAATGAGGACATGGAATCCTCCAAGCAAAAGAACAAAAGTAAAGGGCTAATGGAGAGCAGACCACCAATCTCTATGGATATCATACAATGCACGCCCTCTAAAGTGCTTGTACAGTCTCGCTTCTGCAACAAATTTTTATTATCATAGTTTTTAAGGCGCTTATGCTAGGCGAGGCGGTACCAGGAGCCTAAGCGCCTAAGCGCCTAAGCGATAAATTATTCCTTGTGGGTTTGACTGGTTCTTGTCTAAGTTTTCGATAGACACTATCCACTTGCAATTATTAAAATTTTACATATCAATGTACACTTTCCTCAAGCTGACGCAAAAAATTTCTCATACCGAACTTGTAGACAGCAGGGTGAAAAATCTTACTATTGGAGACCCTTAATCAAGACATCAACAACTTGATCCCCCGACTTTACATATGGGATACAAATGAGACCATTACTTAGTTAAATGACAATCGATCTCAATATGGGATACAAATGAGACCATTACTTAGTTAAATGACAATCAATTTCAATATGCTTTGTCTTGTCGCGTTGTACCAAATTATGAGTAATGCTGAATCACATAACAACTTCATAAGAATACCAAATGTAATCCCCAACTCTGTCAGATTGTGCCACAAGAGCTCACACGCACCAATGTTATATAGCCTTGTAACTAAGTTACCTCCAACAAAAGCACAAAACAAGAGCACAACAGCCAGCAGTTACCTCCAAGTAACTAAGTTTACCTGCAACAAAAGCACAACAGCCAGAAGTTAAATGCCTATCCTCCACTGAGCCAACCCAATAAGAATGAGTGTAACCTTTGATGTGGAGATAATTATCTTACGAAACAAGATACCCTTTCCATGAGTCAACTTTAAGTACTACCTCCATGTGAGTGTGACGTGGATTAGGCATTTATGACTCACAACTCCCTCCGCATTAGCAATCTCTAGTCAAATATCTTGAGGGAAAATAAGCCCTACCCATGATCTGATATCTCTCCTTTTCAACTAGATTACGAACACCATATGATTGGCCTCAATAGGGGAATTTGTTGACTTGCAACCCAACATGCCAATTTCAGCTATATGATCAAGGGCATATTCCCATTAAGACAAGATACCGCTATTTGATTTAGTAACCACAATCCCACAAAGGCACAAAAATAAATCAAATTACCCAAGTGGTTGACTTCAGAGTCCACAGATATCCAAGCCCTGAGAGCTATGAAGCAACTACAACACGGGACACGAACGCGACACAATACACGGCATTTTCCCAAAAAATAGGATACAATATATATATAATAAATAAACGTATTTCTACAATAAATAAATATGGGCTATTCATTTATAAATTACAATCAATAACATATTATGATATTGTACTACTATAACCACAATGTAAAAAAGGCTACATTTAGGTACCAAATTGTTACAATAAAGTAAAAAAAATATATTTTTTTCAATTTGACCCAGCAAGTGTCCAGCTGCGTCCATGGCATGCCAAGCCACGTCCATCGAGTTCCAAGCCGCGTCCATCGCATGCCCAGCCGCGTCCATGGGGTGCCCAGCCATGACCATGGTGTATCCTGTCGTGTCCTACCAGTGTCCGACATCTAAATAATTTTTAAAAAATAAACATAATTATGAGTGCGTGTCGGGGACGTGTCCAAGGTGTGTCCGTGTCCAACACGACCCCGACACCGATCGGAGGCCTCTGAGAGGTGTTTGTGCTTCATAGCTTCAGAGCATCTACCTCTCCCTAATCATCACTCATCACAACAATGTGCGAACAGTTAGCTCGATAGTCAACCATATTACCCATCATGAAACATATGATCTATCGCACAATTTGTATTGTACAACCACATTGCAAGAGACTTAGTACACTAAAATAAGAGAGAAAGGAATCATTATGATGGTTTGTAGAAAAGCTGGCTCAACCTTGTTTCTTTTTAGATAAAAGTTTCTCACACTAAAGAGAGAAATTCTATGCGGACCAACTATAAACTCATGTTTTATAACATCAACATAAATGTTTTCTCTTACATCCTTCACCCTCCGCCAAATTAATTTCCCTCGTGCACAGCTATCTCAAAAGTGAACATGTTCATATATGAATATGTAAACTTATTTTTTTTAAGTGATAGCAACGGCAATGATGGTGTCTCCACTCTCCATGTGATGCGGATTTGGCCAAGAGATTAATTAGTATTATTATTAAATATGTTATATTATTATTTAAATAAAAACAATTGTAACTAGTGATTATCGTTTAATTATATTCATTAGATTATCTAATGCATTTTGTATCTAGTAGATAATAGTTAGGGATTTGTTTCCTTTTTAGGTTACCTAGGTAGTATTAGAATTTGACTTGGTCTCCAGATTCTAAGGTTTCCTTTAGTTTATAGTGCACTTCAAATTTAATATATTAATTGATTTTTATATTGGTTTATGTCATTGTATCTTCTGGCATAATTCCTATTTCCTCATTATTTCTTCCTTCCACCAAGTGCTACATCAGATGAATCAGATGGTGTAAAAACAAAACCTAATGTGGACCACGGAGTTTAAAGAGCTTAAAATTCTATTTATATGGAAACTGAAATTATTCTGTAATTATATATTAGAGGTTTAATAATGGGAGTTTAGGATATTTTATATTGATCAGGGAGTTTCTTATTTAGTTAGGTCATTTTAGTCCTGTAGTACAATATTATTCCCCAATTAAAATTAAGATTTTATTCTTATAAATAGTTTAGTAATCCCCACAAATTAAAGAGTCTAGACTACTCATTATTAAAATTTGACAATTTGAGTGACTTTAAGCATCTTTTGTCTGCAGACACGGAGTGATCTTTGTGGGGAGACCTCAAAACATCCTGTGGGGTGGCTGATTTTCAGCTAGGCAAAAATCTATCTTTTTTATTATGTTACATCTTTTAAATTCTTGTTCTACATCACCAAATACCAACCAGCATGTAGAAGAACTAATATTGTCAAATGCAATACAGTGAACTAATTCATTAATGCATTCATACAGGTGTCATTTTCATCATGCACCAGGTATGGCAGCATAATGGAGCCAAAACTTTTCTTTATAAGAGAATAATACGCACAGTTTAATATTTGTGGCTTGTTATATTTAAGTCCAAAGTTCTGATCATTAAGATTTGAGACAGCTTTGACAAAATAAGGGGGTAAAGGTTGTATATTCTATTCGTCAGAATGAAGAAAGTCGCTGTTCCTAAATAGTTACACATTTTCCCCATTTCCTCATAAAATATTGCTTTCATGTTTAAGAAGTGGCACTTGCCCATCATGACAAATGATAGCTTCACACTTGAGTGACTGCTGAACTTGATATTACCTCTTAGTGGTCATTAGTGCTGCAGATAAGCAAGCTATATTCATAAAGTGTTGTGAGCGTTTAATTTAACCTGCCACAAAAGTACAATGTCCTGTCTTTTAAGTTTTTCAAATATATGATACTACAATGACATTACACCAGTGTTCAAACAGACACCTAAACTCACTTAAGAACCAATCCCACACTGGCAAGCTATATAAATCTATACACTACTAAAACATCAATTCTCAATGATTTAAGCAAATAGCATAAATAAGAGAAGCACACAATACTATAAGCATGATATTCTTGATAGAGAATAAAAAAACACAAAAACTCAAGAAATGACTAAAAATTCTGGCTGCAACACACACCTTACATAACAGAGAGTTCAAGTCCTGAGGATAAGATTTGGCAATGTCACCCAACTGCCGAGCTGCTGTAAACCTTGTTGCTTGTGTTGAACCAGCTTACAATTTGGTTAAAGAAACACACCACCCAAGCACAGGGGCCTGTACCAGGATCTCTATATTTGTCTTTTCCCCTTTATCTTTTTGGTATTTTGGCAAATTTGATACAGTATCAAAAATAACCATGCAAAACTTTAAAACTATATTATCACATTATCCACTTATTCTTCTTTGAACAGAAAACCAACCAGTGTTGATTATTGTCAAGATCTTCTGCCCAAGACCAGGAACCCAAGATTAAGTGCACATAAATACATATGTGACACAAGAAAGCCCATGAATTATATAACTAATCTAACACAGATAAAAGGAAATTTTTTTATATATAGATATGAAATGGGGTTAAACAAGAAGATTATAAAAGGATACTGTCCAGTAAAGTGAGCAGTCGGTGTAGCCGAGAAGATTGCTGAGCCATATTGCTTTTTAATCAAATACCCAGTAACAACAAATCAGCAATCCCGCAGACCAAACCACAGCATTTCAAATTCAATCCAATTAATTGCATTTCTATCCCTTAAAAGATGACAAATCACACTAGTATTAAAAATTAAACACTAAACCAAATAAACTAGCCGTAAAAATCACATCTTGGTTCACCTATACCCACATTATCCATAAAACAAAAGGGCAATTTACAATCCCAAATTAAAGTTTGCTGCCCAATCCGAAAATTTGGAATTTTAAAATCCCAAATGCTATCTATTATTCGAAATTGTAACAATCCTGGTTGCATTTAGATGAATTAACTTGAGTACCAAATTAACAGATTCATATGACTGAATGAGGAGATAGAATTGATAGCCCAAAAAATAGAGAATTGATACCGAAAAAGTAAGGGAAATAGAGATTACTCAGAGATCAAAGAAGATGAAATTGCTTCAAATATTAGCAATCGTCTTTTTTTGGCCTGAATTATCTGGGCTATACTGGCTAAGATCGAAGAGAACCCTAAAATGGATGCATGTTATGCGTTTTTATGTGTTGCATGAGTAATCTTCATTATATATAGAGTTGTAAATTTTAACATATTCTTTACTGTTCTACGCCAGACAAAATAAAATAAATAATTATTTTCTGCATCTAATTAAATATTTGTGAATAAATAAAAATATAGACCACTTTTGATTTTATCTTTCTAAAAGAAAATAGAACCACTTTTGATTTTATCTTAGTATCGGTCTTAGGGTAGAATTATTATATTGTTAATATATTTTGTATACTTATTTCTTATAGAGTAATTCATTTTTATTTTTATTGATAACTTTATTATCTTATGCTAATATTTTAATAATAACAATTTAATAGTAATAGATTAATATTTGTCTGAGATGATCTTCATAAAAAAAATGATTCTTTCTAAAAATATATTATTTAACTAATAATATAAATTTATATATAAATATCTATTAATAAGAAATAATTAAATTTGAAAGAAAAAATCTACAATAATATTTAATCTATTCAAATAATTAAAGTAACAGAATTTTCATCAAAATGATTAACCTATTTATATATTCATAATGATAAAATCTTACTTAATTAAATTCAAATTGTTATAATTATATATTATAATAATAATTTTTTTCATAACTAGATATCATTGACAACAAGAGTATGAATTTTAATGGAACACTAACTAAATCAAAATTATATGAAAATAAAAGATGATTGTAAAGAGATAATTATACAAATATGAATATAGATAAAAATAGTATGGAAGGAAAATTAGTCAAGCAGTCTTTGTCTAACGTTTTTTAGTTGAATAATTAAAATAATATTCATACATTCATCTATTTATGTAATACTAAAATTTTACTTAAAATTGGACAACTATTATTATTATTATTATTATTATTATTATTATTATTATTATTATTATTATTATTATTATTATTATTATTAAATAGTTAAATAATGATGTTAGATCTTCATTTTTTATAAAATTTTAATGATAACAAATATTTAGGAAAATAAGAAAAAGAATAATAAAAATAAAATCCTCTCCATAGATTTTATTTTTGTTTTTAATTCTTATCTCAAAAAACCTACAAAAATACTTTTCAACTTATATTGAATTTATTTTGAATGACCTTGATAATATAATATCAAGTGTTATGAAAATAATTCATATAGTAACATTTCTCAAGACAAGAGAGTTTTCTTATATAAAATAATTTTTTAAAATATTCATTTTTGAAAAATATACCTTAAAACTCACTTTAATTGTCGATTCCAAAATAAATGTTTAAAGGTAATACACTTGCAAAATTCGATCAAGGCATTTGTTTAGTCAACTTAACTAATTTCATAGTTGACCATCGATGAGTTGCATTCTTGCACCAAAGTTATTGCACCAAAAAAAATTCTCTCTCTTCTTACATCCTAGCCAAATGTTTATTTGGTTGATGAGAATGATCTTGTCCACTCAAATTTTAAAATTCCTATATAATCACAACCATTAAAATTAGATTGGACCAAAATATTCTAACCTTAGAATTTCTTACAAATAGGAAGTTTTTTCTTTCTTTTTCATTCATCAATTTACAAAAAGGAAAGCAAACTCTTTTACCTACATATTCTTTCCACAAAATTTTCTAAAACTCTTTTAAATTTCTTAGTCATTCTAGTGAAGAAGAAATTGGTCCAATTATCGAGATAAGTATTTGTTAATTTGTGCATTAATCTACTTTATCTCTTAACTATCATCTATATTATTTTACAAATTTATATATATAATAAAAAAATATAGATGTATATATATATATATTGTAATGACTATGAATTTTATTAGACATTGTAATTATGATTATTAAATAATTAGTAATGAATTAAAAATTTTATACTAATTAATTGTGCATTAGATAATTGAATAAATATACTTGTGTATGTATATAGTTATTTAAAGTAATAAAGCAAGATGTTATAATTAACTAAAGCAAATCTAATTGGATTATATTTTAAATTCAAATGAGTTGTTAAATTAGGTCAATTAAATTTACCTAATAGTATATGTAATTAATTAAACCCTAGTCCAATGCTTGATTTAATTAAATGTGATATATGTGAATTAATGTTAGCCCAACAGAACATTTAAATTGAGTCCAACCAAATTAAATGGATGAGCCCAGTGTATTAAATTATAGAGTCAAATGTGGAGCCCAATAGAAAGTCAAAATTGGTCAACATTAATATATATAAGTGTATATATATATATAGATGTATATATGTGTAATTAAAGCATAAAAATAAAGCAAAAATGGCCATAAATAGGCCATTTGGCCGGTCATGGTGGGCCCCACAAGGGGGTGGCTTGTTTGCTCACATTGCTTCTAACACACATTATGTCATAGTTGTTCAACCACTCATGTCATTCAACTAGTCAACCACATGGTCATTCAATGCAATAGTAATTCAAATTAGCTACTAAATTGACTATATTGGTGAATTAGGGAAGTTAATGAAGAATTTGTAGAGTGCTATAAATAGAGTGTTCTACACTTGTGTTATGTTGGTTAGTTCATTTGTAAGCATTTCTAGAGAGAAAAAGTAAGAGCATTTGAGAGAGAAAAGAGAGAAACACTTGTGAGTTGTGAGAAATTGCTAGATGAAGTGCTTGGTGGATGTCCAATAGCCTCATATCATACTTTGGTAGGAGAAGAAGAAGAGCACACAAGTCATTAAGGTTTAAAAGTACTCCAACCATTTCATATTTCATTTTTATAGTCTATATGTGTTTTAATCGGTTAAAATATATTTTTAATCGATCAAAACTTGTTTTGATGGTCTAGAAGTCTTAAATTATGTTATATATGTATATTCATGGTTTGATGTGGTTATATCATGTTTTGGTATGTGTGGATTGCATAAAAATGAAAGTAATGTCCATAATGAATTTTACCGGTAAAACCTTAGTTAAGCATGTGAAGTTTTATGTTGTAGTTTGAAATGTACAAGTTGGAAAATGGATTTTTATGGCTAGAAAGTTACATACATGAATTTTAAAGAAAATCCAGCTTGAAGCTTTCAAAAATAATGAAAAACAAATGAGTTATGGCTTTTACCGCAAAGTAGGTCATTTTTAAACACTAAGTGGTTCGATCTTTAAATTTCGTGTAAAACGTTTTCAAAAAATGTGATCGAACCATGAAATGTTGTAAAACAAGAAGTTAGGAACACATCAACACTGATTTTGTGTCATTTGGATGTGTAGATTTCATTTTATCAAGGTTTGAATCAAAAGTGTCAAAACTGTCAAAAATCTTGAAATTGAAAAATGTTTCTGCCGGACAGCGCCAAGGCACGGTGTTTCAGTATATACACAGCGCCAGGGCGCCGTGTACTGTTCCGGGAAAAAAATTGAAATTCGAACCGGGTTGGGTCGGGCCAAAAAATAAAAAATGCTCCAAAAATCATTTTTTTTTTTGGACTTAATAAATGTATTTTTAAAGTTGTAGATAATTGATTTAATAATTAAAAGTGTATAAATATTATTAAAGGATTAATAATATAATTAAGTTAATAAAATATTATTAAATAAATAATAATATTAGAATACGAATAAAATATTATTGAATGATTAATAATATTAGATAATTAATAAAATATTATTAAATGATTAATAATATTAGATATTTAATAAAATATTATTAAGTGATTAATAATATTAGATAATTAATAAAATATTATTAAATGATTAATAATATTAAATATTTAATAAAATATTATTAAGTGATTAATAATATTAGATAATTAATAAAATATTATTAAATAGTTAATAATATTAGATAATGATTAATAATATTAGATAATTAAAAAAATATTATTAAATAGTTAATAATATTAACTAATGATTAAAATATTATTAAATAATTAAAAATATTAGATAATTAATAAAATATTATTAAATAGTTAATAATATTAGATAATTAATAAAATATTATTAAATAATTAATAATATTAGAAGATTAATAAAATATTATTAAATGATTAATAATATTATAAGAATAATTAAATATTATTAAATTATTAATAATATTAGATAAGTGTATGATCTATATTAGATATTTAATATAGATTTTATGTGATTGAAATATTATCAAGTAATGATAATATTTCCTAAGTGTTAATATACCCATAAATCTATAATTATGTGGTTACGAAAGAGTTATAAAGGTTATCATATATATGTGTATATGGTATTAATTTAAGATCAAATTGATTAATTGTTAGGTCTGTTCAAAGCGAATTAAATTGAATTTATTAGTAGTAGATTACGTACGAGACAAGTTTTTCTTAACCCTAACTTGTATTTATTGTTGCAAGTTTTTTTCAACTTTATTTACATTGAGCAATTCAATTATTATTGAGCAAGTATCTACACTTGTAGTTATTTGACAGAGTTTTAAATGGGTTAATTATCAAAAATTATTCCACATCATTATTGTTATTGTATTCGCACATAGTGCATTTGCAAATGTATAGTTCAGTAATTCAAGAATTGTTTAAGAAAGTCTAAGCTAATTGTTTCAGTTAGACAATGCAAGTTAAATTTATCACATTGAATATTTTAAAAACTTATCCAAACCATTGGTTGGTGTGGATTCTTATAGTAAGACTGAGAATGAACAACCCTAAATAAGGGAAATTTTTATCTGTCGGAAAACCGAATTTACGCAAGATGTCTGAATGTTATGCATATACATATAGTACAAGAGGCTGATCCCCTCGAGTACTAGTTTTTTTTGAGTAGTCAGATATATACAAATGTCTGTTCTACCTTAGTAGCAGTTCATGGTCCTTAAAGACCACTCAGCAGTAAAGAGTCAATCAATTCTTATATTGATAAATTGATTCTTGATTTCTTTCACAATTGTTATCTATTGTTGAAAACCCTGATATTAATTTCCCTTTCATCATGATATATCCTGCTATTTGCTTATAAACTTGTTGAGTCATTTAGTTGCTCATTCTTGCTATATCATAACTTATTTCAGCTAAGCCAGAGTATTCTAAACATGACAAAGGCAAGGGAAAAGTCAACGCTTAGATTAGCTTGATGCATGCTAGATTAATTACTTTTATATAATTTATTTTATAAATCTTTTGTATTTCCTTAAGATATGTAATGTCTATGTTAAGATAAATTGACCTTGGGAAGTGTAGCATTTCTATAAGAAATCTTTTGTATTATTCCGCGAAGTTTAAATGCAATTTATTTATTTAATGGTTAGTAAGTATTGTATAGTGGAGAACCAAAACCGAAGTTATGGAACTCGAATTTGGAGTCGTCACACACACACACACACACACACACACACACACACACACACACACACACACATATATATATATATATATATATATATATATATATATATATATATATATATATATATTATAATTATATAAATATTTAGAGAGTAGTTAGATATTAGTTTTGAATCACTATGTGATTATCTCTTAAACGCGAGATATTTTCTTATATATTCTCTACGGGTGATTCATAGAAAATATTTATATAAGTATAATTATTAAGTATTGAATTCAACGAACTCTCTGATACGATACAAGGGCATATTTTGTCCAAGAAACAAATAGCGATGCGTGTATCAAAGTCAAGTGATTAAATTTGATATTCATTTTTAAAATAGAATATATAATCATATATATACTCTACGTATACAATATTATTATTTGTAATTTTATATTTGTTTCAATTATAGTTAAATTAAATTAATTCAATCATACTTGATTAAATTTATATATTACAAGTATAATTCTAAACTGAATATTCATATGTTCTTATGGTAATTCTAAACTGAACATTATATATATGCTTAAACAAGAAGCATTTTTATACACAAGAAAGTTAATTGAAACTTTTATATACTTGAACTGAAAAGATTATTTGCTTAACTTAGAAGCACATTCTTTATTTATAAAAGTATATGAACTTTTATAAACAGCACTGAATTATATATAACTGCTTATGTGAAGTATATTTCAAACAAACATTTGTTTATTAAAAGTGATTATTTAGGGAGTAGTTTATTTATGTATTTTTGAGAAAAGAGTAATCATAAAACCATGACTAGAATTGTAGAAAGGCCTGCTGGTTTGCAAAATTCTATAAAACATAAAATCAAATTGCATAAAATAACGGAAGTATGGTAAAATCAAATTTTAAAATTTTATAAACCATAACCAAGATCGACCTTTATGCGCAATTATTAATTAAACAAGAATAAGTTAGATATTCATACCCTTGTAGAACTTTTCTTCAACAGGTACGAGTTCACTTCCAATTCCTTCGCATTCTGTAAGACCCTGAATTTTTATGAAATATAAAATTTAATTTTTCTTCATATATATGCAAATTGGTTAAATTGACAAAATTAAAAGTTACGAATGTTATGTGCAAATTTTAATATGTCAGACAATATTCGTTTGGTCGGGGAATATTTGTTTTTTCGGGGAATATTCATTTTGTCGGGGAATATTCGGGTCGTACGACGGCGCCGAAATAACTAATTTTGGTGGACCCCATAACGAAATATTGTCGGATATAGAAAACGACAGAAGTAACATTTTTAAATAAAAATAGTCAATGGTGTTATCACTTTTAAACTGTTAAAATACCGGTGATAAAAGAATAGTAGCATACAGTAATTTATGGTATTTTACAATAGCATGTGGTATTGCACAGTGTCTCATATTATTGATCTAATTACATGGTTATTGCATAGTATTCATCAATAATTGCTATTACACGGTATTTTGCATTATTGATTCAATAATTGTCATAATACTGTACTTCATATCATTGAGTCAATAATTATTGGTGCACTGTATTTTTAAATTATTGAAGCAAATAATTGTCACAGTAGCAAATACACAGTAATTTATATTATTAAAGTAATAATTGTTAGTAACGTGTTTCTTACATTATTATTGAATTATTGTTGTAGCATTATTTTATTATATATGTAGGAGCTACAGGAAGAATAAATAAATAAATTTTACTATTTGGAATAGTAAGCATGTGGGCCCTCTGTGGGGGCCATATGAGGAATGAAATCTGAAATTTGCTGAAGAAGTTGGCGGCCAGGCGGCTCTGCCAATTGAGAAAATTAGGCTGGCGTGCAGCACGCCAGCCACCTACCATGCATAGTGCCTTATTTTCTCATATAAATAGCTTGCTCAACTGAATAGAAAAATCACACCTAAAATATAAATGTCGACGCCGGGATTTTCGTCGTTTCGTTTTTTAATAATAAAAAGCCCTTTCCAATTTTAGCCTTTTGAATTAAATGTGATTTTGAAAAGGGTCGGCTCAGTGTCGACGGGGTTTTGAAATGTCAATTTTTTATGAGCCAATTGACCAGAGTTGCCAGTTGGTATTTTTGAAATGGATGTACCAACTCATCCGAATTTTGTTTTCGTAATCGTAATGACTCATATGTGACTCCGATTCAATTGGTCCGCAAACCGAGATTCATAGAGTTCGGGGGCTTGCTTAAGCGAGGGGAAGGTGTTAGGCACCCCCCGACTTCCGTGAAATACGGTTACCGTAATCTCGATGTTTTCCTATCCTTTTAAAATCCTAAAAATGTGTGAGTTGCGTGTGTGTGTGTGTGTGCGCCTAAATGGAGGTTTGTGGTAAGTTTTGCATAAAAAGTTTGTTTTTATTTTTTATGGAAATGTGTTTATCTGGAAAGCGTTTTATACGTCTTTTGACCCAAATGACAAGGCTTTGTTTCATGATAAAGATTGATTTTACTTTTTAAAGCGATGAGGGTTTTATTAGATGTCGTTTATAGAAAACATAGTTTTTTAAACTTTTGTCAAATAGGTATCAAGACTATACATTGCCTTCTAACAATTAATATAAATAAAATGAAGGCAACTTCTAGAACTCTTTAACCCTATGCACAAAGTTTAATGAAAACGTTTATTTATTTTTTCATGAAAACATCTTTTATGACATTTTGAAACCAAACGTAGCCTTTTCGTCAAACAAGGATCAAAATTTTGCCAAAACTCTTTACTTTTTAAACCTCGTGTATCTAATATCCTAATTTGATCACTTTTATAAAATCTTCATTATTTGCCTTATTTTGGAAAACCATTTTCTGTGCCGTAAATTAAGACAAACATCCCAAAATGTGTCGGGGCTATCCATGGGCATGTGAGCCATCCAGACAACCCCCAACACCCACAATCACATATTTTATTATTATTATGGGGCCTTAACCCGAACACGACTTGGTATCGTTTTAAGGCCCGATATTACAAAATACACATCCATGAACTCTATACAAGGATTACATATGCCAAAACGTCCATCATCGGGATTCAATCACGAGGATCTCCTCCCTAGGCTCACAGTCACCCAAACCGCTACACAACCAATACTAGGCCAAATCTAACAATATTGAACATTGCTATCATACTACATAGCTCAAATATCACAACTCAATCACTACAAACTACTCATTACCACAACGACTGATATATCACCGTACGGATGTCATCGGGGCGTTAGGAGGAGTTACGTTCCGATGGAACCTTCGCTAACCACCCTTAATCCACGGATCCTTTATCAATATATAACAATAAACTACATCAAATAAACCAATCACAACATTATGCTAACAATACAACAAATAAAAACTCAAGAACACACTCCTTTCACCTTGCAAAATGCCGATTTAAAGCTTCTATATTCCACAAATCGAACAACACCACAAGAATACTAGACTACTTAGCACAATACAATGGATCTAAGCTTGAAAATGGCCAAGATCCGAGCTTTCTCTCTCCTCCCGCGCGCTCTCTCGCTCTCTATTTCCTTTCTTTTTTCTTCTCTTTTTCGCTCTCGGACGCAACAATGGCCGATCTATAGCCTTCACCAGGCAGCCGCAGATGCATCTGCGGCTGGCCGCAGATTCATCTGCGGCTGCCTGCTGTGGCCGTCCGCTCCGAACCTCGGCTGCCGTGTGCCGTCTCCTCGAGCCGTGCGAAACCCCAAAAGTCGTTGGCCGCAGATGCATCCGCGGCTGTCTGGCTTTCTTTTCTCGATTTCTGTGTCACGCGGTCTTAAATCGTCATTTTTTGCTGTATTATTTCGGAAGGCTGTTACCTGATCCATCGTAAGCGTAGTTGCCATTAGTCGTCTTTGGTGATCCAATCAGGTTCTTCTGGATCAGTCGTTTGCCTTGCCTGATGCTCGTTGTTTGCTGTGGCGGCTTTGACCGTAAGTTGTTGGGGTGGCTTCGTGTTGGGGTCCATCTTCCTTTTTGCGTGTCGGATCAAGTGACGATTTTGCCCTCCTGACAAGGTTAGTAGAGAAGTACAAAATTTGGGTGTCTACAATAAACATTTTCTATAAGTATTTTATGAGTTTTCTCTGAGAATAGTAAGTTTATCTTGAGTGTTTGAAAGCCAAAAGGAGTGCAGAAATTTTTCAAGTAAGTGTTTTATTAAAGTGTAGTAATTGCACAAATACCTATTTCACATGGTATTCACAAATTTTCCTTTAGAAGATTCTTCTTTAAGAAGATTCATTTTTAAAAACTTTTTTTGGAAGATTTATTTTGAAATATTATTTTAAAAACTATTTTAAAGTTGTTATATTATACTACAAAAATTATGTTTAATATATATAATTTTGATAGTTCATATTATACGAGTTATCATACACTTTGAAATTTATATGTGGTAATTACTAATTATATTATAAATATATAGGTTGATCAATCTCATTTAAATCAATATCCAGTCACGTGTTAAGGTAAGGGATATCATTCTTTTCATCATCATAAATGGTATTATTTTCTTACTTGTAAGGGATGTTATTTTCTTTCATACTCTTAAACTTACCACGGTAAGGGATTATCATTCTTTGATTCTCGAAAATAATATCGTTTCTTTCTTACTCATAAGTTATGTCATTGTGGGAATAACCTTACGGCGCGGATTACCGCCTGTTGGTGAATAACCTTTTGTATTCATTCCTTATTAATCTCTGAGAATAACTTTACTGCACGAATTACTGCCTGTTTGGTGAATAACTTTTCGTATTCAAATTTTATTAAATTGTGAGAATAACCTTACTGCGCGGATTACCGCCTGTTGGTGAATAACCCTTTGTATTTATTTCTTATTTGTCTCTTGTGGAAATAATTTGTCTACACGAATTATCACATGACACTTTTATTCCATATTTGTTTGTAATATCATTTTCTTTCATATTCGTAAGTGATATTATTTTCCTTTATACTCATGAAGGGTACCATCTTTTTCATCTTCCATTATTCAAACTTAGTAAGGAATATTATTTTTTTTATACTCTTAACTTACTATAGTAAGTACTATTTGGTAAAGTTTCCTGAAATGATTATATGTTCCTTAATAGTTTGTGCTTCATCTAATATCATTTCAATTGAATCTTCCTATTTTTCTAAATATTTCTATTAAACTGTAACCGTTATTCTGAACTATGGATCTTGAATATCATTTTTGAATTTCGCTCCACATCATGTTGACAATTTGGACATTATTTGGACATTGTACTACTTTGTAATGATTTTGTTATAGTCTTTTGACGACTCAAATTTGGACAGTGTGGACCCAGATTTGGGGGCGTCACACATTCCATGTCACATCCACTTATTAGATTCCTTAGATCAACATTAACTACCCAAGTGTGTAGTCTCTAGAGGTGATGCACTAAGAAAAATATGAATTTAAAAAGTATTTAGATTCAATTAAATCTTGAGTGGTGACAAATCGTAATTCTCTCTCTCTCTTCTAACTCCTTAGATGTAAAAAATTGTCAAGTAACACCAATTCATAATAAAATTCTTCTTATTTATAGATTTTATCAATCCCCCTAAACTCTTTAGGAATATGGTTTTAATTTAATTCCTAATATAATTAGGAACTACATTAATTTAATATAATAATTACAATTTTTAAACTCGTTAGGAACTTAATTATTTATAATAATAATAGTAATAATAATAATAAAAAAACTTCTCTTATTAATTTATAATTAGTATTTTCAAAATACTAAATTATAAAAATTAAGTTATTTAATTTATTCTACCACCATAGTATAAATTAAATATACTGAATTTATTATTACGATTATGCCAGTTACTTCTTAAATAAATATTTCTTTTTTGCGATGTGACCTTTTAGATTCTCCATATTAAACCAGTTGTAGAATAAATAAATTAGTACAATTCTTATCATATTTATATAAATTAATTAAATTATTTAAATAAATAATATTTATTCCACAATTAGGGTAAACCCCCTTAGTGATCAACGACTTTTCAGATAATATGAATTTCAACATTTGATCATAAAAGAACATTTTTGCGAATAGTTATTGTACAATTCAATCCTTATACCATATAATGTCTCAATTAAATATAAGATATGAAATTACTGTCAAGTCTTATTTTATTTGATCATATATATGGATTTCGATTCTAAAATGCACAACTTTAAATAACACAAATTAGAAACTCTTTTTTAATTTCATTTTGCCTTAGTCAAGTACTACTGAGTTGTCATTTATTAAATCACATAGGACATTCTCTAATTTTACTAGAAGTAGTAGATTTTTTGTTGATCAATCACCTATCTCCATGTCCAACTTATTATACCTCGAGTATACCATTTCTTATACCTTAAATATCTTAAGGAATATGTCAAAGTATAACTCATCATACACAAGATACTACGATGATCTCAATTCCAATGATCACTTATACTACTATCACATAAGAAACTTCTATTGACAGACAAGTAAAACTCCATTAGGTGTTCAATGAGTGAGTCACGTTCAGTGAACTTATTCTCTAATAAGTACCTACATACTTAATTTAATGTCTCCGCATAAATGATTATGAGATCAATCATCATCTTCATAAGAGTAAGCATAGTATGTACTAATCTATTCGAATTCACTAATTCTCATTTTAGTCAATCCATGATTAGGAACAATTTTAGTTTTGAGCTATCTAGAATTTAGATCTCATTAACATGATGATCATCATAATTTTGAAAGCATTGCTTTAAAACTATGGGTTTATCACAATTAATTCAACAATTAAACATGGATAAAGAAAATGTCTTTGAATAAATGAATTCTTTTATTAATAAATGAATAAGATTATAAAGTATATGCTACATCACATCAAATGTGATTGACTTGTGTGCATACTACTTTTAATCTCCCACTTGCACCAAAGTCAATCACCTTAGTATCTAATACCAATTTTCTATAAGTAACGATTAAACTGCTGTTGCGTTAACACTTTAGTAAATGGATCTGCAATGTTATCCTAATAGTCCACTCGTTCAACAATGACGTCTCCCCTTTCAATAATTTATTTAATCAAATGAAACCACCGTAACACATGTTTGAATTTCTAATGAGACTTGGGTTCCTTGGCTTCTGCAACAGCTCTTGTGTTATCACAAAATAAAAGCCTTGGTCTTTGAATGCTAGGAACCACCCCGAGTTCGATTACAAACTTTTTCATCCAAACAACATCCTTTACAGCTTCACTTGTAGTTATGTACTCTACCTCTGTCACTGAATCAACAACTGTTTGGTGCTTGAAACTTTTTCAAGTTACTGTGCCACAGTTTAAGGTAAACACATAACCCGAAACGGATTTACTGTCATCTTGGTCAGTTTGAAATCTTGAGTTTGTATAGCTCTCTAGTTTCAAATCAGACCCACTGTAGATAAGAAACACATCCTTAGTGTTCTTATTAAATACTTTATGATATTTTTCACTACATTTTAATGTTCTTTTTCAGGATTCGTCTGATATCTGCTTGTTACATTAAGTGCATGAGCAACACCAGGTCTATTACATATCATCTCGTACATGATAGATCATATTATCAATGCATAAGGAATCTTACTTAAACGATCTTTCTCTTCAGGTGTCTTTGGGGCCTATTTCTTGGAGAGCTGTATTCCATGACCCATCGTATGAGTCTTCTTTTGGAATCTTATATGCTAAACTTCTTTAGCATCGAATCAATGTATATTCCTTGGGACAAACCGAGCATCCTTTTAGATCTATCTCTATAAATCTTAATCCTCAAAATATAGGATGTTTCTCCTAAGTCCTTCACGGAAAAGTGTTTAGATAACCATATCTTGATCGACTGAAGCATATAAGTATCATTTCCTATCAGTAATATATCATCAACATATAATACTAAGAATGTTACAGCGCTCCCACTAACCTTCTTGTACACACACGATTCATCCTTATTTTTGATAAAATAAAACTCATTGATTGTCTCATCAAAACGGATGTTCAATCTTCGAGAAACTTGTTTCAATTCATAAATGGAACGTTATAGCTTACAGACTTGATTTGTTCTAACTTTCGAAACAAAACCGTCTGTGCGACACCCCCAAATCTGGGTCCACATAACCCAAACTTGAGTTGTCAATATACACAACAACTATTACAATATAACGTACAACTTACCACAATACAGTATTCAAATAATACACAACTAAGTCTTCATTATTATTATCACACTATTTTATAACTTATAAAGACTAATACAGCTACAACTCGGACCTTCATTCCATCCCCCGATTAGACCCAACTACTCTTTTATCTCCTGTTAAAAAATAATGGAACAAAAAGAAAGGGTGAGCTCAAATAGCCCAGTAAAAAATATCATGACTAAGATAATGACAAATAAATTGTCGTTAGCATTCAACAGTTGAGTTTTTGATAGAATAATTTAAACAACAAGTTTTAATTCAACAACTACAATTAAGTTCTTAAACAAAGTTCAGATCAATAACTGCAGCAAAATAACAACCATTAGAAAAATCATATGAACCATGATGTCCACTCGCTTCTCTTTTTAAGAAAAACATCATCAACTTTTATCATCTGAAACACCACTGGCCATGATAATACAATTTCACAGTTCATGGTCATAATCATGCAAGTCAACAGTTCACCTTTGCACTAAGGGCCAAAGATATTCAATATAGCACCAATGATCATGATTATACCAGTCTATAGCCTTTGGTCATAATCATACCAAACAACAGTTCATCTTTTCCCCAGGCCAAATAGAACATTCATTACGTGCCTTTAAAGACACATCATCAAATATATCGCCTTTAACCTATCAACGCCTTTGACCTATCAACACCTTTAACCTATCAACTCCTTTATCTAATCTGTGTCCCAGGCCACAGTTATCAATAACAATTTGATTCTTGATTATTAGAATAATAACAGAGATATTAATAATGAACAGAAGAAACAGGATAAACAATAAATATCGAAAGTTTACAATTTTTACTTTGTGCAGATTCAAATAATGTTCAAATTGTCAACATGATGTGGAGTGAAATTCAAAAATGATATTCAAGATCCATAGTTCAGAATAACGGTTATAGTTCAATAGAAAGATTCACATAAATAGGAAGGTGCAATTGAAATGATATTAAATGAAGCACAAACTGTTAAGAAAATTATAATCATTTCAGAAGTTTTACTAGACAATACTTACCATAGTAAGTTTAAGAGTATAAAATAAATGATATCCCTTACCGTAATAAGTTTGAATAATGGAAGATGAAAAAGATGGTATCCTTTACAAGTAAGAAAGAAAATAATATCCATTTATGATGATGAAAAGAATGATACCCCTTACCTTATCACGTGACTGAATATTGATAAAAATGAGGTTGATCAACCTATATATTTATAATATAATTAGTAATTTTCACATATAAATTTCAAGGTATATGATAACTCATATATTATGAACTATCAAAATTATTTATATAATATAAATTTTTTAGTGTAAAATAATAACTTCAAAAATAACTTTTGAAATAATATTTCAAAAAAAATATTCCAAAGAAAACTTTTTAAAATAAATCTTCTCAAAGAAGAGTCTTATAAAAGAAAATTTGTGAATACCATGTGAAATAGATATTTGTGCAATTACTACTCTTTAATAAAATACTTATTTGAAAAATTTCTGCACTCCTTTTTGTTTACAAACACTCAAGATAACCTTACTATTCTCAGAAAAAACTCATAAAATACTTGCAGATTTTTTGTGTGTTTTAGGTGTGATTTTTCTATTTAGCTAAGCAAACTATTTATAGGAGGAAATAAGGTACTATGCGGTAGGTGAGCAGCTGGCGTGCAACACGCTAGTGCACATATATAATAAAATAATACTATAACAATAATTCATAAATAAGGTTAAAAAAATACGCTACAAATCAATATTAATTTAATAATATAATTTACTATATATTTGCTACTGTGACAATTATTTGGTTCAATAATTTTAAAATACAGTGCATCAACAATTATTGACTCAATGATATGAAATACAGTGTTATGACAATTATTGAATCAATAATGCAAAATATTGTGTAACAACAGTTATTGATGAATACTGTGCAATGATCACGTTATCAGATCAATAATATGAGACAGTGTGCAATACCGTGTGCTACTGTAGAATACCGTGTGCTACAGTAAAATATTATAAAATAGTATATGCTACTATTTTTTTATCATCGGTATTTTAATAGTTAAAAGTGATAACACCATTGACTATTTTTATTTAAAAAGGTTACTTCTGTTGTTTTCTATATCCGATAAATATTTCGTTGTAGGGTCCACCAATGATTAGTTATTTTGGCGTCGACGTACGACCGACTATTCTCCGACAAAATGAATATTCCTCGACAAAACGAATATTGTCCGGCATAATAAAATTTGCACATAACATCCTTAACTTTTAACTTTGTTAATTTAACTACTTACTGTTTCAGAAAAAATATATATGAAGAAAAATTAATTTTGTATTTCATAAAATTAGGGGTCTGACACTCTAGTAGTATCATATATACATCATCTTCTAGTTTTCCATTGAGGAATGCCGTTTTCACATCCATTTGCCGGATTTCATAGTCATAATAAGCTGTAATCGCAAGCAAAATCCGAATGGACTTGATCATTGCTACTGGTGAGAAGGTTTCATCATAGTCAACACTTTATCTTTGTTTGAAACTTTTTGCAATCAGTCGGGCCTTATATGTCTTTACTTTGACGTCTGCTCCAGTCTTTCTCTTAAAAACTAATTTACATCCAATGAGCTTTATGCCCTCAGGTGGAGTAACCAAAGTCCATATTTGGTTCTTATATATGGAGTCTATCTCGAATTTCATGGCTACTAGCCATTTATCTGAGTCTTTACTACTCATAGTCTCTTCGTTAGTCAATGGATCGTCATCATCTATGATGCGTACCTCATCATCATCCTCTATTATGAATCCATACCTATCAGGTATCTTCGGTACTCTTCCAGGTTTATGAATAGATTGTGGTACAATAGTTTTTTTTACTTGGTCAGGTACCTCACTTTGACCTGTAGTGTTTTCCAGTTTTTAAACTTCTTCAAGATATATCTTTCTCCCACTGACCCCTTTAAGGATAAACTCATTTTCCAGGAAGGTATCATATTTCGCAACAAACACCTTTTGATCAGTTGGATGATAGAAGTAATATCCTAAATTTTCTTTAGGATATCCCACAAATTTATATTTGTCAGATCTTGTCGCTAGCTTATCATTCTTAAACCTTTTAACATAAGCTTAAGACTTTTCCTCCCTGTCCATATCTCATATGGAGTCTCAGGGACGAATTTCGAATGTACCTTGTTAAGTAGGTATGCAAACGTTCTTAGGGCATAACCCCAGAATGAAACTAGAAGATCGATAAAACTCATCATGGAATGAACCATGTCCAACAAGGTTCGATTTCTTCTTTCAGATACACCATTCAGTTGTGGCGTACCTCGTAAAGTCCATTTTGAGATTATACCATTTTTTTTTAAATAATTGAGAAACTCATTGCTTAAGTATTCACCTCCTCGATCTGATCGAAGAATCTTAATACTCTTGTCAGTTTATTTTTTTACTTCACTTTTGAATTTTTTGAACTTTTCAAATAATTCAGATTTGTATTTCATCAAATTCATATATCCAAATCTAAAATGATCATCAGTGAAAGTAATAAAATATGAATACCCTCCTCTTGCATGTATTGTTATAGGTCCACATACATCTATGTGTACCAACTCTAACAACTCTGTAACTCTTTCTCCTTTTCTACTAAAAGGAGATTTAGTCATTTTTTTCCATGAGACAACATTCACAAGTTGTATATGATTCATAATTAAATAGCTTTAAAAGTCCATCTTTATGCAACTTGTTTAATCTTGTTTCATTAATATGACCGACTCTATAGTGCCACATAAAGATTTAATTTACATAATCTCCTTTTCTTTTCTTATTTTGTTCTATTTGAAAAATACTTTCATGCAAGTCAAGTAAATAAAGTTCATCACGCAATTTGCTAATAACATACAAAATATTATCATTATAAATAAAACAACTGTTGTTCTTTATTATAATATCAAAACTATCTTTGTCTAACATAAGAATTGAAATAATATTTTTAATTAGTACTAGAACATAATAACAATTATTTAAGCTTATGGACTTGCTCGTAGGACACCTAAACAATAAGTTCATATGACTAATGCAGCAACCTCCATTCCCCAGGCGCATGGTAACTTCTCATTTGTTTAGCTTTCTACTTCTACTTAGTCCTTGTATAGTATTACATATGTGAGAAGCATCTAATATCCAAGTAGAACTTTGACTTACAGAAAGATTTATTTCAATCATGAACAAACTTAGATCTGAAGTTAAAGCTTCTTTAAGCTTCTTCTGCTTTGACTCTGCAAGATACTCATTACAGTTTCTCTTCTAGTGACCAGGCTTATTGCAATGGAAGCATATTGCTTTGCTATCAGGATCATTCCTCTTATTATTCTTAGCTTTCGCATTTCCCTTAGCCTTCTTCTTTTTCTTCTTTTCAGAAGAACTCTTGGGCCTCTTCATCTTCTTGAAAAAATCATCTACCAATAAGACTTGGTCCTTCTTGGATGAAAAATGACCCTCCGCAGTTTTCAACATGTTAAGTAACTCAGGTAAGTACACGTCCATCTTATTCATGTAAAAGTTCACAATAAATTATGAGAATGTGTCCGAGAGTGACTGTAAGATCAAATCTTGGCTTAATTTCTCATCCATTACGAACCCTAATTGTCCAAACTATTCACTTAAATTAATTATCTTTAGGACATGAGTCTCAACGATAGTGCCCTCAGTCATCCGAGATCCAAAAATCTCCTTAAATATCTGATATGTAGCAGTCCTACTTTGCTCACCATAAAGATCTTTAAGGTGCAACAGTATAAAAGGAGCATCCATTTTCTCGTGCTAACGCTAAAACTTGTTACTCATAGATGCAAGCATGATGCATTGAGCTACGGTTGCATCATCTTGCCACTTCTTAAAAATAACAATCTCGTCCTCAGAGGCTTCTTCTACAATAGTTGCAGGGATAAGTGAATTTAGGATATAGAAAAGCTTTTCAGCAGTGAGAACTATTCTCAAATTTCTTAACCAGTTTGTGTTATTCGGCCTGATAAATTTGTTAACATCAAGTATACTATGTAGTGTTAGTGAGTTTGATATTTGTAAAATTCTGCATATAAAATAGACAATATTTTAGCATATATTCATTTTATTAATTACTAAAATAAGTTAGTTCTTTATTTAAATTGGTATCTTCAACTATTTTTATCAAATTATATTACCCTTCATATATAGTTCGACAAATCTAGTTCGACAAATCTAGTTAAAGATTGGCTAGTGAGATAAGGATCCTATCAATATAAATACAGCCTTATGTGAGCACAACAAACTATATTTATTCAAAAAGGTAGACAACTTTTGTCAATTACATTACTACGTAACTCCTTTTCATTTTTTCTCTTAGAATATAATGATCAAGTGTGTGCACATCCGAATCAAAATAATCTAAGTTAAGTCTGACCTAACATTTCCTTATAAGTGAAGAAAAAAAATACTATCCTTATGTATGCACAACTAAATAGTATTATTCAATTCCTTATAAGCATCAAATATGAAAAAATAACATCTCAAATAATCAATATAAGCCTTGTGTGCACAACAAACGAATATTAAGTTTTCGATACTCTATCATTTTATCATGCCAGAAGGTAACGTTCGATATTTCAAATATTTTTGAACGTTACAACTTAATATATTTTACTTTGAGAGTTTTATTATTAATTGTCTCATTTTGTTTAGCGCGCATACACACATACATATAAAATACGCGTCATATTATTTAATATACGAAGCATGTTTGATAATATATAATATATAAATAATTAACATGCACATATAGAATACTATATTTTACTTGGATTGATTATGGACTTTTATTCTAGTTTGGTTCACTGGAGCCACCATTTAAACCAAAAGTTCAAACCTAGTATGCAAGAATAAATACATACAAATATAACTATTACATTTATAATACAGACTCTATTACAAACAGGTCCTCAAGCGCTCCTTACTTTTCGGTTTCCCAAATTCTATCTAATCCTATTACAAACTCTTTTCATAAAATATAAACATTAACCAACAATTAAGGGAAAGTACATAGGATGATGTAGATAGAAAATTACATAAGAAAAATTAGAAAGACGAGGTACGCAAATCTCATTTATAAAAATTCATTCATTCATGCATCCACATAAAATAAATCGAATCTCATTGGTCAATAGTGCATAATCAATCCCCTTGTATTATCATACATATCACCATATGCATCAATACAACATATTCATCTCATGAATTAAAATTATTTCATATATATATATATATATATATCATTTAATGGGAAATTAAGGTTGTATGAAATTCAATTTCATGTTTAAAATAAACTCTTTATTTTAATTATAAAATCATCCAAAATAAACCTTTTATTTTATTGAATCGAATTCTGCCATCTAGCACCCCGGCGTTGTTCTGAAGAACAAAATAAGTGCCTCAAAGCTGTTCTAGAGAACAAAAAGCTGCGCCCCGGCCCTTAGCTGTAGACATTGTTCATTGTTGCTCAGCGCCCCGACATTATTCTGAAGAACAAAAACCAGCACCCTAGCATTGGTCGGCGGTGAACAGTACCAGTTTGCGATTTTTTATTCCTTTTGATCCAAAACTCGATTTTTGCTTCTTGTTTTAAAAACCAATGATTTTATACAACAAATAGTACCTAATAAATTATTCAAAACACATACCTATACATATATAGAATTAAACAATTAATAATTCGTACAAAGTTTGGCTCTTGATGCTACTGTTGGTTTGCAAAAATTCATAAACATACAATCAAATTGCATAAAAGAGCGGAAGCATGGAAAAATCATATTTTAAAATTTTACAAACCATAACCAGGATTGACCTTAGCAATCAACGTGTTGATTTGCAAAAACATGACATACATACAATCAAATTGTAATAGCGCAACGGAAGCAGGAATAAATCATATTTAAAAAAATTTACAAACCAAAAATTAGGATAATTCTTATGCGACTATTATTAATTGAGTAAGGATAAAAGATTTATATCTTTGTAGAACCAAGCTTCCACGGGTACAAGTTCACCATACTTTAATTCTTCACGTTCTTCTTCAAATCCACCGATTAGATTTCACGGATCAATGTTAGTTACCCAAGTGTGTAACCTCTAGAGGTGATCCACCAAGAGATCTATGAATTAAATAAGTATATTTTGATTTCTCCAAACCATGAGTGGCTAACCCTAATTTTTTCACTTCTAATTATAGAGAAAGATATAGAGTATTCTATAATCCTCCAACAAAGTGAGTGAGTAACCCTAATCTGTCATAAGACTCTTCCTTATATAGAGAATCTCATTTCTCCTAAACTCTTTAGAATTAGGATTTTAATTTAATTCCCAATCTAATTAGGAACTAAATTAATTATTATAACAATTATAATTCCTAAACCATTTAGGAACTAAATAATAATATTATTAATAATAAGATTACTCTTATTAATTTAGTATTTCCAAGATACTATAATAATAATAATAATAATAATAATAATAATAATAATAATAATAATAATAATAATAATAATAATAATAATAATAATAATAATAATAATAATAATAATAACAACAATAGTAATAATAATAATAATAATAATAATAATAATAATAATAATAATAATAATAATAATAATAATAATAGTAATAATAATAATAGTAATAATAATAGTAATAATAGTAATAGTAATAATAATAATAATACTAATAATAATAATAGTAATAATAATAATAATAATAATAATAATAATAATAATAATAATAATAATAATAATAATAATAATAGTAATAGTAATAATAATAATAATAATAATAATAATAATAATAATAATAATAATAATAATAATAATAATAATAATAATAATAATAATAATAATAATAATAATAATAATAATAATAATAATAATAATAATAATAATTTGTAATTAGTATTTTCAAAGTACTAAATTATAAATATTAATTATTCAAATTATTCTATCACCATAGTATAAATTAAGTATACTTAATATTTTATTATCATTAAGTCATCCACTTCTAAAATAAATATTACACTTTTGCGGTGTGACCATTTAGGTTCTTCAAAGTAAACCGGTTGTAGAATAAATAAATTAGAACTATTCTAATCTTATTTATATAAATTAATTAAACTATTTAATTCATTTAATAAATAATATTTATTCCACAATAAGGGTAAGTCCCCTTAGCGATCAACGACTTTCTAGATAATATGAATTTCAAAATTTGATTACAAAGAACCTATTTCGCGAATAATTACCGTACAATTCAATCATTCTACTATACAATGTCCCAATTAAATAAAAGACATAAAATTACTGTCAAGTCTTATTTTATTTGATTATATGCATTTTAATTATCAAATGCACAACTTTAATGTAAATTAGAAACTCCTTTCTAATTTTCATACCACCTTGGTCAAGGATTTCTGAGTTGTCATTTATCGAATTATATAGGACATTCTCTCTTTTTACTAGAAGTGGTAGATCCTTTGTTGATTATTCACATATCTTCATGTACAACTTATTATACCCGATCATACTCTTTGTTATACCTCAGAGTCTTAAGGAATATGTCAAAGTATAACTCATCATACACAAGATACTATGATGATCTCAAGTCCAAGGATTATTTGTACTACTATCACATTAAGAACTCCTATTGACAAGTAAGTAAAACTCTATTAGGTGTTCTTTAAGCGAGTCACGTTCAGTGAATTTATTCTCTAATAAGAACCTACATACTTATTTTAGTGTCTCCACACAAATGTTTATGAGATCAATTATCATTTTCAAAAGAGCAAGCATAGTTTATACTAATATATTTGGATTCACTAATCTCCATTTTAGTGATCCCACGATAGGAACATTTTAATTTTGAGTTATCTTGAATTTAGTTCTCATTAGCATGATCAATATCATGATTCTACAAGTATTGCTCAAAACCATGAATTTTATTCATTTAATCAATTAATCATGAATAAAGAAATGTCATTTAATAAAACTTTTATTAATAAACGAATAAGATTACAAAGTATATGCTTATCACATCAAATGTGATTGGTTTGAGGGCATATTACTTTTAAAACAACTTTTCATAATATGAATTTTAACATTTGATCATAAAAGAACCTTTCCGCGAATAGTTACTGTACAATTCAATCATTCTACCATACAAAGTCTCAATCAAATATAAGATATAAAATTACTGTCAAGACTTATTTTATTTGATCATATATGCATTTCGATTCTAAAATGCACAACTCTAAATAATGCAAATTAAAAACTTCTTTTTAATTTCATTCTGCATTGGCCAATAACTACTGAGTTGTCATTTATCGAATCACATAGGACATTTTTTCTTTTTACTAGAAGTGGTAGATTCTTTGTTGATCATTCACCTATCTCCATGTACAACTTATTATACCCAAGCATACCCTTTGTTATACCTTAAAGGTCTTAAGGAATATGTTAAAGTATAACTCATTATACATAAGATAGTATGATGATCTCAGGTCCAATAATCATTTTTACTACTATCACATAAGGAACTCCTAGTGATAGATAAGTAAAACTCCATTAAGTGTTTCATGAGCTGTTGGTTTGCAAAAGTATGAACTATATATATAATCAAATTATACAATGTAGCGGAAACATGTAATAAAACGATTTTTTTTTTTTCTACAAACCAAAAAGAGGATATTTTTTATGCGATATTATTAATTGAGGAATGATTAACGAGTTATACTTTTGTAGAACCAATTCTTCAATATGTACGAATTCACCTTTAATTCCTTCGCGTTCCTCTTCAATTCCATCGATTAGAATCTTTAGATCAACGTGAGTTACACAAGTGTACAACCTCTAAAGGTAATCTACCAAGAGTAATATGAATTGGAATAAGTAATTCTCTAAATCTTGGGTGACTAGCCATAATTTTTTTTTTCTCTCTCTCTCAATTCTTGTGGAAGTGTGTGCAACCTTAATTCATAATAAGACTTCTCTTATTTATAGATATAGTCAACATACCTAAACTCTTTAGGAGTAAGATTTTTAATTAAACCCCTAATTTAATTAGGAATTAAATTAATTTAATAAAGTAATTACAATTTCTAAACTCTTTAGGAACTTAAATATTTATTATGAGAGTACAACTTATTAATTAATTCTTAAACTATTTAGGAACTAAATAATTAGTATTTCTAACATACATAATTATAAATATTAAGCTATTTCATTTATTCTATCACCATGGTATAAATTAAATACACTTAATTTATTATTACCATTATGTCATTACTTCTAAAATAAATATTTCTCTTTTGCGCTGTGTCCCTTTAGGTTCAATATTAATCCGGTTATAGAATAAATTAATTAGAACTATTCTAATATTATTTATAATAATAAATTAAAGTCCTTTAATTTATTTTATAAATAAATACTTATTTAGTCCACAATAAAAATAAACCCTTTTAGCAACAAATAATTTTTCGGATAATATGAATATCAACATTAAAAATAAAAGAACCAATATCACGAATAGTTACTGTACAATTTAATCATTCTACTATACAATGTCCCAATCAAATATAAGACATGAAATTATTGTCAAGTCATATTTTATTTGATTATATATATTTCGATTCCAAAATGCACAGTTCTAATTATTACAAATTAGAAACTCCTTTCTAATTTTATTCTACCGTGGTCAAGGATTAATGAGTTTTCATTTAACGAATCACACAGGAAATTCTCTTCCTTTGCTAGAAGTGATAGATCATTTGTTGATCATTCATTTATCTCCATGTACAACTTATTAAACCTGAACATATCCTTTATTATATGCAAATAGTCTTAAAGAATATGACAAAAATATAACTCACCATATAGAAGATACAATAATGATCTCAAGTCCAATGGTCACTTGTACTACTATCACATTAGGAACTCCTATTAACTGACAAGTAAAATTCCATTAAGTGTTCCTGAAGCGAGTTACGTTCAGTGAACTTATTTTCAATAAGCACCTATACACTTGTTTTAGTGTCTCCACAAAAATGATTTATGAGATCAATAATCCTCTTTATAAGAGCAAGTATAGTATGTACTAATCTATCCGGATTCACTAATCCCCGTTTTAGTGATCTAACGATTAAGAACATTTTAGTTTTGAGCTATCTAAAATTTAGATCTCATTAGCATAATCAACATTATGATTCTAAAAGTATTGCTCCAAAACTATGGATTTATCCATTTAATTAATTCAACAAATCAATCATGAATAAAAATGCCATTAAATAAATAATTCATTTATTAATAATTGAATAAGATTGTAAAGTATATGCTTATTATATCAACAAATTGAAAATAATATGCTCTCAAGCCAATCAAATTTGATGTGATAAGCGTATACTTTGTAATCTTATTCAATTTATTAATAATAGTATCAATGCATTTTTTTATTCATGATTACTTAGCTGAATTAATTACATGAATAAAACCATAGTTTTTGAGTAATGCTTTTAGAATCATAATGTTGATTATGCTTATGAGATCTAAATTCAAGATAGCTCAAAACTAAAATATCCTAATCGTGAGATCACTAAAATGGGGATTAAGTGTATCTGGATGATTAGTACATACTATGCTTACTCTTATGAATATGATGATTGATCTCATAATTATTTGTATAAAGACACTAAAGCTAGTATATATGTGCTTATTAGAAAATAAGTTCACTGAACGTGATTCGCTCAAAGAACACACCTAATTGAGTCTTACTTGTTTGTCAATAGGAGTTCCTTTTGTGATAGTAGTACAAGTGATCCTTGGACTTGAGATCATCATAGTATATTGTGTATGATGAATTATATTTTGACATATTTTTTAAAACCTTAAAGGTGTATCAAAGGGTATGCTAGGGTATAATAAGTGTCGACGCCGGGATTTTCGCCGTCTCGTTTTTTATTATTAAAATGCCCTTTTCCAATTTTAGCCTTTTGAATTAAATGTGGTTTTAGAAAAGGGTCGGCTTAGTGTCGACGGGTTTTGAAAGATCGATTTTTTTATGAGCCAATTGACCAGAGTCGCCAGTTGGTATATTTGAAATGGATGTACCAACTCATCCGAATTTATTTTCGTAATCGCTGGCTCATATGTGACTCCGATTAATTGGTCCGCAAACCGAGATTCATAGAGTTCGGGGGCTTGCTTAAGCGAGGGGAAGGTGTTAGGCACCCCCCGACTTCCGTGAAATACGGTTACCGCAATCTTGATATTTTCCTATCCTTTTTAAATCCTAAAATGTATGGTTTGCGTGTGTGTGCGTGCGTGCCTAGATGAATGTTTGTGATGCGTTTTGCATAAAAGTTCGCTTTTATTTTTATATGGCAAAAGTGTTATCTGGAAAGTGTTTTGGACGTTCTTTGACCCAAATGACGAGGCTTCGCTTTTTATAAGAAAGATTGATTTTAATTTCGAAAGCGTTGAGGATTTTTTATTTAGATGTCTTTTTAGAAAACAATAGTTTTAAACTTTTGTCAAATAGGAATCGAGACTATACATTGCCTTCTAACAGTTAATATAAATAAATCGAGGGCAACTTCTAGAACTCTTTAACCCTATGTACAAAGTTTAATTAAAACGTTCATTTATTTTACGAAATCATTTTTTTTTTAAAACCAACTAAAGCCTTTTCATCAAATAAAGATCTAAGTTCGCCAAAACTCTTTACTTTTTAAACCTCGTGAATCTAATATCCTAATTTGATCACTTTTACAAAATCTTCATTATTTGCCTTATTTTGAAAATCATTGTTGTGTTGTAAATTAAAACAAGCATCCCAAAACGTGTCGGGGCTATCCACGGGCATGTAAGCCATCCAGACAACCCCAAACACCCACAATCACATATTTTATTATTATTACGGGGCCTTAACCCGAACACGACTTGGTATCGCTTTAAGGCCGGATATTACAACATACACATCCATGGACCCTATACCATGATTACATACACCAAAATGTCCATCATCGGGATTTGACCGCGAGGATCTCCTCCCTAGGCTCACATTTACTCAAATCATGGCATAACCAACCCTAAACCAAATCTAACGAGATTTAACAATGCTATCACATTACATAACCCAAATATCACAACTTAAACACTTAAAACTATCCATTACCACAACGAACGAGATATCACCGTACGGATGTCATCGGGGCGTTAAGAGGAGTTACTTTCCGATGGAAACCTCGCTAACAACCCCTAATCCACGGATCCTTTATCAACATAACAACATATTACATCACATAACCCAAAACATAAGCTATATTAACAAAACAAGCGATAAAATACCAAAAAGACAATCTTTTCACCTTGCAAAACACGGATTCAAGCTTTTATATATACAAAACGAGTTACACCACAAGATCGCTAACTAAATGAACACAACAATGGAAAGTGTTGCTTCAATCTAGCCCAAAAATCCGACCACTTTCTCTCTCCCGCGCGCTCTTTCTCTCTCCTTCTTTTTCTTTTTTTTTCTTCTCTTCTGGTTCTCGGGTTGAAGATGGCGATCTATAGTGCCTCAGCAGGCAGCCGCAGATACATCTGCGGCCAGCCGCAGATGCATCTGCGGCTGCCTGCTGTGGCCGTCTCCTCGGCTGCCGTGTGCCGCCCTCGAGCCACGCGAACGTCTTTTTGTCGGCAGCCGCGACTGCATCCGCGGCTGTCCGGCGCATTTTTCTCGAATTTCGTGCCACGCGGTATTAATTTGCCAATTTCTGCTGTATTATTTTGGAAAGCTGTTCTTTGATACCTGAATCAATTCTGGGAATGGTTTCCCGACGTCGAGACCCCACCCTAATGCTGTAATTGCAGTGTCCTTGTCCTTTTTTGGCGATTCGCATCGGGTTCTGTCTGGATGGCCCGTAGGCCTCGCCTCAGATGCCTCAATTCTCGTTTTGCGTTTGACAGCCTTGATCGTAAGCCGTGGTGGGAACTGCATTTTGGCGCCCACCTCTCCTTGTCGTATATTGGGTCACTTGACGATTTTGCCCTCCTGTCAGGGTTAGTAGAGAAATGCAAAATTTGGGTGTCTACAGCTGCCCCTCTTTATCATGTCTATGGAATGAAATATGAAATGGACATGATAAAGAAGTAGGCACCAGATGCACAGGAAAGACAGTATGTGTTTTATCGATGCAATGCATATGTTGAGACAATGCAAATGCCGCACTTGACATGATCGTGTAGGGGTTGATTCGAATTCCACGAATGGATGCCGCTGGGGTGTCGTACCCGACGGTCGCTCTTGGATTGGTCAGGTATTGTTTCTGACGGGTCATTTTTCAATTGGTCAGGTCTCGTATCTGACTGGGCGTTTTTCAATTGGTCAGGTCTCGTATCTGACAGGTCGTTTTTCAATTGGTCAGGTCTCGTATCTGACGGGTCGTTTTTCAATTGGTCAGGTCTCGTATCTGACGGGTCTTTTTTCAAATTGGTCAGGTCTCGTATCTGATTGGTCATTTTTCAATTGGTCAGGTATCGTATCTGACGGGTCTTTTTTCAAATTGGTCAGGTCTCGTATCTGACTGGTCGTTTTTCAATTGGTCAGGTCTCGTATCTGACGGGTCGTTTTTCAAATTGGTCAGGTCTCGTATCTGACGGGTCGTTTTTCAATTGGTCAGGTCTCGTATCTGACGGGTCGTTTTTCAAATTGGTCAGGTCTCGTATCTGACGGGTCGTTTTTCAAATTGGTCAGGTATTTCTAAAATCTTATATTTCACATGGGACACGTTGCCGGCTGACTCGGGGAGCAAAAGGGAGGCAAAACGGGTCACCGAGACCAGCCGCAGATCCATCTGCGGCTGGGATCGGCCCCTACATTAGGTCGCGACCCCCACGTTTCCTTTCACTTTTTGGCTGTCCCTTTCACTCGTTTTCGGTTTTCCTCGCCCCTACCCGGCTTTTTCGTCTTTTGGACCTCTTTCGGCAAAATCTGCTCCGATTAAATCAGTCTACGTACTTTGGGTAACGTTTTAACTCATTTTTCTTTGATTTTTCGCTTTCATTTGACTATGTATTTACCTGTGTAAATATTTGATCTTAGTAATGCATGCCTATATGAGATATTGGGGTTAGCCATAGCATATATAAACGAATGGGTCTTGCGGTCATGCTCTATTTACTTTGAAAAAACCATGCTTTTATTCATTTTATGCTCATGGTGCATCATTTTCACTTGCATTTGGGATTTGTTGGTTGTCTGACTTGATTTTAAACATGCCGGATCGTGCATGGGATGTCCATTTTACAAACGAGACTCTGCCGAAATTTCGGGAAATCTAGCGCACCCCTAAGGATTTATTCCTGCATTTCCATTTCATAAACATGTCATGCTGCCCTATGACTTTTAGCAATATGCAATAAGATTTGTTTTGAAAGATAACGAGTTAAGGGTGTACCTCCTTTTCGTGATGCCGTTTCAGCCATGGATCCTGATGCTCCCAGTGGCTCCGCAGTGCCCCGGGTGGCGGGTGTCCGACGTCGCAGAGCGGCCACCCCAGCTCCAGCTCCCGTTCTGACCCGTCATTCCCGTAGATTGGCGGAGTCTATCATTCGCCCTGTGCAGCCGGATATTGATGAGGATGCCCCAGCTGAGGCAGAGGCGGGCCCTTCGGGCACAGCGGCTCCTCCCCCCACGCGTCGGACTTTAACAGGGGCTCGTGCCAGGATACCTGATCTGCTCGGTCCGACTCTCAGTAGTCATCCCTCAGCCTACCTGGCGGCTAACGAGGTATATCCGTCATTTAACTTCATTCAAATCTGTATGGTTACCATGCTTGACTTTTGATGGTTGTCACAGGTTCCTGAGTTTACCCAGCCTCGGGGCAACTGGTTTAGCATCTACACTCTCTATCATGCGCTGCATTCCGACTATAGGGGGATGGTAGATTCCTGGGGCTTCAGACATTTCTTCACCATTGCCCCTCGCCGGTGTCCGTGGGGCTATATGAGGGCTTTAGCTGAGCGCTGGTTCCACCATACACAGTCGCTTCATCTTCTTGACTGTGAGCTGATGTTGACCCCTCTCGACTGGCGTTATATCACCGGGGTGGAGTTTTCCGGATCCCGGGTCCCCCTGGAGACTGACATCACCACCGCAGCTGTTCGATCCCTGTTGGGCTACTCTCCCCATGATAAGGTCTTTAAGGCCCGCAGCATCCGATCGGGAGCCTTGGCTGTAGATGCCATTGGAGGGGTCCTCTCCGAGCCATTCCCTGAGGACCGGTCTACTCGTGATTTTCTGCTCCGCCGTCTGTTTCTGACCATTATGAGGGGCTGTTTTCTGGGGAACAACTCCTCGACTATCCATTTCAGCATCGTCGGAGCCACCAGGGATGTTGACCGGATCGGGGATTACGACTGGGGCTCTTTCACCTTTGCTTACTTCCTCCAGGGTCTTCGTCTCCGCTCAGAGGGACAGACCGATGCTTGGCTCGGCTTCTATCCCTTCCTGCTAGTAAGTCCCTTTTATCATACAGTTCTCGTTTCGTCCCATTTCTTTGTTCCTTCTTGCTACTTACGGCTTTTCTGTTTTGTTTGACAGTTCTGGGCCTACGAGAGATTACCCTGCTTGCGGCCCGTTACTATCCTCGGCCCGGAGACTTATCCCAGGGGTCGTAGATGGCATCATAGTACTCTCGAGGAGACCCCAGTGTCTGATAGTTTCGCTCACTGTCGGCTGCAGTTAGAGCTGATCTCGTCTGCGGATGTGACCTGGGTTCCTTACACGGCGGATCATTTGGCGGCTGGCCTTGCTGGTGGTTATGCTGCGGACCTGGAGCATGCCTTATCCACTCGCCGTATTCCGTTTCTGACCTACGGTGGATGGGAGCTATATCTGGGGGAGCGCGCCATCAGATGTGTGACCGGGGAGGCTCGTATCCCTTTGCCCCCCCCCTCAGAGAGAGCTTGGTTTGCGGATGCCCACCTTCCAGAGGCCCTGATGGCCGGGGAGGACGGCTATATGCTTTCTGTTGGTCCGCATACGAGCGAGAGCTTCAGTGCCTGGTGGAGACCCCGCACTATCGGTCCTCAGACCCGGGCTACTTTCTTCCTCGGAGACCTGGTTCACGGGTCGGTGATGATGGCAGATTGGATGGAGTGCGTCCGTGTCCCCACCCATTCGGACCAGATTGCTTCACTCACTCGGAGGGTGGATCAGTTATCTCTCTTCGTTCGAAGCTTGGGCCGAGATCCAGAGGAGGCTTATGCTGCAGACCCTGCAGGGATCTGATTTTGGCGCGGGTCCCGGTACATCGGATGCCCCAGTTCCGCCTTATTCCTGCCCAGACCTTAATTTTGAGGGTGAGGTTGCCCTTCCCCAGGACTTGCCTGCAGATCAGTTTGACGATGACACCTTCATTGACGGCATAGACTTCACTGATTAGACTTGATAGGCTAGGATCTCTGTATTTAAACCTGCTCGTTTTACTATCATTTCTCATTTCATGTATTATGTACAGACTTATTTTATTTTATGCACAATCGTTTACTTTTGATGATTCATTCATTCCATTATAGCTTGTATGATGTATGATTTGTTATATATAAGGAAAAATTGACCCCTGTATAGTCTTTTGATACCGCTTTTACAGATGTCATCCCTGGACGTGGTTCGCGTGGACCCTCGCGCCCCCTCAGGGATTATTGGCAGGCTCTTCTTGTGGCTGGATAGTTTGCTACCCTCCGACCGAATCATCGCAGAGGGTCTTTTGGGACACTCCTTGGCTCTACTGTCATTTCAGGTGCCGCCGGGCTTTGTTGATGGCATTCTCAGTTGTTGGATCCCGGACCGACAGGTTTTCAGGTTTAGGCTGGAGTATCTGACTCCCACTCTTGAGGAGTATGCTCGCTTCACCGGTTTATCAGTGGATGGTCCATGTGCACGGGTTACCTCGGGCCATATGCGCCGCCAGTTTCTGACTTTCACAGGCTTGCGGAGGACAGCTCTGCTATCCGTGACCTCCTCGAGCCACCTTGTTCCTCTATCCTTCCTGGTTGACAGATTTGGCTCGGTGGATAGCTTCTCTCGGTTTTTCAGTGATTTTTCAGTATCTGAAGAGCGCTGGGGCGCTTTGAGAGTGGATGTTTTGATGGCTTGTGTCGTATCAGTTCTGTACATGCCCGCAGGGGACGACCTCATGGATATGCGGGTTATCGTAGCGGTGCAGGCTCTCCAGGAGGATCATACCATTCTTCCCATGATATTAGCAGAGACTTACCTGTCGGCCTCATATTGTCATTCCTTCTCTGGTCGCATATTTAGGGGAAGCTCTACTTTGTTATACGTATGGTTCATGAGCCACCTCAGACCCATCGGGCAGTTTCGTCGACACGGGTTCTGTTTCAACCACAGCCTGGCCATGCAGTTCTCTTTCCGTCCCCGGCGATGCACGGATACAGTCTCATGGAGGGAGCTCTTATCGGCCCTTGAGGAGCCTTTCCATCTTCTGATCTATTCGGGTTATTGCTCCTTCCAAAGTTTCCTGACTCACGTGCCACCTTTTGATTTCCTCCCTCTCCTTGGCTTGAGGGGGGTGACGACTTATCATCCCTTAGCTGTCATGGGGCAGTTTGATCAGATGCAGGATCTCCATCTCTTTGCGGGAGCTGCTGACTACCGATTTCTCATATTGCCTCAGACGGAGAGGGAGCTGCTGAGGGTATACGATCTTTGGTCACACAGGGTCTCGGCCGAGTTTGGGGACAGTCACCCTGGTCAGACACCCGATTATCTGTTATGGTTGCACGGGGATTCAGAGATTGCCGACTTTGACCCGATCGGGGTATTGGATGGTTCCCGAGGACTTTTTCCAGGTGAGACTAGTTCAGGTGCGATCATTTCTCCGGAGGTTTCAGGATTATCGCCCAGATCTGGTATTGAGGAGGTTTCCACTTCGGTACATGCCCATTCCTTTGACTTGACTGATCGGATCCAGAGATTGATGATTGAGGGTACCCGGCTCCGGTTCGTTTTGAGTGCTACTGAGACTGAGAGGGATACCGCCTATGCGGAGCGGAATGCTGCTGTACTAGCCCGGGATGCCGCCCTTTCTGCCAGAGATAACATCGTAGAGCAGGCCCAAGTCATCATGGAGGGCCATTCCACGACTGTTACCAGTGCTGCTGCTCTTTTGACTCGGATTGACATGATGGGACAGCAGATTGCGGATGAGCCGGAGGTTTATGATGCCTCGACTATTCTGTCTATCCTGCTCCAGCTGGTCTCTGACCTGTAGATGATTTTATTTCCTGCACGGACTATGTCAGTTTCATCACTTTTATTTAAAAGACAGACTTGTAATCAAAATGTTTTGTATATATAGAGAAATATTTGTGGTTTTAGTCATTTCCCTTTTTGATGCATCGTCGCCCTTCATTGGATCCTCATTTTATCCAGCCGATTATGATTTCGATATATTGCCTTATTTCTTTCCTCAAGTCTTGATTGGAACTCCACAGATATTGCCGCATGCCCCTCTGATTTCATCGAAGTGAGTCTTGGACTTTGGGCTAATTATGTGGCTAGGTTTGGGTAAGTTTTGGAGGGTATAGGATTTCTGGAAGCGGTTTTGGTATAGGGACAAGGTTTGTGGTTAGGTTTGGGTAAGTTTTGGAATGTGTAGGATTTCGGGATTTTCTGGAAGTGGTTTTGGTATAGGGACGAAGTTTATTATTTTGTGTAGAACGGACCGTGCCATGATGGCTGCCTACGTACTCCCACAAGGTCAGGAGATCAGGTCCTACGTAGTTCGAGTTGCAAGGGAGATAGAATTTTTTTTTTTTTTTTTAAGCGTAGAATCGTTTCACAGAGTCGGAATTCAGGGGCTGCGGAAATACCTCGCCATCCATTTCCTGTAGGATGAGGGCCCCTCCAGATAGAACCTTTTTGATCACAAAGGGCCCTTCCCAATTGGGAGCGAATTTCCCTTTGGCTTCGTCTTGATAGGGCATGACCCTCTTTAGAACTAAATCATTCTCTTTGAACTTTCGGGACCGAATCTTTTTGTCGTACGATCGAGAGATACGTTGCTGATACAACTGACCGTGTAATATAGCCGCCACCCTTTTTTCATCTATCAAGGCTAACTGGTCGTATCGACTTTGTATCCAATCCCCCTCGTCAATCCGAGCATCAAGCAAAATTCGGAGGGATGCCATCTCCATCTCTACTGGCAAAACGGCCTCCATCCCATATACCAAGGCGTAAGGGGTTGCCCCTGTAGATGTACGAACTGATGTTCGATATGCAAACAGTGTGAGGGGTAGCAAGTCCGGCCATCCCCGATGATTGGCAGCCATTCTCGCCATAATTCTCTTTATATTCTTGTTCGCCGCTTCCACGGCCCCATTCATTTTGGGCCGGTAAATGACAGAATTGAGATGCTTGATCTTGAATTGGGCGCACAACTCCTTCATAAGGGCATTGTTCAGATTCTTGGCATTGTCGGACACCAAGATTTCAGGCTGTCCGTATCGGCAAATCACATTGTTCCTGATGAAACTGACTATAACTTCCTGCGTTACTTTGGGGAAAGAAGCTGCCTCTACCCATTTAGTGAAATAGTCGATCATGACGAAAATGAACCGGTGGCCGTTGCTCGCTTTGGGCTCCACGGGCCCGATAACATCCATACCCCACATGGAGAACGGCCAAGGGGAAGTCATACAATGTAGTTCATTAGGAGGCGCATGCATCACATTACCGTGTGCTTGGCATTGGAAACATCGCTTGACATGATCGTCACAGTCAGCTTTAAGTGATAGCCAGTAATGCCCGGTTCTCAGAATTTTCTTGGCCAACATTGGCCCACTCATATGCGGCCCACATACTCCACCGTGCACTTCGCCCATGATTTTCTGTGCTTGAGTCTCGTCCACACATCGCAATAATCCCAAGCCTACATCCCTCTTATACAGGGAGTCTCCGTTTAAATAGAATTTCATCGCCATCTTCTGGATTCTCTGCCTTTCCGTTCGGTTCGCCTGGTCGGGGAGTGATCTATCCCTCAAGTATTTCTGAATGTCATGATACCAGGGCTGATTTGGTTGAGCCACATCTTCTGACAACTCCGATATGTATTCTTCGTAAGCGGGGGCACTTTGTACTGTTATTTCAATCTGTGGGGTGGCTTTGCCTTTGAGTACGTGGACTAACGAAGCCAGGGTAGCCAATGCATCGGCGAAGTCATTCCGCCCCCGGGGAATGTGTCGGAAAGCTATATCTTCAAATTCTTGCATCAATCGAACTACACACCGGTGGTACGGGAGTAACCGAAGCTCCTTAGTGCCATACTCCCCAGTCGCCTGTCTGATTACCAATTCTGAATCTCCGAACACGGCTAATCTTTTCACTCCCATATCGCGGGCGAATCTCAGTCCCAATATACATCCTTCGTATTCAGCCGTATTGTTCGAGTTACTGAACTTTAATTTGGTGAGGACAGGGTATTGCTCGCCCGTAATGGAGACCAGGACCGCTCCAGCTCCAGCCCCTTCAGCATTCATGGCACCGTCAAAATACATCTTCCAAAATTGCCCTTCGTCATCACACCTCGCTTGTTGGACCCACAATATGTCTTCCCCTGGTAGGAAAGTCTCTAAAGGCTCCATCCCCCCTATCGGCATCTCTGATAACTGATCTGCAATTCCCTGCCCTTTCATGGCCTTCTGGGTAACATACAGGATGTCGAATTGCTGGAGGATTAACTGCCACCTTGACAATCGACAATTCAGCATTGGTCTCTCAAATATATATTTCAAGGGGTCGATTCGCGAGATCAAATAGGTAGTGTGTCCATGGAGGTAATGCTGTAATCTCATAGCAGCCCAGGCCAAGGCGCAACATGTTTTCTCGATCGGCGTGTAATTCTGTTCACAGCTGCTGAATCTCTTGCTGAGGTAGTAAATGGCATGCTCCTTACCGGATTCACTCTTCTGCCCCAGCATACAACCCATCGCCATATCATTCACGGATATATATAGGAAAAGGGGAACCCCGTCCTTTGGCGGTACCAGCACTGGCGCTTCTGTTAGTTGCTTCTTAATAGTCTGAAAGGCCTTTTGGCATTGACTGTTCCACTTCCGGGAGGCGTCTTTCCTTAACAGTTTGAAGATTGGTTCGCAGGTGGTGGTCAGATAGGATATGAACCGACTGATGAAGTTTATCCTCCCCAAAAATCCCCTTATCTCTTTCTCTGTACGGGGAGCTGGCATATCCACAATAGCCCTGATCTTAGCCGGATCCAGTTCGATACCTCGATTGCTCACCAAGAATCCAAGGAGTTTACCTGACTGAACCCCGAAGGCACATTTGGCTGGATTGAGCTTCAAATTATACTTCCTGAGCCGCTCGAATAGCTTCTTAAGGTGAGTCACATGGTCAGATTCCGCCCTCGATTTCACAATGATGTCATCCACGTAAACCTCTATCTCCTTGTGCATCATGTCGTGGAATAGGGCCATCATGGCCCTCTGATAAGTGGCTCCTGCATTTGTGAGGCCGAAAGCAAGTCGTCTATAACAGAACGTGCCCCAGGGGGTGATGAAGGCAGTCTTCTCTCGATCCTCTTCCGCCACCATTATCTGATGATATCCCGCAAAACAATCGACGAACGAATACATTTCATACTGAGCTGTGTTATCCACCAAGATGTGTATGAAAGGCACTGGGAAGTTATCCTTAAGACTGGCCTTGTTCAGATCTCTATAATCCACGCACACTCTCACCTTTCCTCCAGGTTTTGCCACGGGGACTATATTGGAAAGCCATTCTGGGTAAGTAGACACCATGATGATCCCAGCCTTGAATTGCTTGACTATCTCTTCTTTCACCTTTAAGCTCCACTCTGGCTTTAACTTTCTCAACTTCTGCTTAACTGGCCTGAAACCCTCCTTGATAGGCAATCGATGTACCACGATGTCCGTGGACAAACCGACCATGTCTTCGTGTGACCAAGCAAACACATCCTCATATTGGCTCAACAGTTCAGCTACTTCTGCTTTCTGGTTGGGAGTCAAGTCTGCCCCAATTTTTAGCTCTTTGGGGTTTTCAGGGGTTCCTATGTTGATGGTGATGGTTTGGTCTAGGTTGGGTTTGGGTTTATCCTCGACCCACTCTTTGATCTCGTCGGGAGCGTCGTCATCATCTGCTTCGTCCTGCTCAATTCCCATCAAATCGAAATCCAGTTCTATATCAAAATCATAATCGTCTTTCAAATTTGGAAAATCGTTTGTTAGGCTAGAATGACTCAAATCGGTACACCTGACATGAAACAAAAATATTTGTCATATATATAAACATTAGGTACATGACTTCCTTTTCAATAATCATGACAAAAGTATGAAATAGACGTGCAGATACATAAAAACAAAAACACCGTCTTAAAAACCCCTTGATCCCCCTACTGGACAAGATTCCCGGACACTCCTGCATTTACCCTTTTCTGGATACTACTGGCTGCACGGTCCAATTCCTGGGGATCACTTCGGTTTTAGAGCTAGTGATGGAGGGGGTCTCTGCATCTGGCACCTCCTCAATGATTGCGGCAACTTGGTTTCGGCTCTCATTTTCACTTTCCTCGGGCACTTCTAACCCGGCCCAATTTATAAATGGCATGATCTGCTTGCCCTCAGTCATCTTCTCTTTTCCCTTTTCATTGGGGCCTGATTGTCCCGGAAGATGGCACTTTTTCTCGAACTGTTCCATAATTTCCTGTAAGAAATCCGACTGCTGGGCCACTCCTTTGACTGGGGGAACCTCCATTTTACCCTCTGCTTCAGATGCAGGCTTGATTATCCTTGGGGATTGTTCATTATCGGCTTTCGGTATCGGGACTCCGGTTATCCGCATGGGCATTTTCTTGTGTGAGCTCCTTGGCCTTATACCTCCGTGATATCCTAACCCCGCTTTGCCTAACTGAACTGGTACCTGGATGGGCTCGGTGATTCCTTGGCTGTGCTTGCCCAGCCCTTGCCCCGGCTGGAAGTTCATTGCCATCATTTCCCGGGCAACGAAGGTGAGCTCGGGGGACATCTTAAGTTTTAACTCCGGAGCTCCCAATTGCTTGTATTGAGGGGTGCTGATTTCAAAAGCCTGATAGCTTATCGGTTCGGCCGATTCGTCCACATGGATCACCGGCATGCCCTTTACAGAGGGAACAGGGTAGTCAGATTCTGCCGCAATTGTGACCAAGTGCCCCTCAACGATAAACTTTATTTGTTGATGCAGGGTGGAGGGAACTGCCCCAGCCATATGAATCCAGGGCCTCCCTAAGAGCATGTTGTAACTGGCTGTGATATCCAACACCTGGAAAGAAATGTCGAAGGTATAAGGCCCGACCTCCACCGGCAGCTCTATCTCTCACACCGTATGCTTCCTAGATCCGTCAAATGCCCTCACCACCACTTGGCTGGCCCGCAGGCGCTTAGGGTTAATTTTCATCTTCTCAAGAGTACTATAGGGGCAAATATTTAGGGCTGACCCACCATCAATCAAGACTCCGTTCATCACGTACCCGGAGGAAATAACCGCAATGTGCAACGGCCTCCGGTGCCCCCTCCCTTCTTCGGGGATGTCGTCGTCGGTAAATGAGATTACATTGCTGTCCAACAGGTGACCCACCAAGTGGCCGAATCTTTCCGTACTAATTGATTTGGGGACATGAGCCTCTTCCAGGACTTTGCTTAATATCTGATGATGATCATTTGATGCCAATGCAAGATCCAAGATTGATGTCAGGGGCGGCTGCACCCCCAGAGTTTTAACCACACTTGCCTTGCCGTAATTCATTTTTTCCCAAAATTCCAACGCTTTTTCCTCTGATATTTTCCCGTTCTCCTTTCTCGTGTTCTCGAGGACCCGCCTTGGTAGATACAACGGATTTCCCTTTGAGCTAACTGAGGCACAGCTGGCCTCTTCCTCGGTCTTCCCCCCATAATTCCACGGGACAGCCTTCAGATTGGTAATTGGCAATTGTGACCTGGCGGCTATGACAAGGGGTCTTGGGGCTGATAACCGGATATGCTCTCTGTTGGTATCTCGAATCACGCCAACCAACTTAATAGGCTCGTTTCGCGCCCCCTCCGGGGCATGGGTCATAGCAATCTCTTGTTCTATTTCCCTTATGTATCTCAATCTTAAAGGACCTCCCGCCCCACTGGTTTCCACTGCGTTCACGCCTCCCCCACTATGCTCGGGAAGAGGGTTGGCTTTCACATTCGGGGGTTCTGGTTGTTCCACCACAATCTCTCCGTTGTCAATCATGTTCTGGATCTTGTGTTTTAAAGACCAGCATTCTTGGGTGTCGTGCCCCGGGGAAGCCGAGTGGTAGGCGCATCTCTTGCTAGGGTCATATCTCTTGCTTTTCGGGTCTGATGGAGGCAATAGCTCGGTAATCTTTTTCTGGCCCACCAACAGGGCCAATATATGCTCCAATGAATCCCCCAATGGGGTGAACTCCCTCTCTTGCGGCTTTTCGAATTTCCGACGCCCCTCATACCTCTGATTGTTGAAATTTGATGGACGCGGGGCCTCATTTCTTTGTATGTGGACCGAGGGGCTGGTCATTGTTTTCCCAGATAGTCCTTGCAGTACCAGGGACACATCCTCTTCCTTTCTCTTTTGGGGTCTCCGGGATGAACTGCCGTAATTTCCACTCTGGATTTGCTCAGCAACAGCTTCAAGAGCTGTGAAATCTCGGATCTTTCCTGACTTCAATCCCATCTCAGCCATCTCCCCGTGCTTGATCATTTCCGCAAAAGGCTTCCCTATCCCAGCCATCACTCTTTCATAATATGGAGCCTCCTGGATGTCAATGAAAGTCATGACCATTTCTGCCTCACTCATGGGTGGGTTCACTTGGGCTGCCATCCTCCTCCACCGCTGAGCATAGTCTCTGAAAGATTCACTGGTCTGTTTTCTGATCTTGGTCATCTGGTATCGGTCCGGGGCCATTTGGGACTGAAAGCTGTATTGGGTTAGGAAAGTGTGGGCCAGCTCCTCCCAGTTGTGGATCTTAGCATTATCCAATCTCGCATACCATGTCCTAGCCTCCCCTGTCAGGCTTTTCTGGAACAGTTGCATTCTCAGTGATTCGTCCTCAGCATATCCCCCCAGCTCTCCGATGTATACTTTCAGGTGCGTGTAGGGATCCCCCGACCCGTTGTACTTTTCAAATTCAGGGAGCTTGAACTTTTCGGGATATCTGGTCCCTGGAAAGATGCAAAGGTCGGAATAGTTCACGCTGCCATATGACCCGATCCCCTTCATTGTTTTGATGGCTTCCTCCATCTGCTTTATCTTCTTACTAACCCCACTGGCCACCTCGTCTTCAGGGATGATAATGACTTGCTTTGGTAGCTCTACTTTTGGAGTTTCTGGGGTCAGTACGTTCCCTTGAGATGATGGCCCCGGCGGGTCCTCGAGCTGTGGCCCTGCCTTCAGTTTGAAATGCTCTTTGAGCAACATGGTCAGCTCGGTCATTTGATTTTTTACAGCATTGAACTCTTCCCGAGATACGGGAGCCAGATCAGGGTTAGGGTTCTCAGCCATCTCGACTGTTAATTCTCTGGCTTTCTTAGATCGGAGACGGGTTTGGGGAGCAATCCTGCGTATAAAACAACCGAAGTTTAGTTTCGGGAAATGACATTGGTGGATGCATGCTAAAGCAAATATTTTTTTTTGAGTTTTTGAGTTTTGTAATATTTTCCTGCAAAACAGGGTTAGTATCCCTTTATTTTATCCAAAGTAATGACATTGTGCAATTTATGATGCTCTCCAAGCTGTCCCTGTAAAACAGAGGTTAGTACTTTTATTTTGACAAAATTGGTTGGTACAAAATGATTGACTATAGTATGATATCATGCGCGTAAAGCGTAAAAGGGCATGAAGAGACTTTCCATTCGTTGGGTTTATCTGAGGCTGACCTACCCTAAGTTACTCTCGCGGGCTTTTCGGCATGAAGGTTCCCAGATCTTCGCAACATACTCGAAGGGAAATAAATCCGATCTTTCAATTGGATTGGATCTGAGTGGATGCTTTTCCTGAGCCTCGCCGGGGAGCACCCCTTTGAGTCCAGTAATCCACATCCGACGGGTTTGCCTCAGGAGGAGGAACTGCTCAACATACATTCAATCATACATTCATCGTCCTCACCGTATGCATATGATGCTAATAAAGTAACGACTTGAAAAACCGCAATCACACCATCCACTAAAGTAAAAACTTGAACAGAAAAAACGCAATCACACCATCCACATACGCACAAAAAGGTAAATCAACGCAAATAACGCAAACACACATTTTTTAGATTTTTAAAGGATAGGAAAACATCAGGATTTTAAATGCGGCTTAAGCCCTCTAATGTCCCCAGCGGAGTCGCCAGCTGTCGACGCCGGGATTTTCGCCGTCTCGTTTTTTATTATTAAAATGCCCTTTTCCAATTTTAGCCTTTTGAATTAAATGTGGTTTTAGAAAAGGGTCGGCTTAGTGTCGACGGGTTTTGAAAGATCGATTTTTTTATGAGCCAATTGACCAGAGTCGCCAGTTGGTATATTTGAAATGGATGTACCAACTCATCCGAATTTATTTTCGTAATCGCTGGCTCATATGTGACTCCGATTAATTGGTCCGCAAACCGAGATTCATAGAGTTCGGGGGCTTGCTTAAGCGAGGGGAAGGTGTTAGGCACCCCCCGACTTCCGTGAAATACGGTTACCGCAATCTTGATATTTTCCTATCCTTTTTAAATCCTAAAATGTATGGTTTGCGTGTGTGTGCGTGCGTGCCTAGATGAATGTTTGTGATGCGTTTTGCATAAAAGTTCGCTTTTATTTTTATATGGCAAAAGTGTTATCTGGAAAGTGTTTTGGACGTTCTTTGACCCAAATGACGAGGCTTCGCTTTTTATAAGAAAGATTGATTTTAATTTCGAAAGCGTTGAGGATTTTTTATTTAGATGTCTTTTTAGAAAACAATAGTTTTAAACTTTTGTCAAATAGGAATCGAGACTATACATTGCCTTCTAACAGTTAATATAAATAAATCGAGGGCAACTTCTAGAACTCTTTAACCCTATGTACAAAGTTTAATTAAAACGTTCATTTATTTTACGAAATCATTTTTTTTTTAAAACCAACTAAAGCCTTTTCATCAAATAAAGATCTAAGTTCGCCAAAACTCTTTACTTTTTAAACCTCGTGAATCTAATATCCTAATTTGATCACTTTTACAAAATCTTCATTATTTGCCTTATTTTGAAAATCATTGTTGTGTTGTAAATTAAAACAAGCATCCCAAAACGTGTCGGGGCTATCCACGGGCATGTAAGCCATCCAGACAACCCCAAACACCCACAATCACATATTTTATTATTATTACGGGGCCTTAACCCGAACACGACTTGGTATCGCTTTAAGGCCGGATATTACAACATACACATCCATGGACCCTATACCATGATTACATACACCAAAATGTCCATCATCGGGATTTGACCGCGAGGATCTCCTCCCTAGGCTCACATTTACTCAAATCATGGCATAACCAACCCTAAACCAAATCTAACGAGATTTAACAATGCTATCACATTACATAACCCAAATATCACAACTTAAACACTTAAAACTATCCATTACCACAACGAACGAGATATCACCGTACGGATGTCATCGGGGCGTTAAGAGGAGTTACTTTCCGATGGAAACCTCGCTAACAACCCCTAATCCACGGATCCTTTATCAACATAACAACATATTACATCACATAACCCAAAACATAAGCTATATTAACAAAACAAGCGATAGAATACCAAAAAGACAATCTTTTCACCTTGCAAAACACGGATTCAAGCTTTTATATATACAAAACGAGTTACACCACAAGATCGCTAACTAAATGAACACAACAATGGAAAGTGTTGCTTCAATCTAGCCCAAAAATCCGACCACTTTCTCTCTCCCGCGCGCTCTTTCTCTCTCCTTCTTTTTCTTTTTTTTTCTTCTCTTCTGGTTCTCGGGTTGAAGATGGCGATCTATAGTGCCTCAGCAGGCAGCCGCAGATACATCTGCGGCCAGCCGCAGATGCATCTGCGGCTGCCTGCTGTGGCCGTTTCCTCGGCTGCCGTGTGCCGCCCTCGAGCCACGCGAACGTCTTTTTGTCGGCAGCCGCGACTGCATCCGCGGCTGTCCGGCGCATTTTTCTCGAATTTCGTGCCACGCGGTATTAATTTGCCAATTTCTGCTGTATTATTTTGGAAAGCTGTTCTTTGATACCTGAATCAATTCTGGGAATGGTTTCCCGACGTCGAGACCCCACCCTAATGCTGTAATTGCAGTGTCCTTGTCCTTTTTTGGTGATTCGCATCGGGTTCTGTCTGGATGGCCCGTAGGCCTCGCCTCAGATGCCTCAATTCTCGTTTTGCGTTTGACAGCCTTGATCGTAAGCCGTGGTGGGAACTGCATTTTGGCGCCCACCTCTCCTTGTCGTATATTGGGTCACTTGACGATTTTGCCCTCCTGTCAGGGTTAGTAGAGAAATGCAAAATTTGGGTGTCTACAATAAGTTGTACATGGAGATAGGTGAATGATCAACAAAAAATCTACAACTTCTAGTAAAAGAAGAAAATGTACTATGTGATTCGATAGATGACAACTCAGTAGTCCTTGACCAAGGCATAATGGAAATTAGAAAGTAGTTTATAATTTACGTTAATTAGAGTTATTCATTTGAAAATTGAAATGTATATAATCAAATAAAATAAGACTTGACAGTAATACCATGTCTTATATTTGATTGGGACATTGTAAGGTAAAATGATTGAATTATACAGTAACTATTTGCGAAATAGGTTCTTTTGTGATTAAATATTAAAATCTATATTATATGGAATGTCGATTAATCACTAAGGGGGCTTACCCTTATTGTGGAATAAATATTATTTATTAAATAAATTAAATATTTTAATTCATTCATATAAATAAGATTCGAATGGTTTTAATT